>CM076577.1:1448334656-1448797817 GCA_034641835.2 Pinus albicaulis | reverse complement strand
TGCCACATGTGAACATGGAAAAATATGGGTTATTTACATAAGCACACTTAGGTGTGAAAGAGATTGGAGCACTTAACCAAGTCAACCAGGACCAAATCAACAGCGTTGTCTAGATACAATGAATCTCCTAGAGGCACAACGTAGTTTTAGTTGGAGGCTTCTCATGTGAATGCAGCTTAATCATTGAGATGGTTTAGGTTTTGACAAGACTTTCATCCTATAAAAGGAAGAGGAGGATAGTAGAAGAAGGTTGTTGATTGAGTATATTTCTGAATATATTGTCTGTTTAGACATATATCATTCTCTATTGTTTAGCTGAGGATAGTGTTGTTTAGCACTAGTGTGTTCCTGTTCGAGAATCCCACCTCTTCCATTGAGGATCTCTTGGAAGAGTCTTTATGATCTCATCCACTATCAGGAATTTGGCCAAGCTCATCTTCCAACTACAATGCAAATCTTATTGATGGTTTGGTTGTCCTTGCAAGTTGCAGCAAGTGGAGGCTAGATTTGCTCAGATCTAGGACATTCCAAGGCCTCTTTTCACTGGGAAAGTCTTCTATCCCATTGGAAAGAGAGTTATAAACCTTTGGAGCTGATATTTCAGATCTTGGCATCAGGCCAACTCAGTGCTTCAACCTATAGCGCATTTTTCCTTCCAGGACTGCGTTATTTGCAAGAAGGAAGTTGCAAGGTGTTTTGACACACTTTTCAGGAGAGATCTCTGGTGTTGGGGTTCTGCCCTTCACTATGGTGATCCATGGATTAGATTTCTGATCCATGTTCTGTACATATCTGATTTGCTTCTATTGTAATCATCTTCAAAAATTTCTAAATACTACTACAGATCTGTTGCTTTAGATCTCGGATCTACTCTCTGTGTTGCATGTTTTGATCAAAACCCAAAGGGGATCTTGTAAAGGAGCCTTTATAGTGTACAGATCTGAAATAGATCTGATCTTTTGCACACAGATCTGCTCTCGATTTCGAGTGTAATATAAAGTTGTTACATCTCTTATAAATAATGTTGTCAAGTTATTTTTGCAGTCAATACATGTGTTGCAACCCTCTTTCTTGAGAAATTTCTTCTATTCTTGTCTTCTACATTCTGTTATAGAATGTAAGGGCCTCATTATGGATTTGATTTATTTTTGTATATATGAAATTTGATCCCTCTTATTGTTCTCCTACTCATGCTCTCAAAAACTGCGTTATTTTCCTGCAGTATTGTTTCATATTGCTGCAGCCCCATTCTTGGGTGTTTTTCAACTATACAAGGTGTGGGAGGTCTGTTTACCTCACCTAGTTTGATTTGTTTTTGCTCCCCTTTTGGATTTAGATGCTAGATCTCCGTATCTAAGGGATCCAAGGGCTGGAAATTCATTTCAGTGCACATACTTCTGAAAATTGCGTTATTCCAGCAGGTATTGCTGAGTGTTCCAATTTGGGGATATTACAGTAGTATCAGAGCAACCATATTGGCATAGTTTGTGAGTTGCTTTCTTGAAGAGCCAAGATGTCTTCAGAAGAATAGGGGCACCTCACTAATAGAGGGAAGAGGTACCTGAGAAGAAGACAGAAGAATTTTGATTACACCAATGATGATAAAGACAACGGAAAAGCCCCTGCATCTGGAAGTGATGAAGATGGGAAAGAGTTTGCAAAAACCCTTATGAAAGCCATGCAAGATCTTGCTAGAGAGATCAAAGAGATGCGAATGGACAGGAACAAGGAATATCCTATGATATTTCATCCTAGAGAAATCTCTGGCATGTCTCACCACTAGAATGATCAACCAGTGAACTAGCCACAAGCTCCACAATGCTCTACTATGCCTACTTTCTTGGTTGTGGAGAATGAAGGGCCTCATGAGCAAGCATCCCTTGAAGACTACTTTGAATAATATGAGTCTCATAATTAGAGATTCAAGTACCACTTGAGTTTTCAAGATTTTTGTCACCTCAAGGACAAAAGAATACCAAGGCATCAATATAGAGATGGTGGATTCACTCAAAATCATGATCGACATCACTCTATGGGCAGATTATTTTTACCCAAGTTTGATGGGTCATCCACTAGTTCTGCCAAAGCATGGGTATAAAATCTGGATATCTACTTTTAGTTGAACAAATTCCCTGAGATGGAAGCTATTAAGATTGCAACGCTACACTTTGAAGGTGAAGCACACAACTGGTGGTTCCATGGGTTGTCTACTTTGGGCCATTCCAATGTGACTACCTATTCTGAGTTTATTAGAAGAATGGTGGAGAGGTTTGACAGAAAGGATCCAGAAGCACCTTTCATGATCCTTGCAAATTTGAAGCAGTTAGGTAATGCAGAGTCTTATATCTCTGAGTTTCTGATATTATCTGTTATGGTTCTTGATCTGTCTGCAGCAAGGAGGGTGTACATGTTCATTGATCGCTTGGATGAACCTCTGCATGGGTTGGTTAAATCTACCAAGCCCATTACCTTGAATTATGCCATTGAGAGGGCTATATACCTTCAAGATGCCTTGCCAAAAACAAAGGCAAAATTTCATAACAAGCCCTCTTTTCCTTCTAAAGGAAAGGAAGAGAAAGTTGCTCCTTCGAAGGTGAGCTCATACAAGAAGCCTCTTAATGATGAAGTCCGGAAAGATCTAAGAAGAAGGAAGCTATGCTTCACTTTCCAAGAACCATGGGTACCTGGACATAGATGTGTTGCTGGTAAAGCACATTATATAGAGGTCTTCTCATATCTTGAAGAAGATGAAGATGATGAGCCAAGGAGGGCTCACAGCACTAACAATGTTGGAGGAGATCCAACACCTTCAGGAGATGAGAATGGAGCATTTTCTCCTATTGGAGGAACTCTTGCATCCTTGAGGGGAGTACCTAAGTACTTGACCTTAATATTTCAAGGGTAAATCATGAATCAGAGGGTTTCTATACTTATTGACAATGGGCTACCCACAATTTCATTGATGCCCATCTTGTGCAAAGGAGGGCAATACCCACTAATACTTTTGAGGGATTCTCTATTGTGGTCCCAAGAGATAGATGTTCCATCACTTTCAGTCACCATGGGATCCTACACTTTGGTGGATCACTTCTTTGTAATTGACATACCAGACACCAATGTTATTTTGGGTGTTCAATGGTTGATTACATTGGGGAAGGTCACCACTGATTGGGAGGCTTTACAAATGGAATGGGTGGAAAAGAAGAGTGGTGCACTTCAAATAATAAAATGCATGCATACTTACCACTCACACAACACTTACACACAAAAAACAGAGATGGATTTATGTAGTGGAAGCAAGGATCTCACTATCCCTTCTCTCATGTTCATGATATTTCTGCAAGGGACACTCTCATCTAGTGGAAAACCACCTGGGAGGCCACTTGATTCAGTTTTAGTGAGATATATCTCACTAATTGATGCTCCAAAATCAAATCTAGGAGGGATGGGAGTAGTAGAAGACAACTACAGCATTGGAAGGCTTGGGCAAGCACAGGAAGGAGGGATATTTTCCTCTCTCATCATCCTGATCACCATCCTTATTCTTGATTCTGCGATGTTGGAGGAGAAGAAGGGAAGAAATTTCCTTCCTAATTGTACCTTTGGCATAAGAAATGTTAAAGAATAGATCAGTAACATGGCAGGAATTCCTATTGATGCATCATCAGCACTGTCTTTTTTGGGGAGTGTAGATCTATATTGGAAATCCCATTTGTTGGTGGATTATTCCAAAGATCTCTACACTTGTATGATGATTGATGACCAGCTGCATGAAGGGGGATATCTAGTCCATGAGGGAGTCATCTATCATCATGATAGGATCTTCTTACTTAGAGCCTCCAAGCTCAAGAAGAGGATGCTACAAAGGGCCTTCAAATAGTTCTGTTTCAACCCTACCTATTCTATGAAGATCTAAAACACTATAATGAGATGCTTTGAATGGGAAGGATTTGGAGGAGAGCTACATCAGCATTTTCTAGAATTCAAGAGCTATGTGGAGTTGGGGCAGCCAAAGGACTCTATGCAAGAGTCATTTCAGTCATTTCTTCCTTCTCTTGAAAAGGGAGAAAAATTTGTGCAAAATTCCATGTATAGAAGAAACATTGATGGTGAAAAATTTGATCATGTAATGCAAGCTTCATTTTCTGATTTGACACATTCTTTCACCATGTTTTTGTAGGCCATGACTCCCACGAGGATTTTTGTATCATGTAAATCTCATGGAAAACATTGGGCCACTGCAATTTCTGAATTTGGCCACTCCCTTGTAGTGCAAAGGGATATTCTTTGTTACACCATTTTTTTGGTCATCTAACCTATTATTATTAGATGAACCCAAGTACACCATGTAAGACCAATTTTACCCTAAGTAAAATTTCTTTCACCATATAAAATAACTTATTTGGTCATATTTAACCCAAAACAAGGAAATTAATTAAAATAATCCTTATTTATTTAATTATTTCCTAAGAACAAGTTATTTAAATCACTATTTAAATAATATTCTTAGTTAAATTTGACTAAATCATACATAAATAATTAAATAAACCATTATTTATTTAATTATATTCCCATCATTCCCCTAAAATGGTAAATAAATCATTTATTTATTTATTATTTATAAATAAAGGAATTGACCCAAGTCAAGAATCCTTTTTCCCTCCAACAAATATAATAAAATATTCCTAAGAGGTGCTTCTAGAATTCGATTAATAATATTTTATTCATGCACCGAGTTCTAGACCGCCCCAATATTTTGTTATAAATAGGGGGGTTTTCCCCATTCATTAACCACCTTCATTGCATTAGATCACTCTGGATCTTCTCTTGGTCACCATTTTCCATTTTTCTTCCTGAACTTCCATTGAGTTCTATGTTTGCTTTTCCACATCCATAAGAGAGAGCAATGCTATATCTGAAACACTGAGGACTTCCAAGAACCCATCCCACTGAGGAGAACCGGAAAACACCTTTCTTGTTTTCCTCATAGGTGCCCCATTCTTTAATATAATAAAAAATTCTTGCATATACATTCTTCTTGTCTTGTTCATTGGATCTATGGAGCCATGTTATTTCTTATCTGCTTAATATCTTTTATGCTTAGATCTGAATTTGTGCAGCAATCTTAAAGGCAGTTTGCAGCCATAATTGATGTTAGGGCTATTTGTTATGCGTAGCTAAAGTGATCTTTTACGACGAAATATTCATACTAACAATCGGCGACTCCACACGGGTTTTCTTTTGTGACCACTGTCGTTTTATCTATTCCTACATATCCAGCTGTTTCAGACCCTAGGGTTTCTCTTCCATTTTTTGTTTTTCCTATTTTTATGGTGATTTTCACCCCTAAAACCATTTAAACAGTCAAATTTTTAACTTCTGTGTGTTTCTGGCCTTATTGCGCAGGTGACAGACATCAGCTGCAACTGAGACGACAAAAATTTTCTGAAATCTACCGCCGAGATAGCTGGATCTGCAGGTCGCACTTATTGGCCCAAAAAGTGCGACCTGAGCCTCAGCACGCACTTTTCTGCCCCAAACCTGTGACCTGGACTGCAAACAGGTCAGAACCTGCGACCTGCACTTTTTCTGCAAATTTTTCAGCACTTTTTCTGGGTTTGTCTGAAGCTTCTGTCAAGGTTTTCCAGCCTCTATCTCTGCCCGTTTGGACCTGTTTCTGATCTACTTCGCTCACCTAAGAGGGAATCTTGCCCCTTAGGGCTCTAGTACCCTCCACTTTTTGTGGACGAGTCTTTACTGTTTCAAACGTCTTAATTTCCAGAGTTTCAGCCCTCTTTTTCTCAGATCTGATACCTCTTTTTCAGATCCCTTTAGATCAGCTCTTCTCCCTCTCAAAACCACCTCATTTCGTTTTTTTTGGGTTCATTTCTAAGGCCACTGCCTTGTCTCTCCGATTTTTAAGCTGATCTCCTCCTTTTTAACAGCAACCTTGCCTCTGCCTCTTTGATGTTCTCTGCACCACTTTTCAGCAGATTCGCCCTTTGGATCCCAGTCCCTCCGGACCTTAGATCTATTGGCCTCTTTTAGCGTGCTTTGCCTGGTTTTTTCCCTCTTATAAACTAGTTTTGAGAGACCCGCCCTTTTTGGGTTAGATTGCTACATTATTAGTTGTTAATTTTCTGTTTTTTCAGTCTTATTTCAGATTTCTTTTCCATTACGTAGCACACTTTTTCTTTTACTCTCAAAACGTCTGGGTTTAAACAATTAAAATTAACACACGCCACACACTGACCCTAAGCGAAGAAGCGCCTGGTTAACACCGCCTGGCAAAGACTTTAAAATCAATTGTCAATGCACCTTTTCTGCCCTTGACCTCACTTGATTTTGTCCCTTTCTGTCCTTGTCGGTTTTCTTCTTCCCGTCATCAATGCACCCCCAAGGCGCCTTTCCTGGAGACTTCTTGGCCTTCACCCTCAATTTCCGCTTGTTCGACTTCCTCCTTCCCGTTGTCATTGATTAAGTCCTCCCCCGAGTCCGCACTCTGACTCTTCCCCTGATTGTTCGAGTTCTCCCCCTAGTTCTGGTTCTTCCCCTATCACTTTCACCATGTCTACTTTAGGGCCTACTACCAGTAGCAACCCCAGTACTACTGCAGGGTCTGTTTCTAGTGGAACCACTGCGGGACCTACCTTGACTGCCCCATTACTCCCTTATATGGCCGGCCTTAGTCTCCCCAACTTCAATCAGCTGATTAATGATCCTATTTTCCACGATGTTAGTTGGCCTGCTATGCCAACCAAGCTCCCCTCCGATATTCCCAAGTTCGAAGGCCTTGCTAGTGAGGATCCCTCCAACCATATCTGATCCTTCCATATGTGGTGTTCCTCCAATTCCATTACCGACGACTCCATTCGTCTTCGATTGTTCCAACGCACGCTTACAGGCGAAGCTTCTAAATGGTATGTTGAACAGGCCACCTCCTCCCATACCACTTTTGCGACTATTTCCCAAGCCTTCCTATCTTATTTCCAGCTCCCCCTTCGATACGGCAGTGGTACCGAGCTTTTAACCTCCTTCCGCCAATCCTCTTCAACCCGCCTTTCCGCTCATGTCCAGGAATGGCGGCGTAGAAGAAGCTTATGTCGAGCTCCTCCTTTTGATGATCGGGTTTATATGGACTGGTTCCTTCACTCTCTCTTACCTCCCATTGGCAAAGATGTCGCCTCCCATTTCCCTCAAACCGAAGAAGCCGCCCTCCAAATAACCTTGAAATATGATCTCATTTATGCTCAATCTAGTTATGTTTATACCGTCCTTCCTGACCTCCCCAAGCCCGGCGGCACTAACGCCCCGGGGGCATCTCACTCTGCCGACGGTATCGTTGGAGCCCTGTCACATACCTCTGCCCAACCTCCTCTGGGCCACAGTTTTCCCTTAGGGGCCAGCCCCCCCCAGCACTTTTCCCCCTCCCGGTAGCATGTATTCAGGCTATGGCCTACCTCCTTCTTTTGCCCACCCTCCTTCTTACCTTACTGCTGCCCAACCTACCCCTTACCCGTATTCGCAACCTGGTATCCCAGCTCCTCCAGCTTTTGGACCTCCCACCCCCTTGCCTTTTCCACCCCCGCAACCGCACTTACGACCCCCTTCAGGGCAAGTATTGGCCCAGCAGGGGGCACCTAATTTTCCTCCTTCTCAAAGAAGGAGAAGAGGTAATCAATCCACTCCTAGTAATCGTGGATCCAATCCTTCCAGTATTGACTCTACAACTGCCAACCAGCCACAGGGCCCTCAGCCTAAGCCAGCCAGGCCGCTTCGCACCAGTAAGCCCTGTTCTTGTTGCGGTGTGTATGGTCACTACACTCACAATTTTCCGTTATTACCACAAATGCGGAAGATGTGGGATTCTCAGGCCACCGTACGGGGACAGCATCCCCCCCCTACCACCCCTTCCACCACCGTTACTTCTCCACCTGCTGTGTTTACCGATCCTTTCCCGCAACAAGGATTCATGGCCACTCAACTACCTCATGCCCCGGTAACCACTCAACCTTCCTCTTCTGGTTCCTCTGATTACCAGATTCTCATGATGGCCTCTGACCCACCCCTCACCGTTGACCTAAACCCTCAAACTCGGTCCCGTCAATATTCCACACCTCTTGTTCCGTCTGTCTCCGAGTCTCCATCGTCAGGTTCTACAGAGCCTCTATCGACACCCAATGGTCCCTTGCAACTCCCTCCGCCCCAAGCTGAGGTCCATCCCAAGACTCCTAAGGGTCCATTACGCCGAAATGCTGCCTCTGGTCGGGCTGCCTATTCTTACAGCATAGTAGCTGATCTGGCCCAGTCTCCTGCTGCCATTTCCACATTGGAACTCCTCCAATCGTGTCCTTCTCAAAAGAGAGCTCTACTATCTACCGTGGGCGCTGTATATCCTTCTGATGACCAATTGATTGTTTTCGACGCCCTTCAGTCAGACCATCCCCCTCTCCCTCCTTTGGTTGCTTTCCAAATCCCAGTCAAAATCCACAACGCCAATGTTGCTAGGTGTATTATTGATGAGGGGGCATCTACCTGTGTAATTTCCGCTTCGGTTTGGAAACAACTAGGCTCCCCTAAACTAGCCCCTTCCACCATCACCCTTCGTGCATGGGACGGCCATGCCTCCCAGCCCATTGGCCTCTTCCGTAACTGTCCTATCACCCTTGCCGGTAAGACTGTTTGTGTCGACGTTGAAGTTATCGATGCCCCTCTTGACTACAACATCCTTTTGGGGCGTAGTTACACCTATGCGATGTCTACCGTCCCATCCGTTGTCCACTGCAAGATGTTCTTCCCTCATAATGGTAAGATCGTCACCATTGACCAGTTGACTTACAACTAACCAAACTCTCAAACCGCCCCTGCGTCCACCATCTCTACTGTCACCAACAAGCAATTTGTTGATTCTTTGACCAGTGTCTCCCCCAGCGTCTACAAAGACTCCTCCTTGCTCGGAACCTTTTTCGACTCCCCTCCCGTCTCTGATCCTAACTTCGCAAACGTTTGCATGATGCAATCATCATGGGCTAACCTTACCACACCCACTTTAGCTAGTCAGCAACCTCCACCTCAACCAACACTGCATCATGTTGCCACCACTTCGGGTAAACATAGCACAGCACGCAGGGGGGCATCAAAAGACAAACCTACCCTGCCCAACTCTACCCCTCCTCGGCTTCCCAAGCATCCCATCCAATGCGCGCTATGTGATGTTGTTGGTCACGCCACTCATACTTGTCTTGAATTACCACCTCTCAAGACCATGGTTAATGACACGTTTCCAGAATCAGACATCCTCGAAGTCCACGTCACCATACCAGCTCCTCCCCCTAAAATTAAGAACTTGCGCACCAACCACCCTTGCTCTTTGTGCAATTTCCATGGCCACTATACCCACCTTTGTCTGTGCCTTGATGAGTATCATGCTTCTTTAGTCACATACCACCAATTTGAAGCCGCCCTCACCCGTACTCCTTCTTCCCTCACCCCAGACCACCCGTCTACCACGATTACCATTTCTCCTCCTGATACTGACATGACTGAACCTTCAGCTACCATTTCCTACCTTTCCTCATCCCCTCGGTTCTCGGATACCGACCCCATGGTCTCTTCCCCCGATGCTTCGCCTAATCATTCAACTGCTCACTGTGTCACCTCACATAACACCGTACCTATGAGCCCTTCCCCTCACAATCAAGCGTCTCATCCCTCTACCTCCTAGAGTCACATTCTTCCATCCTCTCTTCCCGTCTTCCAGTCCGATGAAGACATCATGGAAGCCATGACCCACCCTGATTTTCCATGGGATGATATGCACCATCGTGCATACTTCCTCCCCCATCAATCCCATGACCAATATGCCCTCAAATCCAAAGACTTCATTCCTCATAAAGTTGATTGGTTCAAAAACCCCATTCCTGCACCTGATGCTTTCGAAGAAGGCAATATGGATAATATCTCTCCCACCATCAAAATCAACATTTCTGTCAAGCCAGGTATTGAAGAACATATCACCATGGGTGCCCAATGCACCCCAGAAGAAATTGAAGCCTACACGAAACTCTTCAAAGAATTTCTTGATGTTTTCGCCTAGTCATACTCAGAAATGCCTGGACTCGATCCTGCCATTGTCGAACATCACATCGACACATGGCCTGATGCCATTCCTGTTCGTCAAAAGTTGAGACCCATCCATCCTTCTAGACGCGAATCCATCAAAGCTGAAATTGACAAGATCCGGCAGGCCGATTTCATTTACCCTATTGAATATACCACTTGGGTGTCTAACCCAGTTCCCATCCTCAAAAAACAAGGCACCATTCGTGTTTGCACCGACTTTCATGATCTGAACAAAGCTTGTCCCAAAGACAACTTCCCCACACCATTTATTGACCAAATCATCGATGAGTGTGCGGGGCACGAGATTCTCTCCTTTATGGATGGCTTCTCTGGATACAACCAAATTGATATCCGTCGTGTTGATCAACTTAAAACCGCGTTCATTAGTCCGTGGGGCACTTTCGCATACCGAGTCATGCCATTTGGCCTTAAAAACGCCGACGCCACCTTTCAACGAGCCATGTCTTATTGCTTCCATGACTTAGCCCATATTATCCTTTCCTATTTAGATGACCTTACTGCACGTTATAAACATCGGGCGCAGCACCTTCATGACCTGCGTACCATTTTTCTCTGATGTCGCAAGTATAACATCTGCCTTAACCCTTTGAAATGTGTCTTCTGTGTTCCCGCCAGTCGTCTCCTCGGCTTCATCGTGTCTAAAGACGAGATAAATCTTGACCCCTTGAAGGTTCAAGCCATTCTTGAACTACCTCTACCTCGTACCTTATGCCAGCTACAAAGCCTCCAAGGCCAAGCTAATTTTCTTCACCGATTCGTTCCTGACTACGCCACTACCGCACACGGCTTCCTTAGACTTCTTCTATCTCACACCCCTTTCGTCTGGGATACCTACGCTCAAGAGTCTTTTGATGCCCTTAAGAATGCTCTCACATCCACTCCCTTGATCCGTCCCCTTGACTTTGACCGAGATTTCATCCTATACATCTCTGCCTCCATCTATTCGGTTGCTGGTGTCCTTATTCAAGAGGATGATAACGGAGCCGAACATGTGATCTATTATGTTAGTAAGAACCTTGCCGGTCCACCTGTGTCCTACTCGCATGAAGAAAAGTTAGCACTAGCGGTCGTGTTCTCGGTCCAAAAATTGTGTCATTATATCCTAATGCGTTCCACCAAGGTTGTGACTAATTCCAACCCCATGGCTTTCCTATTGAGTCGCCACATCCTCAATGGGAAGTACGCCCGTTGGGTCATTATTCTCCAAGAATTCGACCTTGAATTCGTTACCCCCAAAAGTAAGAAAGGTTTAGTCCTAGCTGAACTCATTTCTGATCTGCCTACCCGGACGCAAGATACTCCAATTAATGACGCTCTTCCCGATGAACATTTGTTTTCTATCACCACCGACAATCCTTGGTATGGTGACATCCTTACTTACTTGCGAACCCAAAAGTTTTCCCTTCACCTTGATCGTGATGCTCGACGACGTATCCGACACCAAGCTTCTCGCTACCTTCTAATCGGCGATGACCTTTATTGTCGCGGCGTAGATACTGTCCTTCATCGTTGCCTCACCCATGCTGAAGCCGAGCAAGTCCTATATGCCTGTCATAGTGGTGCTTGTGGTGGCCATCTCTACGGCATCACCACCGCCCAAAAAATCATGCGCGCTTGGTATTTTTGGCCTTCTCTCTTCAGTGATTGCATTGAAGCCGTCAAACACTATTCCAATTGCCAACATTTCGCCCCCAAGGCGCGAGCTCCTCCCGCTCCCCTCCATCCTGTCGTCACAGCCGGTCCTTTTTGCAAATGGGCCATCGACTTCATGGAATGTCGACCTCCATCTGCTGGTAACCACAAGTATATCATCGTAGCAGTTGACTATTTCACTAAATGGACCGAAGCTATGTCTACGTTCAACAATATGGCAGCCACGGCAGCCCTCTTTTTCTTTAAACATGTCATTGCCCGATTCGGCGTTCCAAAACAGTTAGTATCCGACCATGGCTGACATTTAGAAGGCCAAATTTGGCATGAGCTCTCCTCCCTATTGGGTTTTGAACACCAATATTCATCCTCCTATTACCCCCAAGGTAATGTTCAAGTTGAAGTGGTCAAAAAAATTCTTAAGACCATGCTTCAACAAACGGTGAATAAGCAAAAAACCAATTTGCATCTCATGCTCTTCCCTGCTTTGTGGGCCTATCGTACGTCTGTTAAAACCGCCACCGGTTTCACTCCTTTCCACCTTGTCTTTGGAGAGGAAGGTGTCTTACCAATCGAGTGTGAAATCCCTTCCCTTCACTTGGCCTTCGAACTTCTCCCTGATACTCAACCTCTAGAACAACGACTTATCATGCTTGAGCGCGCCTCTGAAGATCGTCGTGTTGCATTGCAAACTCTCGAAGCGGCCAAAAAGCGCACAAAAGCTTAGTATGACCGAAAAGTACACCCTCGCACCTTTCATGAAGGTGACCTTGTTCTAGTATACGACCAGGCCCACGATACCCTTGGTCATGGGAATTTCGACTCATTATGGCTAGGTCCTTACATCATCAGTAAAGATCTTGGGAAGGGAGCATATCTTTTAGAGGACTTTGAAGGCCACCCCCTTCCTAATCCTCGCAATGCACTCTATCTTAAGAGATATTACCCTTAGCATTTCCCACTCGAAATGCCTCTTTTATCTCCTTGTCAATAGCCAGCATCTGTTTGTTCTTATCATTCACTACTTCACCAAGTCACATGTTGTCCACGAAGTCTTTCTTTCCCTCTTCTCCAAATTGGATTTCCTCACTTACAACACTCTTCCTTGGGGCACCACTTGGCCCCATATTTATTCTTGTTCGTGTCGATTTCCGTCATGAGACACCATTTTGTACTCATGTTTTTCGGGTCCCCTTTGGTCCTTTCATCATCAGTCTCTACTTGTACATTTCTCTACTATTTTCCCTCGTGCCCTAATTGGGATTCCCTTATTACCTTACCTGTGGCGGACCTACTTCTGTCGACATCAGCTCATTTATTCCAGAAGCCAGGTCTAGGGGGCAGTGTACCTTGGGTCGAGCTCTTCCTAGCATGATCACGAGCTATACACTTGATGATCCAGTGATGCAGTAGCCGTTATTGGTGATTCTCGGGCGTGTGCGAGATGTCTCAACCCTCATGAGGGGGTGGCCCTGCAGGTAGCCCCCCACATGCCCGGATGACTTCATTTCAGCCCTTGATGCAGCTCCTCTTATATGATGATACCGGCCTCATCCGCTTGCAGCACCTCTTCGACTTGCATGTATTAGTCAG
Organism: Pinus albicaulis; assembly: GCA_034641835.2. Taxonomy (NCBI): domain Eukaryota; kingdom Viridiplantae; phylum Streptophyta; class Pinopsida; order Pinales; family Pinaceae; genus Pinus; species Pinus albicaulis. The sequence continues at coordinate 1,448,784,431 of CM076577.1, read as the reverse complement.
CCTTTGCGAGCCCTTCCCCGCGTGTAGGGGGAATTTGGGCGTCTTTATATCTCATGTACTACCATATTATTGTATAAGTCCTGATGATTATTCCAGGCATCACATGTATGTGGGATTTATCATATTCTTTATTTGGCTCATGTTTAGGAGAACACATGCTTCCTCAGTGCGTTCCGTGGTTTTCCGGACGCCTTATTATTTGTACTTATTGTGTTCCGTGGTTTTCCGGGCGCCTTATTCTTTGTACTTTGTCTCGGCGGGCATAGGTATGCCTCCCCCGCCGCCTTCAGCACAGATACCACTTCATAGAGACTTGTTGCACCTGTAAGTCTTGTCTCCTTAGGGTTTAGTCCTTTAACACAACAAACAACATTACACTTCTCTCTCTCACTTTCCTTTTGATATTTATTGATTGAGTTCTTACAGCGTACTTCGGTCATACGATTTGCTCCTAACACTCATACGTTGGGGGGCAATCTGTTACACCATTTTTTTGGTCATCTAACCTATTATTATTAGATGAACCCAAGTACACCATGTAAGACTAATTTTACCCTAAGTAAAATTGCTTTCACCATATAAAATAACTTATTTGGTCATATTTAACCCAAAACAAGGAAATTAATTAAATAAATCCTTATTTATTTAATTATTTCCTAAGAACAAGTTATTTAAATCATTATTTAAATAATATTCTTAGTTAAATATGATTAAATCATACATAAATAATTAAATAAACCATTATTTATTTAATTATATTCCCATCATTCCCCTAAAATGATAAATAAATCATTTATTTATTTATTATTTATAAATAAAGGAATTGAACCAAGTCAAGAATCCTTTTCCCTCCAACAAATATAATAAAATATTCCTAAAAGGTGCTTCTAGAATTCAATTAATAATATTTTATTCATGCACCGAGTTCTAGACCGCCCCAATATTTTGTTATAAATAGGGGGGTTTTCCCCATTCATTAACCACCTTCATTGCATTAGATCACTCTGGATCTACTCTTGGTCACCATTTCCCATTTTGCTTTGTGAACTCCCATTGAGTTCTATGTTTGCTTTTCCACATCCATAAGAGAGAGAAATGTTAGATCTAAAACATTGAGGACTTCCAAGAACCCATCCCACTGAGGAGAACTAGAAAACACCTTTCTTGTTTTCCTCTCAGGTGCCCCATTCTTTAATATAATATAAAATTCTTTCATATACATTCTTCTTGTCTTGTTCATTGGATCTATGGAGCTATGTTATTTTTTATCTGCTTAATATCTTTTGTGCTTAGATCTGAATTTGTGCAGCAATATTAAAGGTATTTTGCAGCCATAATCGATGTTAGGGCTATTTGTTATGCGTAGCTAAAGTGATCTTCTACGACGAAAGATTCATACTAACATTATTTTTCATGATGGGTGCTTCCCAAAGGCACCAAAAATATCTCACATTTTCAGCCATTGTGAGATAACTTGTGCAGCAAGTAAGTGGTGTGGAAACCACTTACCATACCTTGATCTGACTTAGGCAGGAGATGCACTGCGCTGGCACCATATGTGGGACTTTGACCCACCTCCTCATGCTTAAATTTTTGTTTGTGTATATGTAATTATTCTTCCATACTTGGATGATATAGTTGTACTTTTCATGGGATTGTATGGAGGGAGGATGGGCAGTTTGTATGTACCACATGGGATGGAAAATCTCTATGTACCTTATGCTACATGCTTTAGAGAGAGTATTGGACCAACCATGTTTGTTTCTGTTGAGTTCTTGACTCCTTGTGGGATGGATTTTGTACATCTCATGATGAATTTAGAGAAATAGTTCATGGAGGCTTGGATTGGTGAACACCTAGCTTATGAGGGGAGCTTGATCATTGATGGTGTCACCAATGAAGAAGGAGAAGTGTTGCAACACTCATCCTATCAGTTTCTTGAGGACAAGCAACATTTTTGAGGGGAGGACTGTAATATTCCCAATTAGCCCAAGCTAATGGGAATATACAATTTTGTTTCAATATTTTGTTTCATGAATAAAAATGTAAAGGAGGATCAATAAAACTCCTAATGAGAAAAATAAATCAATGCCACATGTGAACATGGACAAATTTGGGATATTTACATAAGCACACTTAGGTGTGAAAGAGACTAGAGCACTTGACCAAGTCAACCAGGACCAAATCAACAACGATGTCTAGATACAGTGAATCTCCTAGAGGCACAGCACAGTTTTAGTTGGAGGCTTCTCATGTGAATGCAGCTAAATCATTGAGAAGGTTTAGGGTTTGAAAAGACTTTCATCCTATAAAAGGAAGAGGAGGACAGCAGAAGAAGGTTTTTGATTATGTACATTTCTGAATATATTGTCTGTTTAGACATATATCATTCTCTGTTGTTTAGCTGAGGATAGTGTTGTTTAGCACTAGGGTGTTCCTATTCGGGAATCCCACCTCTTCAAATTGAGGAGCTCTTGGAAGAGTCTTGTTAATCTCATCCACTATCAGGCATTTGGCCAAGTTCATCCTCGAACTACAACGCAGATCCTGTTGAGGGTTTGGTTTCCCTTGCTAGCTGCAGCAAGTGGAGGCTAGATCTGCTCAGATCTAGGCCATTCCAGGGCATATTTTCATTGGGAAAGTCTTCTATCCCATTGGAAAGAGAGTTCTAAACCTTTGGAGTGATATTTCAGACCTTGGCATCAGGCCAACCTAGTGCTTCAACCTATAGCGCAGTTTTCCTTCCAGGACTGCATTATTTGCAAGAAGGAAGTTGCAGGGTGTTTTGACACACTTTTTGAGGAGAGATCTCTGGTGTTGGGGTTCTGCCCTTCACTATGGTGATCCATGGATTAGACTTCTGATCCATGTTCTATACATATTTGACCTGCTTCTATTGTAATCATCTTTAAAAATTTCTGAATACTACTGCAGATCTGCTACTTTAGATCTCAGATCTACTCTCTGTGTTGCATGTTTTGATCAAAACCCAAAGGGGATCTTGTAAAGGAGCCTTTCTAGTGTACAGATCTAAAAAAGATCTGATCTTTTGTACACAGATCTGCTCTAGATCTAGAGTGTAATATACAGCTACTGAAGCTCTATAAATAATGCTATCAAGCTATTTTGCAGTCAATACATGTGTTGCAGCCCTCTTTCTTGAGGAATTTCTTCTATTCTTGTCTTCTACATTCTGTTATATACTGTAAGGGCCTCATTATGGATATAATTTATTGATGTATATATGAAATTTGATCCCTCTTATTGGTATCATACTCATGCTCTCAAAAACTGCATTATTTTCCTGCATTATTGTTGCATATTGCTGCAGCCCCATTCTTGGGTGTTTTTCAACTATACTAGGTGTGGGAGGTTTGTTTACCTCACCTAGTTTGATTTGTTTTTGCTCCCATTTTGGATTTAGGTGTTAGATCTCTAGATGTAAGGGATCCAATGGTTGCAAACTCATTTCAGTGCACATACTTCTAAAAAGTGTGTTATTCCAGCAGGTATTGTTGAGTATTCCCATTTGGGATATTACACGCAAGCATAAAACTGCATGTCAGCATCCAGGGCCCCAATTCCCCAGTTTTGTGCCACTGTCTTCAGGATTTGAGCCACCTTTTCAGGCCCAAAACCTAATGCTCTGCCCAAAAATTCATGAAAGTTTCATAGATGATAAATAACAACAGGAAAATGGTATGGAAGTGATCACATCAATAAGAATTCATTTGCACCCCCCTAACCATGACAAACATTTTTTCAAACATGTCACAAACATTGAAACTATAGGTCTATACAACATAATAGAGCATAGGGGTCTCATACTTATCTGAGATTCTCTAAGAAGCATTTCTCCCCTACATCATAATTTGCAATACAATATATTTTACCATAGATACATTGTGCTTTAATTTACAAGTAAAAACATAGGTAGAGCCATACATCATCACTGTTAAAATACATGCTCATAACCAACATAATAACAACATAAATATAGTGGATACGACAACAATAGAATCCACATAATAAAAAATACAATTATACATAAAATACCAAAGGAATGAGCTTTTAATTAATGAATGTAAAAACCAACCGGAGATGGGACTTCCACGTTCCACCAGACCATAAATTTTTTGAGCCAAATCTCTCTTCATCCAATCACCCCTATGCCATATTCCAAGCATGAATGTGGGACTCAAACCAAAAGAACCAATCCATGGCATACCGATGCTAAACCACCACACCCTCATCAATATAAATCGGGATTTATCGTGATCTACACCCGGTCCCTAGGCCAACACAAGCATGTATATCACTGGATTCTATCTGCCTAAACCATGAGAAATTTTCCTGTCTCCTAGTCTCTCGGGCTTTACCGCAACCCATAGTCCAAATTAGGGGTCACTAGGCCCTAAACTAAGACATAATCTCAATTCTTTACTATATATCCCAAACTCGGGATTCCTAGGCTTGAATGCAGAGCAAGCCACCTCTCAAGCTTTACCGCGATCCAAACCCGAATCACAATGCCCTAAATCGAGGCAACACTTGAACTGGTTTTGTATCATATCATTTGAAGATCCATCTCACATAACTTTGAATCCATACGGAAATTTAGCTAAATCAAAACATGATAACTCCATAACACCATGGATATCCGGAAATGGCAAGGCTAGGCTGAAAACACTCTCACACCTAGAAAAACCCCTACCAAGACAGAAAATAGCCACTTGCAATACCATGCATGCCAAATATAGCAAGGAAATCACACATTCAAATCAATACCTGCAAATAATCTTGTTGCAGCTACTTGATTTTTTCTCTTCCTTGCTTTCTCCTTCCTTTCTCTTGCCTTCTTTTCCTTTCTTGATCGAATGGCAAAGTGATCTAAGAAAACTATAAGTGTCCAAGAGTATGAGAGAGAGCGATAATATCATGAGAGCCATAAGTGTGAGAAAAATCCTGCGAACTGCAGAAACCATTTTATCAATGAGGCCTCTAATTTCTTCAATTTCCATTATTTTTCTTCATTTTCCTCCTCACATGCAACGAGTGGCCTTTCACCTTCCTTTTCTCCTATTCTCCATTATTTTCATAAATAAAATTCTAATTAATGCCTCATGCCTTTCCAAATCCTTTGACAATTTTATTTAGCCATAATAACCAAAATGAACAACCACTAGGATGTTGTTCCAAACATTCACCTTGGAATAAGTGTCCCATCAACCCTAGTTATTATTTTTAACTTTTATTACATGGAATTTTCATGAGGGTTGTTACAGTGAAAATCACAGTGTGAATTATTTGATATTTGTTGTAGAAACTGCAAATAAATTTTTAAATAAAATTTACAAATAGGAAAAAAATTTCCAGTTGTTGTGATAGATTAAATTTTCACATTTACTCGGAGGGATTGTAAAATTGGGTAAATGTGAGGTGGGGGGTTATATCTTTGATGTGAATTGCGAAAAATTAAAACAGGTGAAGGAAAATTCAAGTCTTTGAACCCCAAGATTGGAAGTGCAACACAAAGAAAGAAAATGAAGTATACTAATGTGCGCATAGAGAATGAGAAATATTTCCACAAGGCATTCTACCAAATGGTAGATCAGGTGGAAAAGTTGTTTGTATATTATGAAAGGAGAATGGAAAAGAGGGAAATAAAGTGGGAGCTCCAAAAGATGATAATGTGCTAGTACACCGAGGAGGTGGAGGAGAACTTGCTAAATATCCATCTTCAAGTTCAAGCTCTTCATATTCCCCTCATTCTCTTCATTCAAATAATCATCAGAAAAATACTTTTACAAAGCCATTTTTAAAGTTAGATGTGAAATTTGATTTTCCCATGTTTAATGGAGAAGATAATGCAGAGAAAGTAAACAATTGGATTAAACATATCGAAGTGTATTTTCAAATACAATACATCAAAGAGGATGATGCAAAGATTCAATTGGAATCTCTTTGGTTGGGAGGCACGACTCTTGTATTGTGGGAGAGAAAATTTCAGAAAGATAGTTAGAATAATGGTAAAATCTTTTATTCATAGTATGAGTTTATTTTTCCATTAAGAAGGAAATTTTACCCATTGGGCTATAGTAAAAAATTCATGATGGAATGTGTTATCACCAAAAAAATAAAATTCAAAACATCATTATGTCAAGTTTGTTTTTGGTCATGGTTCAAAATTGGGTTTAGAAGTAAATTTAGGATTTGATCAAGGGTAGGTTAGATTTTCATAAGTTAAAAGCCCATCCCTAAGTTCGAATAAAGTCTTTTTTAAGGTCCATTCATTGTCAAATATCCATAATTTCCATTTGTGGGTCATTTCCTAAAGTTTCAGGTCAAAACTATGCAATTAGCCAAGAAACCTCGTTTTCATAGCGCCACTAGTTCAAAAAATTTGATTTGCACTATGAAAGCGCTAATAGTTTCGTAGTGCAAACAAGGAAAAATACACTGTTAGTGCTACGAAAGCGTGGTTTTTGTATTGTCTTGTCATTTGAGCTGAAAGATGTCAGAATCCATTGGGAAATGGTAGGTTAGTGATATGATGAGGTTCAATGTACTTACCCACGTTGTTGTCATCATAGTCATGATAGGGTATGAATGAGGCATAATTAAGTTATGAGATGACATTTCAAATTCAAAATATTGCCTAATTAGTCATTCTCGTTTCCTTTGCCTCCATTCAAGTGTTTAAGCTCTGACGTGTCAAGCCAAACCTGTGGCTGTTCCATACAAAAATTTTCTACATCTTGATCAAGCGCGGCTGATATGAACTAATCAAGCGAGGTTGTTGTTTCACATATTCAAGCGAGGCTGATTCAATTTAGCAAGCAAGGCTGACGGGTTTTTTGTGAATCATGGCAAAGGAAAAGAAATTTCACATAGTGGGGCACTACTTGAGACATGAGCCTGAAGATATGAAGGCCATAATTGAAGACCCAGCAACGATGGAGGCGTTCAGAAGAGTAGGTTGTCTTCTATTTTGTGAAAATTTGCAAGGTTTCAACACACAAGTGTCTAAAGAATTTTCCTTGAACTTCAATGGAACAACTACCAAGGTTGGGATGCTAAATGTGTCAATTTCACCAGAGATTATTGTTGTTGTGACAGAGATACCTAAAGGTCAAGAAAATTGGTTTAAAGGTTTCAAATTGATATGGAGCCATGCAAAGAGTTTATGAAACCTAAGTATGCAGATATGGACCTCAATAATGCTATCCCTAGAAGCTGCATCAAAGACACTTATGCAAAGTTGTTGTTCAACATTCAGAGGTATTTTACATGTGAAGGTAGATATCATAAGGTTTACACATACCATTTCAAGCTGCTTCTACATTTCACTGGTAGAATTTCACTTGATTTTCCCTTTTATTTGCGTAGGAGTCTTGCAAAACTGGCTGATAAAGTACAAGCCAAATTTGAAGGTTGTGAAACATCTTTGTTTCATCATGGTTTGATGAAGCAAAGTCTAGTCAACCTGTGGTTGCAAAACCAAAGGAATTTAAAAAACTGAAGCCAAGGAAACAATATGAGAAAAGGACAGAGCAGACATAAGTGCTTGATACACCAACTCCATCACCTGCAAAACAGAGGTCGAAGATTGTCAAAGAGGAAAAACAGAAACAAGATGTCAGCAAGCAGGAAATCAAAAGAGTAACAAGAAGCCAAGCAGTGGCATTAAAATGAAAAACAGTTGCTACAACTATAGAGGACAGCCCAATGATAAAGGGAAACTTAGATGACATCATGCATGCTATTGACATAGAGGAGACACCCATTTTTTAAGCTGAGTTCATTGGAGAAGATGAGCATAAACAAAATAAGGCTAATTCTGCAAAGAAGCTTGAGTTTGAGGGTGAAAATGTAGCCTTCATCTTTCAAGCAAGAAAACCTATTGCTAGGCAGGATAATAAATTCAAGGAAGGCAGAAAGGAAGTTCAAGAACCTATTGAGACAGCTAAAACCCCTGAAGAAGTGGTTGATCTTTCATCACCTACAGTAAAGCATGCAGCCAGCATAACAAAGAAGGGGAAAGAATAAATGACAGAGCTTCAACATCTTGAGGATAAATTGAGGTTGGAAAACCAAGAAATTGTTGTGATGAGAAGAGGGCTAGAAAGCATAGTGTTGAGAAAGCAAAGTTCAAAATAATGAAGGCACTGTGGGAAGGTAAAACTGGTTCTATTTCTGAAACTCCAAGCAGTGTAGAATAATTTTTTACGTGGACAGTCCCAGCAATAAAGGAAGCCAAAATTGTTAGAGTAATAAATACTCACTTGAGAGCTAATAACAGGAGACTTAAATATCAAGTGGAGGAGCAGTAGCTAAAATTGACTCAGGATGAGTTAAAGAACAAAGGTGTTAAAATGACAATCATTAAAGAGTCCAAAGCCAAATTAAGTGAAAAAGGAAGAAAGGACCTCATGAAGGCTGAAACGACTGTATTTTCAGTTCATATGGATTTTTGATATGATGGAATCAGTTTCTTTTGATGTTTTGGTACATTTTCAATTTTTATTTTGGAAAATTTTGAACAAAACTGCTCACTTAGCAGTTTCGTAGCGCAGACAGTGTAAAAAGGGAGAAAAGCACTACGAAACTGCTGTAGCAGCTTTTCTTGCCCTTTTTCATCAAATTTTGAGGGGTAAAAAAATGAATTAAGAACCGAAAATTCTAAAGAGGATGTATTTAAAGATAATTAAGTTAGTTTTGGAGGAAAGAGGTCAAGATTTTGAAGAAAAAAGGGTAAAAGAGCAGTGCTACGAAAGGCGCTACAAAACTGTGTTGTTTTCATAGCGCAGTCTATTACAGCCCATTTGAACAGTTTGGAGATCGTTTTGGGCAACTAGAGCTTAAGGATGAGGTTTGGCATGTGTTAATTCAGTTTCTAACAACTAAGGAGCTCGAAATAATGAAGTTCATGGTGGTCAGAATGTTTCAAGAGTGCAAAGGACCTTATGCCTAGAAAACAGGGGACTGTTTCCTACTTTGATGGAGGTCAGCATTATGGTCATAAATATTTGAAGCCTATCATCTAGATTCGACCATGTGTGAATACACTTGGAAAATGATGTAATTTAGTTTAGATAAGGTTGTTATGGATAGAGATAAGGAGTTTGAATCCTATTTTTAATAGGACTGTTTAGTATATTAGCTGTCTTTTTGTAATAAATGCCATGTCATATGGTTATGCGAGGTGTCAAGAGTCAATAATTCGATGTATCTAGCACAAGATAGGATTATTTCATGTTGTACTAAAAAGTACCAAGAAGTCGAATGTACCAAGGTTGGACATTTTTAGCAAAAGACTGTGCTTATTGTAATTGACTGGTTTTCAACTAATACATAGATTTCTACTTAGCCAACTTGAGATTCAGAAGGATTTCTAGTGTGTTCTTGTTCTAATTGCATCTTTTATTATCCTATTGCAATGGTGTTTGTCTATGTTACTTAGAATTCATCTTTGATGCGCTGACTTCCTATATAGATAAACTGACTGTGTTTTTTACAGTTTCACATATGTATCTCTTGACTAAAACTCTGATATGCCTCAACTTCCATGTTAAGTAGATTTATTGGTTTACTGAAACTATTTTGACTCCATAAGCCCAATGTGTACTTGCTGATGTGATTTTCAACCTACATTTATCATCTGTTTGATTATTACCCCACACAGAGTTAGCCATCTATATTTTTATCAAAAATCATTAACCCTTTGAGAGAGCCCTCTCAGGTTGAGGTGGCTAAGCATTAATCAAAATATTGGTTTGAAATAGTCACATGAGATTGATTTGATTAACATCAAAATATTGGTTTGAAATAGTCACATGAGATTGATTTGATTAGCATCCTATCAAGTCCAATTTTGTGATAACATTTTGGTGCGTCTACCGAGAATCTGAAGATTATATTTTCCTGAAATTTTGAAGTTGAACTTCTAAAGGTAGCAAGAGCTCAGGAAGCTTTTCGAGGTTGCATCTACCTTGGTGACTCCATTCAGAATTCTTATGATCAAAGGTGGCTTCGAGAAGGAGATACACGAGGAGTAATCTTGACCCAAATCCACCTACCATCGTGGACAATCAAAACACCATTTCTAGAGGAAGTAAAGGCATTTCTGAAATATCAGGTACTCCATCACATTCGAAATCCTTGTACTCTGAAATTTTAAGAAGTCCTGAAGATAAAAGAGTTGATGATAAAATTCAAGAGATTTTTTTTAGATCAAAAATTGAAAAGGATTTAACTGAAATTATCTTAGACTTGCATAAAAGAGGTATTGATACCACAGCTCTAGTAACACAGGAAGACAAAGAAGAGTTTTGGGAAGTTGTTACTTCTGAGTTTTTGTTGGAAAAAGAGTCTTTAGACAAATTCAAAGAGCTTGATCCTTTTGAAGTCTTTTTGAAAAGCAAAGCTAGTTTACCTCTTCCAAATTGGAGTTCAATTGTTAGTGGACCACAAATACCAAACAGTCCTCCTCATAGCAGTTTTTCATCCTCTATTTCTACCATCCCTAAAGCTACTACAGTCCCTTTAACCATGGCTAGAAATATACCTCCTCTACCTACTACACCTGCTAGATATGACCCTCTTGTTCTTCCAGCTGTCTTAAATGACCTCCCTAACAAATATGCTGCTAGAATCAAAACTTGTGGAAGTGATGAAGACATTACAGTAGAAGAACATGTGGACCAATTTAATGATTTTATAGACATGGAGGAGGTTGATGATGAAGATGTTAAGTTGAGGTTTTTTTCTCTGAGTTTTACTGGTGAAGTTATGAAGTGGTATAAAGCCCTTACTCCTGGAAGTATTCATAATTGGAATGAGTTTTAAGATACTTTTCTGAGAAAACGAGGAAATAGAACTAATCTAGTATAAGCCCTCACTAAGTATAACACTTTGAAGAGAGCTATTGATGAATCTGTTGAAAACTTGTCAAAAAGGTTTAACAAGGTGTATGACTCTATTCCTGCCCATTTGACACCACCACAAGCCTTAGCTCAAATGAGATATGTTGAAGCTTTTGACTATGAGTTTTCTATACTTCTGACAGAAATAGAATCCCCTTCACTTGATGAAATGAAAAATGATGCAGTGAAGGTGGAGGTTAATTTGATAGCAGCTAAAAATTCAAAAATGGGTAAGACTAAGTTGAAAGAAGAAGAGAATCCGTCCTCCTCTACCTCTTAGGATAAGCTAGATTCAATGATAAAAACAATGGAAAATTTGATGGATAGATTGGCTCTTGGGAATACCTATGCCCCTCCTGCACAATATGAACCTCAATTTAGAAACCCTTAGTTGAGGAGACCTCAGAATCAACAAAGACCAAGGGAAAACAGAAATCAGCAGCCTGATCCTCCAGTGAGACCTCGTTTCGAACAGAACTTGGTTGATGAAGAAGATGATCCTGAAATCCATGAAGAGTCTATTCACTATTTAGATGAAGAAGTGTCTGTAATTTTCTTGACTAAAGAAGAACATGATCAATCAGACCAAAGAAATCATGGAGAGGAAACATCAGATTATCTAAAGGGGTATCAACATGCTATTTTTGAGATGCAAAAACAATACAATCTCATAAACAGAAATGTGCCTATCATTGCAAGCAAAACACAGCTTAAGAAAGATACACCTAAGGTTGCTGATGGCAAGAAAGATGATCCTAAGGTTGTTGAAGGTAAGAAAGATACACCAGCTGCTCCTCCTATCAAAGAAGCTAAAAAAATATGTTTATGTTTTCAGCATTGAGAATGAAATTTCTAAGATTAAAATATCAGTCCCTTTTGGTGAGATTCTCAAGGTAAATGAATATAGAAGCAGGATTGTCAAAATGTTGAATTCACAACCAGGAGCTGTTGATATCTTCAATGTACTAGAGGACCATCCAACCATATAGTTGGGTCCAAGACTAGAAGATGAAAAGAATGAGGAGGTGCCTCCTTTTTATGTGAGCCTTAGCATTCACGACATGACATTGCATAATGCTATGTTGGATTCAGGGGCCTCTCACAATCTTATGCCCAAAGTAATCATGGAAAGAATGGGGTTAGAAATAACTAGGCCATATAAAGACTTTTTTTCTTTCGATTCGAAAAGAGTTCAATGAATTGGTTTAATTAAGGATGTTGTTGTTGGTCTAACGCAAATTCCTGCTAAGACTATCGTCAGGGACATCGTGGTAGAAGACATTACACCAAATTTTAGCATGCTATTATCAAGGTCATGGGCAGAAAAAATCAAAGGTACAATGCAGATGGACCTTACTTATACCACCATTCCTGTTTTTGGTGAGCAAAGAAGATTGTATCGAGAGACAAGAATGGCCTACATGGTGAGTAGTAAAGACAAACCCCAAAATTTTCCAATTTATGCTCTTGATATTGAACTTGGTTCTACTATTCTTTTTAATGAGTTGACTAATGAAGCATAAGAGGAGAGGAAAGAAGAAAATCAGAGTTCTGAAATTCAGCAGTCTAAAAATCAGCAAACAGAAGATCAGCAAGTCAGTGATAAGGAGGTGGAAGGTTGGTGGTCATTGCATTTTGATGGATCAGCGGGTAGAGAAGGAGTAGGAGAAGGGATTTGGATCACAAGTCCAAGTGATGAGAGTAAGTTCTTTTCCTATAAATTGAACTTTTATTGCACGAATAACATGGCTGAGTATGAATCCTTGATTTTGGGCTTAGAGGTTTTAAAAAGAATGAATGCTCAAAACATTTCTGTTTTTGGAGATTTAGAATTAGTCATTAAAAAAGTTGAAGGTGTTTATAAAACAAAGGATATAAGAATGAGGGCATATAGGAACTTGGTTTTGGAAATGTTGGAAAACTTTCAAGCTTATTCATTCATGGTCAAAACTAGAGAACAAAACTCCATTTTTGATTCTCTTGCTATCTCTGCAAGTCTTTTCATTATTCCTATGCATTCCACAGAAAAATATGAAGTTGAGATTCTTCATAGACTAGCTATCCCTGATAATATTACTCATTGGAAAGTTTTATAGGATGATCAACAAGTGAAGAACTTTATTGAGTTGAAAGAAGAGTTTGAAAATATACAAGTAGATCAGAAAAATATGCTTGCTGAGTCTAAAGGGAATTCTGAAGTTTTGCAACTAAAGAACAATTCCATACCAAAGGGAATCATACCTCTTGAAAAAAAATTTGATCAGAATGATGTTTTTAAATCCCCTAAAATACAAGCTGATGATGAAGAAATTGAGAGCTGTAACCTTGGTATAGTAGCTATGCCCAAAATGATTAAACTTTCAAAGTTTCTTTCAGCTGATATGAAGTTTAATTATATTGAAATGATGAAGAGATTCATAGTGTGTTCGCTTGGAATTATGTTGATTTGAAAGAATATGACCCCACTATTATTCAGCATACTATTCCCATAAAATAAAATGAGAAGCCTTTCAAGTAGAAGATAAGGAGAATCAATCCACTTCTCATGCCATTGATTGAAAAAGAGGTCAAAAAACTCTTTGATGCCAAAATCATTGTCCCAATCAGATTTTCAAATTGGCTTGCAAACTTGGTTCTAGTTAGGAAAAAGAGTGGAGAAATCAGAATATGTATTGACTTCATAAATTTGAATAAAGCCTCTCTAAAGGAAAATTATCCTCTCCCAAAGATGGACCAAATTTTGCAAAATATTGTTGGTTCTCAGAGAATGTCTATGCTTGATGGTTTTTTAGGTTATAATCAGATCTGTGTACATCCTAATGGTGAGGAAAAAACAACCTTTACTACACCATGGGGTACTTTCATGTATGCCAAGATGACATTTGGTCTCATGAATGCAGGAGCTACTTTCCAGAGGGCAATGAACACTGTTTTTTCTGAAGAAAAGGACAATATGGTGGTTTTTTATCTTGATGACATAACAGTCTTCTCAAGGAGGGAAGAAGATCACTTGAAACACCTAGACAGAATTCTGCTGAAGTGTAGAAGGTTTAGCATCTCTCTAAATCCCACTAAAAGTATTTTTTCTTTAACTTCAAGTAAATTACTTAGACGTATCATTTATAAAGATGGGATTAATATTGATCCAAATAGGGTCAGTGCAATTTAGAAGGTGGATTTGGCAATAAGTAGGAAGGAGATTCAATCTTTCCTTGGAAAGGTAAATTTTGTAAGGCAATTTATTCCTAATTTTTCTAAGATTGTGAAGGACATAACAAGGATGTTGAAGAATGGAGTTGACATTAAGTGGACAGCAGAAGCAAGACACTCATTTGAAGAAATAAAAGGGCACTTACCCAAGCACCGGTATTGATCAGTCCTGATTTCTCAAAAGAATTTTTGGTTTTTACTTTTGCATCAGAGAATACTATTGCTGGAGTTTTGCTACAAAAGGGACAACAAGGTATTGAGCAGCCTATTTCCTTCTTTAGTAGGACATTAGCTAACTCTGAGCTGAAGTATAATATCTTAGAGAAGCAATCCTATGCCTTGGTGAAGGCTATCAAAGATTTCAGAATTTATATTCTGCATTCTCATATTGTGGCTATTGTTCCTAATACTGTTGTGAAAGACATCCTCACTCAAGCCGATCCTGATAGGAAGAGGGGAAAATGGATTGATAAATTTCTGGAGTATGATATAGAGATTAAGCCAACAAAATTGTTCAAAGGGAAAGGCTTAGCAGAGCTAATGGCGTAGTCAAAATTTGACTATCTTGACATAAACTTAATTGTAGAAATATTAGAAATTTCAGATGAGGAAGAAGAACTAGTCCCTATTGAAGAGAAATACATCAATTGATATTGGTACAAGGAGGTTTTTTTTTGTCCTACAACATCATAAAGCATATGCTAATCTAACAAAGTCTAAGGCAAGGTTTTTTAAGCTAAAATCCTTGATATATTTTATTTTTGACAGAAATCTGTTTTGGAAGGATATTGGTGGAATTTTGCTAAATTGCTTGCCGGAAGAAGAGGCTGATAAAGTAATTTAGGAGTTCCACAAAGGAGATTGCGGAGCTCACCATTATTGGAATGCCATAGTGAACAAGATTCTTAGAGCAGGGTATTATTGGCCTACAATGTTTAAGAATGTCTACAAAAATATTGTTGTTTGCCATGAATGCCCGATTTTCAAGGGTAAGAAGAAGCTTGTACCTTTACCTTTAATGCCTATCTATGTGGAAGGGCCATTTCAATAGGGGGGGCTAGATTTTATTGGAGAGATTCATCCATCATCATCAGGTCAGCATCGTTGGATTCTCACAGTGACTGATTACTTCACCAAATGGATTGAAGCAATCCCAACTAGGCAAGCAAATGATTCTGTTACTATTTATTTTTTAGAAAATAATATCTTGTCTAGGTTTGGTTGCCCCATGAAGATTATATCTAACAATGCACAGGAATTTCAGTCTAAGAAGCTGATCAATTTTTTTCATCTATATCGTATTACTCTTGGGCATTCTACTGCATACTACCCTCAAGGGAATGGTCTTGCTGAATCTTCCAACTAGAGCATTGTGAGGATCATCAAAAAGGTGTTGTAGGAGAATAAGAAGGCTTGGCATTTGAAGCTGAAATATGCCTTATGGGCTGATAGGATATGCACAAAGAGGTCAATTGGAACCTCACCATATGAGTTGGTATATGGGGATGAGGCCATTTTTCCTACATCTCTAGGGGTACCTGTCATGAAGCTGATTCAAGGGTTAGAAGAGGAACCAAATGTAGTCTTGAGGAGAATCAATCAGCTAATAGCTCTGCAGAAGAAGAGGAATGAATTTTATAATAGAAATCAACAATCTCAAAACATAATTAAGAGGACATTTGATAGGAAGATCAAGGAGGAAAGTTTTCAAATTCAAGATGAAGTGTTGAAATGGGAGGCCAGAATTGAAGAGAAAGGCAAACATGGTAAGTTTGAGAACTTATGGAAAGGTCCTTTCAAGATAGCGGCTTCCCATGGAAAAAATACTTACATACTGCAGGAGATGGATGGAAAATCATATGCTACAGGACCTGTCAATGACAGGTTTTTAAAGCATTACTCTTCCTAAAAATTTGATTGATCATTCATGTCATTGTACATATTCCATTTTATGATTTTTCCACTAATAACGACAAGCTAAATCAGCAAGCTTGAGCCCGAGGTGAAGGCCATTAGAGCTTGAGGAGAAAGCTTGGCAATTTCAAAGTTTTTCTGTTTTGGTCAAGAAAATGGATAGCAACACTGGAATTACTGGTTCTTAGTGTACCACAAGGGTACATTATCCCAAGTGGAGCCACTATTATCACCCAAAAAAAAATTCAAAACATCATTGTGTCAAGTTTGTTTTTGGTCATGGTTCAAAATTGGGTTTAGAAGTAAATTTAGGATTTGATCAAGGGTAGGTTAGATTGTCATAAGTTCAAAGCCCATACCTAAGTTCAAATAAAGTCTTTTTTAAGGTCCATTCACTGTCAAATATCCATAATTTCCATTTGTGGTTCATTTCCTAAAGTTTCAGGTCAAAATTGTGCAATCAGCTAAGAAACCTCGTTTTCGTAGTGCCACTAGTTCAAAAAAGTTGATTTGCGCTACGAAAGCACTAATAATTTTGTAGCGCAAATAGGGAAAAATAAATTGTCGGCGCTACGAAAGCGCGGTTTCTAAACTATCTTTTCATTTGAGCTGAAATATGTCAGAATCCATTGGGAAATGGTAGGTTAGTGATATGATGAGGTTCAGTGTACTTACCCACGTTGCAGTCATCATAGTCACGATAGGGTATAAAAGAGGCATAATTCAGTTATGAGATGACATTTAAAATTCAAAATCTTGCCTAATTAGTCATTTTGGTTTGCTTTGCCTCCATTAAAGTGTTTAAGCTCTGAAGTGTCAAGCCAAACCTGTGGCTATTCCATACAAATGTTTTCCACATCTTGATCAAGCGAGGTTGATATGAACTAATCAAGCAAGGTTGTTGTTTCACATATTCAAGCGAGGTTGACTCAATTTATCAAGCGAGGCTGATAGGTTTTTTGTGAAGCATGGTAGAGGAAAAGAAAGTCCACAGAGAGGAACACTGCTTGAGACATTAGCCTGAAGATATGAAGGCCATAATTGAAGACCCAGCAGTGATGGAAGCGTTCAAAAGAGTAGGTTGTCTTCAGTTTTGTGAAAAGTTGCAGGGTTTCCACACACAAGTGTCTAAATAATTTTCCTTGAACTTCAATGGAACAACTACCAAGGTTGGGATGTTAAATGTGTCAATTTCACCGAAGATTATTGCAGCTATGACAGAGATACCCTGAGTTCAAGATACTTGGTTTAAAGGTTTCAAATTTGATTTGGAGCCATACAAAGAGTTTATGAAACTTGAGTATGCAGATATGGACCTCAATAACGCTATCCCTAGAAGCTGCATCAAAGACACTTATGTAAAACTGTTTTTCAACATTCAGAGGTA
Source organism: Pinus albicaulis (assembly GCA_034641835.2). Taxonomy (NCBI): domain Eukaryota; kingdom Viridiplantae; phylum Streptophyta; class Pinopsida; order Pinales; family Pinaceae; genus Pinus; species Pinus albicaulis. Next base: position 1,448,766,995 of record CM076577.1, on the reverse strand, counting down.
TTTTACATGTGAAGGAAAATATCATAAGGTTTACACTTATCATTTCAAGCTGCTTTTGCATTTCACTGGTAGGATTTCACTTGATTTTCCCCTTTATTTGCATAGGATTCTTGCAAAAATGGTTGATAAAGTACAAGCCAAATCTGAGGTTGTGAAACATATTTGTTTCATCATGGTTTGATGAGTTATTGATTTTTAATGAGCTTCAGAAGATATGCAGGGATTGGTCATCCTTTTTGTTTATAAATGGTTTTGAGTTGGAAACACTAACTCTTGCTAGAAACCCTAAAACTAAAGTAACTCCATCACCACCAGTAGCAGAGTCTAGTCAACTTGTGGTTGCAAAACCAAAGGAATTTGAAAAACGGAAGCCAAGGAAAAAAGTTGAGAAAAGGGCAGAGCAAACAAAATTTCTTGATACACCAACTCCATCACCTGCAAAATAGAGGTCGAAGATTGTTAAAGAGGCAAAACAGAAACAAGATGTCAGCAAGCAGGAAATCAAAAGAGTAAAAAGAAGCCAGCCAGTGGTATTAAAAGGAAAAATAGTTGCTACAGCTACAGAGGACAACCCAATGATAAAGGGGAACTTAGATGACATCCTGCATGCTATTGACATAAAGGAGACACCCATTTTTCAAGCTTATTTCATTGGAGAAGATGAGCATAAACAAAAGAAGGCTAAGTCTGCAAAGAATCTTGATTTTGAGGGTGAAAATGCAGCCTTCATCTTTCAAGCAAGGAAACCTATAACTAGGCAGGCTAGGAAATTCAAGGCAGCAAGGAAGTTCAAGAATCTATTGAGACAACTAAAGCCCCTAAAGAAGTGGTTGATCTTTCATCACCTACAGTAAAGCATGCAACCAGCAAAACAAAGTAGGGGAAAGAATAAATCACAGAGTTCAACATCTTGAGGAGAAATTGAGGTTGGCAAACCAAGAAATTGCTTTGATGAGAAAGAGGGCTAGAAAGAACAGTGTTGAGAAAGCAGAGTTCAAAATAATGAAGGCACGGTGGGAAGGTAAAACTAGTTCTATTTTTGAAACTCCAAGCATTGCAGAGCAATTTTTCAGATGGACAGTCCCAGCAATAAAGGAAGCCAAATTTGTCAGAGTAGTAAATAGTCACTTGAGAGCTAATAACAGGAGACTTAAATATCAAGTGGAGGACTTGGTGCAGCAGCTGAAATTGACTCTAGATGAGTTAAAAAATAAAGGCTTTAAAATGACAATCATTAAAGAGTCCAAAGCCAAATTAAGTGAAAATGAAGAAAGGACCTCATGAAGGCTGAAATGACTGTACTTTCAGTTCATATGGCTTTTTGATATGATGGAATCATTTTATTTTGATGTTTTTTTACATTTTCAATTTTTGTTTTGGAAAATTTTGAACAAAACTGCTCACTCAGCAGTTTCGTAGCGCAGACAATGTAAAAAGGGGAAAAGCACTACAAAATTGATGTAGCAGCTTTTCTTGCTCTTTTTCATCAAATTTTGAGGGGTAAAAACATGAATTAAGAACTGAAAATGCTGAAGAGGATGTATTTAAAGATAATTAAGTTATTTTTGGAGGAAAGAGTTCAATATTTTGAAGAAAAAACGGTAAAAGAACAGCGCTACGAAAGGCGCTATGACACTGTGTTGTTTTCGTAGCGCAGTCTATTACAACCCGTTTGAACAGTTTGGAGATGGTTTTGGACAGCTGGAGGTTAAGGAGGAGGTTTGGCATGTGTTAATTCAGTTTCTAACAACTAAGGAGCTCAAAATAATGAAGTTCATGGTGGTCAGAATGTTTCAAGAGTGCAAAGGACCCTATGCCTAGAAAACAGGGGATTGTTTCCTACTTTGATGGAGGTCAGCATTATGGTCATAAATATTTGAAGCCTATCATCTAGATTCAACCATGTGTGAATACACTTGGCAAATGATGTAATTTACTTTAGATAAGGTTGTTATGGATAGAGATAAGGAGTTTGAATCCTATTTGTAATAGGATTGTTTAGTAGATTAGCAGTATTTTTGTAATAAATACCATGTCATATGGTTATGCAAGGTGTCAAGAGTCAGGAATTCGATGTATCTAACACAATATAATATTATTTTATGTTGTAAATGGTCTAAAAAGGACCAAGAAGTTGAATGTACCAGGGTTGGACATTTTTAGCAAAAGACTGTGCTTATTGTAATTGACTGGTTTTCAGCTAATACAGAGATTTCTACTTAGCCAACTTGAGATTCAGAAGGAGTTATAGTGTGTTCTTGTTCTAATTGCATATTTTATTATCCTATTGTATTGGTGTTTGTCTATGTTACTTAGAATTCATCTTTGATGCTCTGACTTCCTATATAGATAAACTGACTGTGTTTTTTACAATTTCACATATGTATTTCTTGACTAAAAATCTGATATGCCTCAACTTCCATGTTAAGTAGATTTATTGGTTTACTTAAACTATTTTGACTCCATAAGCCCAATGTGTACTTTCTAATGTGATTTTCAACCTACATTTATCATCTATCTGATTATTACCCCACATAGAGTTAGCCATCTATATTTTTATCAAAAATCATTAACCCTTCGAGAAATCCCTCTCAGGTTGAGGAGGCTAAGCCTTAATCAAAGATTGGTTTGAAATAGTTACATGAGATTGATTTGATTAGCAGACTATCAAGTCCAATTTTGTGATAACAGGTTCTTTGGTGTACCACAGGTGCACACCATCCCAAGTGGAGCCATTGTTATTGTAATGTTCCAAAATTGGAACAACTACACTATTGGGAATAATCCGAGTTATTACCAATGTGGAGCTTCAGAAAATCATGAGAAATTAATTTATATCAGTACAAAATATGCACAAGAAACATTTAACTAGCAAATGAATGATTAGTAGCAGATATTTTCCTCACTATCCTTTCCCAGCATGAGGAAATGCAGCCTCTTGGACCATAAAAACATCATTTTCAAAAAATAACGCAATAAATTTGGGACATGGAACTTTTATCCCATGTCTTACATATTATTCAACTCCCATACCGAATTTGAGCCCAAAATAATCATTCTAGCTAAGTTAAACAAATCTCCCCAGCTAAAAACGGCTCAAAAACACCCCAATCCCATGACCTTTCAACTACATCATTTCTGAAGACTATGAGAGCGTAATTTACATGAGGGTTTCTACAATAAATTATGAAAGAAGTCTGATATAGAATTTAAATTAATCACACAGTAAATAAATGGAGGTTTAATCACTTATACAGTAGAGACAAGGCTCCCGGCAAGGGTTCCGGCAAAATGCATGAATAAAAAGCAACACTGCAGAAAATGACGCAGTTGCTGAAAATATGTATTAATCCTGACTGAATAAATCATATAATGGCTGAATAATACAGAAATATGGCCCAAGGCCTCTCTAATAGACTCCCTGAGGGAAATAAGCACCTCCTCCTCAAATATTAGCATACAATCAAATGATGTAGCTATACTGCTGCTTCTCCTGCATAAAAGACGCATTTTACTGAAGGAGACTACGCTATGGCTGAATGTAGATGAATGGCCTCAATCCAAATACTGAAATGAAGCTCAAATCACTCCCTTGTGATCCCTTAAGCAAGATGATCTAGAGAGAGGATGTAATTCCCGCATAGGAATTCCTTGCACTAAGCAGTGCAGCAACTCCGACTAAACAGCTGAAGCATGCAATTAGTCTCAAGACCAAAATAGTTGAATAAATGCATGAATCTCCTTTGATGCTACGCCCTCCTTTTATCTTTGTTGAGCCTCCTCACCCTGGTCCCCACACAATGTTGAGGTGACTTCTTCATGAAGCTTCCTCTTTCAAAACTGCGTTGCCCTAGCTAGCTTCCCTCCTCTTTGTCACAGCATTGTTGACTTGGTCAACTATAACCAATCCACCTGCAATGCCTCTGTTCACACCAAGGGATCTTCAATATGGTTCTCATATGTGTGTCTAGGCTGATCCTTGTTCACATTGAGCTAGTCTCTTTAAGTGATTTCTTCCTCCTCAAGAATGCATGTTGACTTAGTCAAACTTGACTATGTCCCCATCCAATTTGTCCTTGTTCACACTTGGAAGTGTAAAAAAAGCTCCTAAGGTGATCTCCTTCCTTAATAAGGTGGAATTTATTCATAATTTTAATTTTTATGGGCCTCCTTACCCAGTTATTCCTCTCCTAGGTGAATGTAGCAAAATCCAATATTCCAAAATTGCTATGTGAAAATTTTGGAACATTACAGTCCTCCCCTCCCAAATGTTGCTTTTCCTCAAGCAACTGCAAGGATAAGTCTAAAGAGTATCCTCTCCTCCCATGTAGAAACCTCATATGATGCAATCCTCCAAGTTTCAAGGTGCTATATCATCAATATATCTCAAAGTTTCTCCTCCCAAGTGTGCAAGCCATCTATTGGGGAACATCCCAAATAGCTAACATGGTGTGACAATGAAACATCCATGGGGGAAAAAATGGGCTGTTTGAAGGTCATATTGAAGCATGAGGGCTGATATAGATTGGGATTCATCATACCCATTTAAATCTCTCCTCCCCAAGCTATCAACCAAACAAAATGAGTCACCCTCTAGTATGGCAACTCATGAAGGATCTCTTCCACCTTGAGCTCTTGCAAAGAAGGTGGGCTACATAGCTGACTGTGTGGAGTCAAAATGTACATATCTTGTTGCTTCTATCTCCAAATATGATATATATGGGGCTGCTGCTGATAAATGGCTAACATATAACGGTCTTCAAGAAAGACCCAATCCACCCCATCAAATCCAACACCCATGAGGTGTCTCCTCGAAGAACTCAAACCTCCCAAATGAGTCCTCTCACTTGAAGGAAAGATGTATAGCATGGAAATCAAGGTCTGACCAATGTTCTTTCTGAAATATGCAGCTTGTATAATGTGAAGAGTCATCTTTTCATTGGGCCTCTTCACCTCTTGTGCTATTCCTCCGATGGTGCTTCCTAAAATCAATGTTTTAGCAGCACAATATGGAAGCATAATCATATGAAAACAAGGAGGTAGAACATAGTCCCAAACATGGAACCAACGCAGGGCATTCTTTTCCTGCCTCAATACATAGTGCAAAAATTTCTTTTTCAACCACTTGTTTGCTGCCACATTCATTTTACAAAATGGAATCATGAAAGCATAATTTGGTGCCAATGATGCACACCAAGAACCATGTGGCATTCCTCCATAATTAACATATAGAATGGCCATCATAAATGCTACAAGTGGCCTCAAGTACATAAAAATATAATATTAAAGAAGTAAAGACTCTCCTTGGTATGATATGTTGCTCATATATATAAGGAAGTGTAAAATACAAAACAAAATTTTATCTCCTCCCTCATGTACTTCGGTCATTGAGCTAAAATGTCTCAAGTGTAAATTCTCCCTTGCCGCAAGTGATTAGGGAAGTGGTTGTTCCAACCTTTTCTTCATTTTCTGAGTTTTACATCTCCCCATATGCTGATATACATTCAATGGAATTCCCTCCCAAGTGAACTCCTCCATTGAGGGATGGTATGCATAAAAATGCATGGAAGGAAAGTCCACAAATGTAGATCTTTCTCCTTGTGCTTGTGAATCCAAGCCAAGAAGGTCAAAACATAGTAAGGGATACTCTCATCCATTACTTTTTCATGCCCATCTCCTACATGCTTCCATTGTGCATTACTTGTGAAGTGGTCTTGGGAACACTTCAGCAAGCAATCCAAGCTCCTAAGTGACAATGTTGCTAGCCTTTGGAGTAGACCTACTGTCATCTCAAAGCTCAATTATTTGACATAGATTGTGTCAAAGACTTTTCCCAAAATGTTTTTGTACCTTTAGAGATCCTCCCAAGATGGAGGTTCTGCTCTTTGCACTATGATAGTTCCATCCCTTACTCTTGCAGCATCATGCCAAGTGCGGGAGAAAATCTGCCCTTGCTCTCTCCCAATCCTCCAAAGCAACAAATGACTTTGTTGCCTCACCATACCTCCATCATACAACCTATGTGGTAAAAACATAATGATCACATCATCATAATGCATCCACACTCCTTTCTGCCCCATGATGAAAGTATCCTACCAATCTCCCATCCTCTTCTCACCCCATGGAAAAGGACATGTCATAGGTTGACCAAACTCTCTCAAGAGTAACCAACGTAGCATTTCCTCTTGCTGCCCGGTGTCATAGACTTGAAAGAGGCTTATCAATCTCTTGCCTCCCATCCACATCCACTCAGCTCCATATGGATGCCTCCTATCTTCCTCCATCTTGGCATTCCTCCAATGAGGTCTACCATCTTCCCATATCCGATTCTTCTTCTTGCATTTCATGGGATGCTAAAATGCAACTCCTCGAAGATCTCCTGGAGAAAATCTCTCACCAATTATCATCTTGAATCCATAAGGATCCAAATGGACTGAAGTCAAAGCTTCCTTGTTGCTAATTCTTGACAGCATTGTAACCCTCCTCCAGGGTGTTCTGGCTATCTCATGTGTCCACTCACGGATGAACATTTTCTTCTGCATGAATTTGTTTGGAGCAAAGTTCACTCCATCCCCCAAATATTCACATTCCAACCTCAAGGGTTGTGTGTAACTCATCAGTGATATATGAGGTTGGGGGTTCAAATCTCCCTTGAACCCTCCAAGCTTGCACAGAGCAGTGCAATCCTACTGCTCTATCTCAACAATGCCATTTGATCCTGGGCCATATGTAAACAAATCTCCAACCCTTTCCATAAAATTTTCTGAATTGTTAAGACATGGAAATTTATGCATACCTCTGTGAGTCTTTGGGACATCTTCTATGGATGTAAGAGGTCCTCTTTTCAAGGTGATGGCTGATCCAACTGTGGGTGTAGAATGCTGCTCTCTCAAGGCTATGGCAGCGCTGGTACTTGCCTCCTCCCATGGTGGTGTGAGTCTTCTCTCCTCTGATCTTTCCTCATCAAAGGTTCTGATTAGCTCTTGAGTGAACTAAGAAAAATAAGTCACCCTTGTGTGGTTTAAGTGACTGCACCACCAAGCATTGGCTTCACCCTCCAGGTGCAGTGCTGCAACTTCTGTTGCCTCCCTCTCTTCCACTAGATGAAGTATGAAGAATGCCTCAAGCTTTCTTTCCCAATATCTTGTTGTAGTTGACCCATCAAATTTAGACAATAGGAATCTATTTCCTTTGATCTCTCCTTTGTTTCTAGGTCTTCTCTCTTCTGTCAATTGAATAAACTGAGAAAGATCTAGGGTCTCTTTGGAAGCCCTAGGTTGGCACTTGTATTCTGCCAAATACCCACTCAGGATTTCATGCTCTAAGTGGTCTCCTTTCTCTCCACTTCCTCTATGAGAATAGGAAGTGCATGCATATCCTTCTACTTCTTGAAACCCTCTAGAGGTCTCACTACAATTCTCTCCTCCTTGAAACCCTCTTGGAGTTTCAATGCATTTCTCTTCTTCTTTCACACCAAGGGATCTTCAATCTGCTTCTCATATGTGTGTCTAGGTTGATCCTTGTTCACATTGAGCTAGTCTCTTTGAGTGATTTCTTCCTCCTCAAGAATGCATGTTGACTTAGTCAAACTTGACTATTTCCCCATCCAATATGTCCTTGTTCACACTTGCAAGTGTAAAACTAGCTCCTAAGGTGATCTCCTTCCTTACTAAGGTGGAATTTATTCATAGTTTTATTTTTTATGGGCCTCCTTACCCATTTATTCCTCTCCTAGGTGAATGTAGCAAAATATAATATTCCAAAATTGCTATGTGAAAATTTTGGAACATTACAATTATCTCTCATTAGTTATAAAAATATCCTTGATAGGGTCATGCAGGTCATTCACCAAATGGATAACATTTCCTAAGCCATTTCAATGAGTGTTGGGAAGGTAATTACTCTCTGCGGATAGAGACGATCCCTCTAGCCCTAGAGTGGTCTAGCAACAAAGGGAAAAGCTAAAGTGTAGGTTCCTAATTAATGAATGAAAAGGACAGGGTAGATCGACCTACCTGGACTCCAACGTTGTCGTTGTTGTAGTGGTGGTGGTCTCTTGATCTCTGTCTTGACGGGTCACAATCCTTCTGCAAAAATGCTCGGATACCTGCACGAAGATCAGCAAACAAGAGCAGCATACAAAATATTGATTTAATTCATAATAAACTAACCATCCAAGGAGTTTTAAGCATATTGCATCAAATAAAACACATTAACGCAAGATGGGAACCAGACAATACTCATGTATATGTATAAATAGAAGAAAGAGTTACAACTGGAGCCTTGGCGTCATAGCCTCCTTCAACAGGGTTCGGTCGAAGCACGTCTCAAAGTATCATTGGGGAATTCATATGGGGTGAGGACACAAGCCTAAGCTCTCTTAGCAAAGGTCTCTTTCGTTCTATCTTTCTAGCAAAAAGTTCAGGAATTCTCTTCGGCGTTTCAGCTATAATATGTTCAGCTAGCTCATCAATTAAAGATGGATATATTTATAGAGGGAGAGGAGGAGGTTGGGATCCCTACAATGGTGGAAGGGAGGCCTTATCCCTTTGGGAGGTTTCCCCAAAAGGTGGAAACAAGAGGCCAAAGGAGGGAGGCCATGGTTATTCAATCGAACCACTCCAGATGACTCCCCCATGAAGTTTTTATGATGGAAACTTCACCTCTATTTTTTTTTTTTAATTCCATAAACAATTTGGTGTGGGTAGCTCACTGCGACAGAGAGCCAATGGGCACGGGGCCCAGTGTTAATATTCCTCATTGGTGCGAGGGCATAAGAGTCTACTAGCGCCAAGGTAAAGACATGTGTTTCTGATGGTCTGCTCAGGGAATTTTCAACAGAAGGAATGTTGTCCTCATGGAAAGGGATGCAATGATGGTCTTTTTAAGGAATGACACTTTAATTTATTCACAGAAATGATCCTCCAATGTGCGGGACAAGGATTGCAAGGACAGTGACAAAATGTTGTGTAATAATGAGATATATGATTTTTTTTGCATTTTTTAAGCCTATCCTAAGTTTAATGTTCACTTCCATTCATACCAATTTAGTCAAATCAATCCCATATCATGTTATTTTTCATTCCCCATGCATTTAAACTAAAAATTTCACACATGTCAGTTTTTCAGATTTTCATAGTGATTTACAAAGGAAATCCACAGATTTCGGTACGAAATTGCCTAATAGTTTCATAGCAAATCTGTCATAAGCCCAACTATCTTCGCTACGAAACTGTGTCTTTTCAGCCAAGGTTGACAGAGATATATGAGGTTTCATTTTATGATTAGAGGAGTAAAGGTGGAGGTATTTCAATGTCATTATGGTAAGTGTAAAATGTACACAGTCGTGTTTAATGTAATCATGATCATTTTTTCTTGCATGTGCTATGATTAAAACCCGAGTTGTCAGCTAACCTTTTTAAACCTCACCCCAAACAGCCTTTTGTCATATTATTGTGTATCCTTGCATGTGAGTCTATCCCTAGAGAGTTGCTTCATTGATCCAAGTAGGTTGCTGCCAAATTCAAATATTGCAGGTGTCATCAGCAAGTGAGGTAGTGAAGGCTATAAAGCATCCATGGTTGTGTTGGGGTTCCCATGTTTTGGAAAGTTTTGCAATACCAAAATATGAGACAACATCAGAACCACTTTTAGACCTCCGGATCTATCCCTCCTGGGTCCAGAGAGGGATCTCTCTATATAGGAAAAGATATAAGTCTTTGAAGTTTTAGTTTTGAGGTTTTAGGCTAGTTATAAGGCGTAGGGTCTGTTTGATTGATTTTTGTTCAGTTGTTTGGAATCAGGAAGGAAGTGTTCAGTATAAGACAAGGATGAGCAAAGAGGATTTTAGGCAAAGGAGAGATAACTCAGAGAACACTCGAGACCATTGGGAAATGGAGTCAGGAAAGGGTTTACTTGTTATTCAATATCCATGCTTTCAATTGGGCTAGTCATCTAAAGCATTGGATCTTAAAGATGATAGTTTGGTATGAAATGATGTGAAGAAAAGGGAAAAAAAAGGAAACCTCCAAGATGACCATTCAGGCATTGGATCCAGGGACAGGACATGCCATTAGACACCTGTGACCCAACTCCTAAAGGTTAACTCTTCAGACAAAGGGAACATTAAAGATTTAAACACAAAGGTGAAGGCCTGAGATCAAAGGGAGACTTTGAACTCTCAATGCTTCGGCATCTAGCTTAAGGGAAATTAGAAAGGTTCAAATGATTGAAAAGGACCCTAGTGAGACAGAGACAATGTTCTAGACTCCCAGTATCCCAATTCACTCAATTAATGCCTAACAAGAACATCTAAGAACAGATTCATTAATTCATACATCATCTAGCAGTAAATGTAACCACTACACTGGTTAAATCAACCTGAATCAGTGCTCAGATAACACATATAGAAGAAAACATCAAAGTTAGGGAGAGAAGAAGCTTAGGGTACCATGTGAGGGTATATCCTAAACCAGATTTTTGATGCGTACCAGAGAAATGAAATGTGATGAATTACAAAGGAAAACAGAGACAAAGTAAGAAAAAAATCATCGCTGCTTTAAATCAGGATCCAAAGAAATGTGCTTGTCATATTAAAGAGCAACACCATTCATGTACAACATTTCCAAGAGCTTGATATTCAGTCTGAAAACATCTTCCTCAGCCTATCTTACAACTTTACACAGAGAACTATATCTCAAGAGAAACAACTTACAATTCATAGATATCCGATCAACAACCCTTTCAATGAGTTTCTTCATGAGTTTTATAGATGAAAGAGAGGCAGAGGAGGTAGATGAAACACTAAATGAAACATTAAAAACAGAGTAGAAGAAGTGGGTCGAAACCCATTCTTTTTTAATATCTGAGCATTAATCTTCAGTACTCTTTGGATGAAAGAGTGGTCTTCGACAGGTGGAAATTTACTCCAGGTATGCTCTTGATGTGATTTCGCTGCAGTACTCATAGTACTCTAGTGAATAAAAAAAGGTATATAAATGACTTCAAATTCTACCATACCGCGTAAAAAATGCTCTGATAGCATTAGGACTATTGTCAGGGTGGAAACCTTCTCATTGACACAATGTAGACTAGAACAGTATGAGTACTGTGTCCTTTCTCGGGAGGAGACTTCTGCTGATGTGAAACCTTGATGATATTGTTTTCTGCGCTTTGGGCCTTATTAGGCCTTCCGTGTGAGTCATGAGGTCTTCAATTTGGTATTTTTCCTTTAAAACACTGAATTAAGGCTTAACATCTTCAATAATGTGCATTAGAACTCCTTAACTCTGTACTGATACTCTTTGTCGCTTCATGACTGTCCTTGTTTATGTAATTTGGAACTTCAATGGTGCCGGGAAGGTTTCGCACGGTTAAACCCTGTACTTTTAATGAAAATTACACTCTAACACCCTCCCAGGCTCTTCTCTGATCTTTCAAGCTTTGAAAAAACTTCATATGCGCTCTGCGCCACTATAACAGTGACTGTGAGCAATGACGGCTCTCACCGCCTGTACACCTACAAAACACACAAGTTTGTTAAGAAATCCATGCATGGGGAAGGGTGTTTGTGGTGAAATTATTTGACGATGGCAGCGCAATAGGAGCAAATGCTATGGATGCAATGGAAAGCGGTGGGAACATGCAGTGAAACAGTGGGAAAATGCATGTGGAAGTTGGGCGAAATGAAAAAACTTTAATGTAAAAACATTAAAATCTTAATGTCGGGCGGGATGGTACGATGTTTAATGTAAAACCCAAGGTTTGGGCCTTTGAACGAAATACATAGAAAATGCATGGAAAACATATGAAATGGGTTGATATGGTGGGACCCGGTCATGGGTGGAGGGAAATTCAATCAGGACCATCAGATCTCAGGAGGTGCTCGACGGCTGCGATCTAATCGGAGGGGAGCGATAGGAGGGTCAACACTCCAATGAGTGATGGTGCGATTGGCTTATGACCATTGGATCTTATGTGAGATCAACGGACAGGATCGCACTGAAGGATCACAATCGGAAAGAACGGAAGGTGGCTCCATTTGAAATTTGTGATTGCGATCGGAGCAAGGATGCGAGGGTCGTCGGATTAAAAGTGAATCGACGGTGGGGATTACAATCGAGGGATCACAATTGGGGAGTGCAGTGGGTGGCACATTTTTAAAATTTGTGACTGTGATCGGCACTGGCCATCAGATTAAAGTGAATCGACGGTCGAGATCGCGGCGCGGGTGTACAGACCAAACCCTAATCGCATCGGGAATTTTTTCATATAACATAGAAATGCGCTCACCAAAATTTGCGATTGTGATTAGTGCCCAGGCCTTAGCGCTTGGTCTTAGGGCTTGGGGCATATGAGTAAGTGGTTAAGGGGCTAGCCGTAAAAGGGGCTAAGCCAGCATAAAGGAAAATGGGTCTTTTAGCCTTAGAGACAGCGTTTTAGGCTAAAAAGGAGGCTTTCGGTAGAGGTAAAAGGGGGATTTAAAATCAAATGAAGGGTTTTCACTTGGTTCTAAGGATGAAATGGGTGGTTTAGGAGCTTTTGGGAGGGATTATTTGGGGTTAAAGGGGGGACTTCAAATATGGAAAAAGGGTTAAAATAGGGAATTTTGCAGGTATGCAAGGGGCAAATGAAGGCCTTTCTGAGCACAAATTTTTTACAGTCAGTGAGGATTTTGGATGGAAACAAAAATGAGGATTGTTTTAAAGGAAATAGACACATAGAGGCTTCAAGGATGAGATATTTTCATAGAAAATGTATCTCTTGAAGGCTCAAAACAATTTAGCCACCTATTTTCTTGACAAAAAATTCATAGGTGGCCAACAGGTTGCAAGAAAGAAAATGAACAAGGGTGGCCATTGTCTCAAGTATGAACCCATGGATTTGAAATTACTCAATGAAGACCCTATTGCTATGGAGGTTTTCAGGAGGACTGGCTGCTTGCAATTCCACCAGAGGTTGTAGGGTTTTCACGCACAAATTTCAAATGATTGTTCCACCAACTTCACAGGAACAACATCAAAATTTGGGATTTTGAATCTTACAGTGACACTAGAGAGCATATCAATAGCTACAGGAATCTCTAGAGGTGGTGAAGAGTGGTTTAAAGGTAAAAAGTTTACAATGCAGGTTCGTAAGTCGTTTCTCAAGCAAGAACACACTGGAGTTGATTTGACCAATGCTATCCCTAGGAGTTTTATGAAGGAGAATAATGCAAAATTTTTGATGTTCATTCAAAAATATTTTACCTGTGAAGGAATATTCCACATGGTTTACTCATACCATCTCAGACTCCTTCTGCATTTTGTAGGTAAGAGATGTCTTGACTTGCCTTTCTATTTGTACAAGATTTTAGGGAAAATGTCAGATAGGGTTCAATTCAAGTCAGAAGGCAGTGAGACATATTTTTTTCATCATGGTCTAATAAATATGTTAGTGTTGGAAGAATTCAGAAGGTTCAATAGATATTGGACTTCTTTTATGTTTATGAGTGGTTATGAAATTGATGTGGTCACTCCAAAGAAAACCTTGAAACCTATAACTAATACATCATCAATTTTGACTAAAGAAGTTGAAGAAGAAAAACAATCATCCCTTGCAGAATGAATGGACATAGGAGCATAACCTCTGCAAGAGACTGACACCCCTTAAGCAACACCTGCAAAACAGAAACATAAAGTCAGAAAACCAGGCAGCAAGAGGATGACTAATAGCCAGACATTGGCCAAAGGGAATCTGAGGATATCCTTCATGCAATTGATATTGAAGAGTCACCAATAGTGCAAGCTGAAGAAAGGTAAGACTGCTAAGAAATTAGATTTTGCATGTGAAGATGTTGGCTTTATATTTCAACCAAAGAAGCCAATGTCCAGGTCTGCAAATAAGGCCATGGAGAGAAAAAATACAAAGAAAATCAGTGAATATGTACAGCTAGTAAGCATCATAGATTTATCTCCATCAATAGAGGAAGAAGTTGTTATCATGCAGAAAAAGGGAAAAGAGAAAATAATTGAAAAATCAGAAATAGAATCCCTCCAAGAACAGCTGAAGAAAGGAGGTAAAGAGATATTATATTTGAAGTCTGAGGTAGAAAAGCACAGGTCTGAGAAGGTTCAATTTTAACAAATGATGAAAAGATGGGAAGGTCAAATCTCAACTTTCTCAAAATCTATGGAAAATGCCAAAAGATTGCTAAATAGGACTCAGCCATTAAGAGGGGTGGTCAAACACACCAGGAAGATGAACGTATACTTGAAAAATAAAAAAATAGCATTAAGGATCAAGTGGAAGACCTTCAGGAGGAGATGGACTTGATTCAAGTTGAGCTAGAGAAGAAAGGGTTTCGGATGAGAGTGGTTGAAGAACCTATAGGTCAACTCATTGTAAATGAAGAAAAAACTCCTAAAGACTGAAGAATTGATTTGAAACATGTTTTATGAGGTTCTAGGCTTGCAAAGAACCCAAATTTTTCCTCAGGAGATTAATTTTTGAAGACAGACACAAAAACAACAAATTCTGGTTTTTTAGGTAGTTTCGTAGCATGCTTCAGGCTTGAAGTCAGAAAAACGCTACGAAATTTATGAAGGTGGTGTTTTGTTTTGAAATTCAGTTTTTTGAAGGACTAAGGAGGGGAGTTGTTTTTTTTTTAATATATTTTGGTTTATTGAAGGTTCTTGACCAGCAAAGGTGGCAGTGAGATGGATGAAAAGGAAAATTTTCATACACTACGAAACTGCCTAAACTGCCATGTTTCGTAGCGAGGGATTTTTTGAAGATTTTTTAGGGTTCCAACAACACACCAACCATCTGGAGACATCCATCCTGTTAGTGGGCCATCCCAACATAGATTCATTAGTCAAAATGAGTGCCACACATCCATCTCAACGTGAAAACTAATGATTAAAGTGGATATTATCCATTCCTGAAAAGTAGGGTGTTTCCTAATTCTAGGGGGTAATTTAAATATCTTAGTGATGGTGAATTGTCTCTTGAACATGTGATCTCTATTATGTATCTTTTATACTGTTAAGAAAACTAAATGTAATAAATAGGAAGTATAGCCCTATTAGGAGCGTGACTTCTTAAAGGATAGTTGTCCTTTTTCTGTTCCAAGAAAGTAGTTTCAATTATGTTAGGTGTCGAGTTAGATTTCGAGGATCTAGCCAGCTGGGAAGATCATTTACATTGTAAAGAATGTCTATTTATAGACTGAACATCGAAGAGCAAAAGGTTGGAGAATGTTGCACCAAATTGCTACTTGTTATTTTTTTCCATTATCAGTAATATATAGTGACATTCTACTTCTAGACCTGAGATTCTAATGAGGTGTTTAATGTTTTGTTTCTCTATATATTTTATGTCTAATCATTTGCAATGAATTTCATCTCTAATTACTCATAATTCATGCTAGCATGCTCTGACTTCCTTTGGGGGTTAAATTATTGTGTTTCCTTATGTTGTGTGTATGAATCATTCTTATTAAAAACCTTTATTTGCCTCAGCTTCCATGTGAAGAATTACTATCACTAAGTTCACTGATGTTGACTTCATAGCCCCATGGTAGCAAGCCTTCATTTTTCAACTTGCGATAAAAAAAACCAAGTGACAGTTCATAGAGTTAGCCATCTAGTAGTATTTCTATTGAAAATCGTAAATCCCCTTTGAGAGAGCCCTCTCAAACTAAAGAGGTCAATCTGTAGTTAGAAGTGGTTTGAAAGATTTAGATTGAGTTGATTTATGAGCAGCCTATCAAGATAAATTTGGTGATAACAGTTACGATGAAGTCTTGTATCCTCGTCCTCCATCCTTTGGTCCATATAATGCTACGGATTGTGAGTATTTTTGTTCTTCTGTTTCAAATCTCTCTTTCTATGTTCATGAGGATCAAGTGTTGAATGGATTTGGTGTTGAGAAGATAACTTGTGATATCATTTATGATGATTACGTGTCAGAGCCCATCTTTGAACAAGACTCTGCGATGAAGGATGAGTTTATTCCTTCTGTGCCTCTCCTTCATCGTCCTGAAATTTTCCACAATTTTTTCATTACTATTGAATATTGTGAATTTTTTTTTAATGATGATGTTACTACTTCCGATCATTCCCAGAACATGTGGGATGTGATTTTTTCATCCATATGTGGAGAGGATGAATTTTCTATTTTAGATCTTCCCAATCTCTCATCTAAGATTTCTTAAAACTTAGAGGGTGGACATTTTCAATCTTCCCCTCTTTACGATTCGTCAGATCATGAGGATGCCTCTATTTGTGATCTTGAACTCTTTGATCGTGGTTTTCATGGATTTTTTTTCAATTCATTTCATCACAATTTTGATTCTCTGGATGTTGATATTTCAAAGCCACTGATCTTTGATGATCAATTTTCTGATGAGTTGGGACTTCCCCAAGCTGTCGAGGCACTTCAACTTGAGTTGATGGTTATGTCAAGTTCTCGTAGTCTTGAGGTCAGTTCTGCTTCCAATAAAAATAGTGTTGAATATTGTGAGGCTCCTCATCACTATATTGCACCTATTGAAAATCAATATGTTTTACATGTTTCGCATCCTCCATCCATATTACACGTTCATATTTCTCAATCATTGGATGAGTTATATGTGGCGAGTGTTGTGGCAAAAAAAAAAAAAAAACTTCTTTCTTTATGCTTTCCCATTTACGAAGTTTGAAAGTTTTTGTTTACATGTCTATGATTCACAGTGTGTTTGAACACCACGATGCATCCGTGAAATTCCTTTCATGTTCTTTTCACTCATTATTTTTTGTGTACTCTTTTAAACTTCAAACGTTTTGGTTTGTAATGTCATATCTCTTTTTTTATTTTTATGCTTGAATATCTTTCTTGACATGCACTCCCTCGCCTACATAGGCCAGCCAATGCGTCAGTGGCTACATTGGAAGTATCACTTCACGTAAGTCTGGCCTATGCTCTAATTAGGTTAGGAGTAGGATTAGTTGTTTTCTTTTCTTTGTTTTTTTCTTTGTTTTTCTTTATGCTTCGCTTATTTCCTTTTGTTTCATTTCTTTTCAATTATAGGATAACTTTCACATGAGATCATGTTTGGCTTCCCAAATGAGCCTGGTGAAACCAAGAGGAAGTTGTACTACTATCAATGATTGTGTTAGCCACCTATAAAATTTGTCATATCAAACAGTGGCTAAATCATTTTTGGAGACTTCAAGAAACATGGTTTTATTGCTAAAAATGTTATCTCTTGAAGACTCTTGAAAACATCATGTCCTTTGTCTAAATCTTCACTGTTGTTTCCATTTTAAACTCTAAAGTTCTGTTGATTTCATAGAGGAAACACTACTGCAAAATCCATTTCTCCCTTCCTTTCACTTCAAACTAACCTTCATTTTTTACCCTTTTCATTCCCATGAAATTCCTCTATTTTCCTTTTTTCCCATTCCCCCTTCATAAAATCCACATTATAGAGTTTGAAAATCCTTTTTGAACTCTACCGAAACCCCCAAATCCATTGAAAAACTTGAAAATTTTCATGAAAAATACATATTTCTGTATAAAGACTTAAGCCCCCTTGGGCTAAGTCCTAACCACTTCCCCTCCATACACCTTGGTGCTGGAACCAAGTGCTAGCCATGCAAGTGCTTATCGCATCGAAACAAAACGCAGCACGCAAGTATTTTTGCCTCACAAAGTTTTCCGATTGCGATCATCCCTCCATTTCATATCCCCCGATCATATTATCGCTTCATAAACCCTTGTGCCCACAGTCAGGTGCTATAACATTATAAATATTCATTCCCAATTCATTTTTTCCTTCGTAAATCTAAAAAACCCTTTTACCCAAAGTTTTGGTCTAATGCACTGGAGTTATGTTTTTTAATGTAAAAATGGGTAGATCGAAAAGACTGCATCAAAACATCCAATGCGATTAGCCCGTCATATTAAACTCCGCACCCTCCACTTCATTCATATACCTCATGCCCGGGACCAAAGGTTAAAGTCCCAAGGTGCTTAATCACATCGTAGGATTCTGAATGGTTAGATTGAAAAGCTCGAGCTCGACCTCCGATTTCGGTTAGCCCTCATATGCATAAGCCTCGGGCCCATCATATTCCATACATCCCATGGCCCTGTAGTCGGGCGCCTATCCCTTTCATATATTTAAAACCTGCCTCGATGCATGAAAACTTTGTATTATATTAAAAAATTTTGGGCTTCATGTGTTTCAAAGGGTTTCCACCGGTGCAAAAGTTGAAACAATATTAATCGTTGATCTAAAGCCGATCAACGATCAGCGCATAATCGCATCGCGATTTTTCACCACCCCTGATTGGTCGTCCCTCCTATTCACTCCCCACCATTGATCTGATCCTCAGATCAATGGCCAGCACTCAATTGCATCGGCGCATTACAATTTCTTTGCCCCGCCGATGCCTTGCCCCCGATTGCATCTGGACCATCCACATGTCCAAATCGGACGGTCCAAATCGTATTTCTCAATCTTGGTTTAAATTCATGCGCCGCCCCACTGTAATTTTTTAGGCCAAATCCCGACCATTGAATCTCTGCAAATCAATGGCCCTCATTAACAAAATCATACCTTACATTTGACTTTTCATTAACCTGGGATATAATCTTTGTTGTTGGTCTTTTCTGTCCAACAACTCATGTTCCCAACGAGCCGAAGCCCCTATGGGTCTCGCACTCACTTCAAGCTAATCTCAGCCATCCATCTCAATTCTAACATCCCGAATGAAACTACCACCCGGCTACGCCGCGCATCTACCTCATATCGTGTTCAGGTTCCTTTTCCATAATCGGATGAGCTACGAGACCCTTGATCAGAATCGGCCCACATCCGGAGTCATGCAACCGAGCACGGAAGATAATTCTCAGAATTATGAAATATGGGTGGTTTTTTAACGGGGCCAAGCGCAAAGCGGGGATGCATATTGTGTAAAAACCAAAACCAACTCCGCCCTTTCTCGGGTGTGAAACGGTTGTTTGCCCTGCGGAAACACTTTCCATCTTTTCCCTTATTCATTGTATGTGCACTCCACCGTTGATCTCTGCAAATCAGCGGTTCAGGTTTAAACCTTCATTACATATCACCCTCCACCCTCGCCGAAGATTTTCAATGCACGATCATCGCTGCTGATCTCATGGGCCGGTCTCATCCGATGGCCCACGATCATCCCGATCTCCCACCTCTATTTTTAACCATTTTTCCTCCAAAGAAAAGGTTTTAAACCTTTTCCTCCGCATTTTTATTTCGTTTCATTATAAAGGGCCTTTCCACTTTATGTTTTTTGAATGACCCCCACTGTCGATCTCTGTGCGATCGACGAATCTGACTTATTCTCCTCCTCCGCTCTCCTTTTGACCGCCTCTAATGAATCCCAACCATTGGATGATGCCATCCTATGACCCTGCTCTCTTCCCACGCCCTCTGAAGAATTTTACCGAATAATGCAGGATTTTATAATATAAGTTTTGTATTTTTAAGGTTTCAATGGTTTTCCATTATATTAAAAGAAAAGCTGAAGGCTGGGAATGACGATTCCCACGCCTTTGATTCATCAAAGGGAACCATTCACAAGGCTCAAACTCCACATCTCGTCAATGTTTCATGAGGCATTGATGTCATATGAGCCCTGTGCGGCCTGCACATCAACAAGACACAATGTTATTTAAATCAAATTAAAAGAGTATCAGTGTCAAAGACAAAACACAACAGAACAAAAGATTGAAGACAGTTTGGGGATTACGGCTAAGATTGATTATCAAATGCCTAATCCTCCAAATTAAAACACAGTTAAAGAAAATTGTAAGTGTTTATCAGACAGAAAGGCCTCCACCACCACATCGCGCGGGGCAAATTTGTTCTCCCCACTTACCACGAAGCCACATGTGCCTCATTCAAAGCATTTGTTGACAGTAGAGATTATTGATCGAACGAAGACTTTTCCTCGGTCACGACCGTGGATTTGAGTACTGCTAGGGAACAATACAAAAAATATCGGTAGAGTTATTACATCACGAACGAACTAAAAAGTCAAAAAAAGCTCCCGCAATCTTAAATCTTGATGTAAAAAAATTTACAATACATAAGACACATATGTAAAGCTTGTTATCGAGCCCCTCGAGCCAAAAACCTTTAGTATATATTAAATGCTGGGGAGATCTTTTGTCCTCTCCCTCCTCATTCCTTCTATAAATATTCCTGTAGAGGATGAGAAAATGTTGGTTGTTGAACTTTGAAATATACTTGAGCTTGAGACTTCTACTTGTAAATAGTGTTCACTGGCTCTTGGAGCTCTGCTTGTGATAGATAAGTTAGTCTGGGAAGTGTAGATGATTGCTAAACTAAAGCATTGGACTTAAAGTTGTAACTGGTTTGGAGCATCAATACAAGCTGATTTATAGGATCCTAGTCTATGTCGACGATGATGTTATTTCTTATTGTGAATTGTTATTTTACTTATGTTTTCACTTTTTTCATCTTCTCTTATAAAGAACAACATGCATAGAGTTAGGACCTACTGTATATCAGTACCCTTCTCTGACTGAAAATATTTATCTGTATGTTTTCTTCCAAATTGTGTTATTTAGGAATGATTTAATTCAGTTTAAGCAGTAGGAATGTTGTCGTTCCCTCATCCTTCTGTCTTAGCTAAATATTTTCTTGAATGTTATTTTCATTTCATGTCAAGTAGAGATGAACTAAGGAAGATATGGTGTTCCCTGGTCCTAGTTTTATCCCAAAAGACTGTCTGAAATTTTCCCTTGGAATGTTTTAAAAGCTGGCTAGTTTCGAAGTACTTACCAAATCTTAGACCATTCTTTGTTATCTTTGTGTTTGTCTTGAAAGTTGCCAAGTAAAGCAGAGCTAGGAGAGGATTTGTGGTGAGCCCGGCCCGCTAGTTTCTACTCCAATAGTTGCCTTCAAGTTTCCCTCTATTTTTAAGTGTTTTCTATCAAAAGTATATCAAAGGCTGGCTAGTTTCAAAGTACTTACCAGATCCTGGATTTCTTTTCTGTCTTTCTTAAGTGTTTGTCAAAAGCTGGCTAGTTTCAAAGTACTTACCAGATCCTGGGCTGCTCTTTGTTCTTCATTTGTTTAAATTCCCCTTCTTGTTGTACCATTTCATTCCATAAATCAAACTTTAGAGAGATCCTAAGACATAGATGACTTGCCCCATGGACCACTCTTGCCTCTTGTTGTTTCAATTAAACCCTATTATGACTCCATAGCCCAATGGACTAAAACCTGTAATTATCTTTCTTTTTGGCCAAAGCTTGTTCTGATTGCTTGCAACTTCTCGCCTTTGAAACTCAGTCCACCTCAAATAATAATCATGCTCAACCATCCAAAGACAAAAAAAACCCTTGGCCTTCATAACTAGCCTAACATCATTACGATAAAATTTCAAAGAAAAATCCATCTTTGCAACTTATTGGAGAGATCCCTCTCCGGATTCAGGAGGGCTAGATCCTAGAATCCCAAAGTGGTTGAAACGATGTTCTCCCTGCAGTTAGACTTTTGCAAATCTTGCTGACTACAGGGAGCTAACATTTCTGGCGACTCGGCTAGGGACCGAACCCAAAATCTCTGGTTTCCCTTAAAATTTCATACAAATATCGTGAGTTAAAAGTAGCCTTTTCAAGCACTACCAAGCAGTGGTCATCATGATAAAACTTGTTTGAATTAGTGACAAACTAGGCAAACCCTAGGGTTCTCATAAGAGCTTATCTAACATTGAAAAATTAGCTATCTTAGCCATAAGAGTACACTGTCTTTGTCTCATAACCGTAGCTAAGTTTTGAAGCAAATTTAGCATACTCTTAAACAACCAACGGGACTGAAAAAATAACTCAGAAAACCCAGAAATATTTCAGATTGGTATTCAATAAAAATTGGTGGTGGACCATTAAAAATTTTACCTCCTTAGGAGTTAAAAAACTTCCACCTAGCGACTCCACACTCTGAAACTCCCAAAAGACCAAATGAATCCACTGGTAGAAGACCCTGAACTAATTGACCAGACACAGTGACCTTTTTCTTGATTTGCAAACATGATTCCAAGAATACAATGAAGATATGCCCCAATGAGTAGAGATCATATCCCTGGGTTTCCACATAAGATGCCCCAGGTGAATTGGGATGACAACCTGCATGTTTTTCAGGGTGAAAATTTTGATGACCCTTTATTATATCTCATCAAATTTCACATGCATGTATGGAGGTTGAAAGTTGAATGGCATGAAGACTACCTAATGAAAATGTTCATGTTAACATTAGAAGGAAAAGCTAGGGATTGGTATGAATGTTTGAGATCTAGTAGTTTGTTTTCTTTAAAGGACCTTGAATATATGTTTTATGAGAACTATAAAGAAAACACTACATCATTATTGTGGGGTGAAATATATTATGATCCATCACAAAACATCACCCAACACATTATAGATAATGATAAAGGTCTAGAACAAATACATCCTAAAGATCTTTTGACAACCATTCATGAGTTTAATATTTTATTGAAAAATTATAAGATTATAGATGAATCAATTGAGGAAGAAATCAATCCAAGAATGGAAGAAATTCCTCAAGATATTCCTGAAAACATGAACAATGATTCATCATCCCTTATAACTGAGGCTCAAGAATACATCCAGCCTCAAAATCAGTCTTCACAAGAGACAGAGAACTGTTGTACTTATGTTCAAAGGGACATAGAAATATCCTCCCCGTCGATAGAAGAAAAGATAGATCAGACTATTAATAAACAGTCAATCTCTGATATTTATTGCAAAACAAATACTCTTTCCCATTCACATAATGAACTTTGTTGTAAATATTTTGAAAGTTCTTCTGTAAATCAAAATAAAGAAAGACCTACTGATAATCTAGTATGTTTGATTGATAGTGTTACTTATATTTTTGATTCTCCTAACTTTGATCTATCTAGTGATGATGCTCCCCATACAGAATTTAATCTTACAGGACCATCATTAGTAGATTTATGGGAGGGAAATCAATTCCTTCAAAGAAGTAATGAGCCAGTTCAAACTATTTATGATACTAATGAAGAAAGTTATGAAAGTTTGGAAGTAAGTAACGATTCATTGGATATTTTCTCTACTCCATCTCAAATCATTAGTAATAAATTCCATGTTATTAGGAATCAATAGTCTTTTAGCTCAAAGGTTGAGGAAAGAAATGAAGAAATTTTTGAGTAGGTTGAAAACAAAGAGCCTTCTCTTGAAAAAGAGGAAGCAAGTGACCATACCCCTGCTAAAGAAAATATTAACCTTTTCACCGAGCTCAGTCCATTAAAACAGAACACACCAAGACTACAAGAGGACAACACTGCAGTGTATGATTAATTTTCCAATTCATATGACAATGAAGATGAGGAAGATTGTCTTCCTCAAAAGAATATTTTCCTTGACCCAGTGGAAGAGGAAGTAATCCTGGTTGAAACCTACTTGTTAAATATTCCTAACCAGGCATTATTTCAAGATCCCTATGTTGATTTCTTGAAGACATCTGAAGAAGGGATAAAGGTTGAAGACAACAACATATCACCAAGTGCAACAAATTTTTTCAGAGCTGTTGCCAAGAAACAAAGAACATGGGAATGCCCCTGTCTGTCCTGCATGCTCAAAGAGATGAGCAAAGACCAGTCATGGAATCATCTGATTGACTAGATGTATTGTAAAAGAGAATTTTTAGGTTAAAATGTAAATATTCCAATTTAGAATAGGTTAGATAGGAATGTCAATAAAGCTCAACCTTTGAGCATTTAAATAGTTGTTGATTTCTGTTTTGAAGAAAAAATGAAAATAAAAAAATACCAAAAACAATAGAAAAGAGAAAAGAGGGTAGATTGTAAAAACAAGAAAGGTATAGCCCCATACCAAAAAAGAGAAACAAATCTGAAAGTGTGCAAGATTAAATGCCACTCCTAAAAAACACACTTCTAATTAGTCATACAGCCTAATCTTGACTAATTAGCTTTAAATTTTCTATTGATAGGATAGTGAATTTGATTTTCCAAACTGTTTAATATTGGCTTATCAGTAGATAGATTACGATAGAAATTAAAGGTTCAAACATGCTCAAAATCTGAACCTAAGTTTCCAAAGAGAATGACTCAAATCTGTTTCAAATTCTGAGTCAAAAAAGATGTAAATCTGGTTCTAATTAGCTCAAAATCTGAACCAGAGGACAAGCAAAGAACAGCTCAAGTAAGAGTCAAAACAGAGCTGTAAAAGATGAAGGAAGTGCTTGAACTTTCAGATCCTAAGCCTTCCATTTTGTTTTAATTTTTTGCAAAATAAGATCTATGTGCAGCTTGTTTTTTATGCCATATATCAGCAACAATTTAGACTGTTCAATCTTGACGTGTATGCTTTTGAATTTCTGTTTTAGAAATTAGTGAATAAAATCTATTGGACAGTTTAATCCCAACAAATGGTAGATTAGGTAGAGAAGCATATGGACTCAACTGGTTAATCTAAGTTCATGGAGAGATAAGGAGTATAATTAGATTAGTTTTATTCTTTCAAAAGAATAAAATGTTGTAAAAGAGTTTTCCAATCCAAGTGCACTCTAATGAAGAAAAAACGTTAGATCAGTAGGATTGGGTAGGTGGAAAGCTTGTTGATGAAAGATCCATTGTTTTTATGGCTGCTAATATGTTTTCAGAGCAAGATCATCCCAGCAAAGGAAGGGCAGCCCAATGGATGAGGCACTAATCAGCCTCCCAGAGAATGCAAGTCTGAAGTTCTTGATGCCTTCAAGAAGGCACCATCCCCAAGTGGAGCCACTGTTAGCCACCTATAAAAAATTTCATATCAAATGGTGGCTAAAACATTTTTGGAGTCTTCAAGGAAAAAATTTTACTGCTAAAAAGTGTTATCTCTTGAAGACTCTTGAAGACATCATTCCCTTGTTTCAATCACTACTGTTTCCATTTAGAAATCAGAAATTTTCCTGATTCCATGAGAGAAAATACTGCTGCAAACACCATTTTCCCCTCCTTCCACTTCAAAACTAACCTCATTTTTTACCCCTTTCATTCTCATGAAAATCCTCTATTTTCTCATTTTCCCCTTTTCCCCTTTCATAAAATCATTTTTACAGAGTTTAAAACTCCTTTTTGAACTCTACCGAAACCCCCAAATCCATTGAAAAACTTGAAAATTTTCATGAAAAATACATATTTTTGTATAAAGACTTAAGCCCCCTTGGCTAAGTCCTAACCACTTCCCATCCATACAACTTGGTGCTGGAACCAAGTGCTAGCCATCCAATCGCTTATCACATCGGACCAAAACGCAGCGCTCAAGTCTTTTTGCCTCACAAAGTTTTCCGATTGTGATTAGCCCTCCGTTTCATATCCCCCGATCATATTATCGCTTCATAAACCCTTGTGCCCGCAGTCGGGCGCTATAAAATTATAAATATTCATTCCCAATTCATTTTTTCCTTTGTAAATCCAAAAAACCCTTTTACCCAAAGTTTTGGTCTAATGCGCCGGAGTTATGTTTTTTAATGTAAAAATGGGTAGATCGAAAAGACCGCATCAAAACTTCCGATGCGATTAGCCCGTCATATTAAACACCGTACCCTCCACTTCATTCATATAACTCATGCCCAGGACCAAAGGTTAAAGTCCCAAGGCGCTTAATCGCATCGGAGGATTCTGAATGGTTAGATTGAAAAGCCCGAGCCCGACCTCCAATTTCGGTTAGCCCTCATATGCATAAGCCCCGGCCCCATCATATTCCATAAATCCCATGGCCCCGCAATCGGGTGCCTATCCCTTTCATATATTTAAAACCCGCCCCGACGCATAAAAAAATTTTATTATATTAAAAAAATTTGGGCTTCATGTGTCTCAAATGGTTTCCACCGATGCGTAAGTTGAAACAATATTGACCGTTGATCTAAAGCCGATCAACGATTAGCGCATAATCGCATCGCGAGTTTTCCTCGAGCGCATCAAATATTTCTCCACCCCCGATTGGCCGTCCCTCCGATTCACTCCCCACCATTAATCTGATCCTGAGATCAACGGCCAGCACTCAATCGCATCGGCGCATTACAAGTTCTTTGCCCCGCCGATGCCTTGCCCCCGATTGCATCTGGACCATCCACGTGTCCATATTGGACAGTCCAAATTGCATTTCCTGATCTTGGTTTAAATTCATGCGCCCCCCGCTATAATTTTTTAGCCTAAATCCCGACCGTTGAATCTCTGCAGATCAGCGGCCCTCATTAACCCGTCTTCCGCCATTGTATTTTTTCCATTTAACCCTCAGATATAATCTCCACCGTTGATATTTTCTATCCAACGGATCATATTAACCCCGTTGAGCCCGACCCCTATGGGTCCTGCCTCCCTTCAGAGCTAATCTCAGTCATCCATCTCAGATCTAACAGCCCAGAATGAAACCGCGCACCCGACTACCGCCCATGCATCTACCTCGTATCGCATTCACTTTTCCACCGTCAGATCTGAGACCCTTTATCCGACGGCCCACATCCCGAGTCGCGCAACTTCGAGCACGGAATATAATTCCTAAAAATTACGTGATATGGGTGGTTTTCTGAGGCCACGTATCGGGCGGGGACACATATCGTGCTCCAAAAGGCAAAACTGCCTCCCCGCCCTTTCGCCGCACGAAAACAGCTGTTTTCCCTCTGAAACCACTTTCCCTCTTTTCCCTTGTTCATTGTCGTGCGCGCCCTCCACCGTTGATCTCTATAGATCAGCGGTTTAGATTTAAACCTTCATTACACATCGCCCTCCACCCTTGCTGAAGGTTTTCAATGCACGATCACCGTCATTGATCTCGTGGGCCGGTCTCATCCGACGGCCCACGATCATCCCGAGCTCCCACCTCTATTTTTAACCATTTTTCCTCCAAAGCAAAGGTTTTAAACCTTTTCCTCCGCATTTTTCTTCTGTTTCATTATAAAGGGCCTTTCCACTTTATGTTTTTCGACTGACCCCCACCGTCGATCTCCGCGCGATCGACGAATCTGACTTATTCTCCTCCTCTGCTCTCCTTTTGACCGCCTCTAATGAATCACAACCGTTGGATGATGCCATCCAACAGCCCTACTCTCTTCCCATGCCCTCTAAAGCAGTTTACCCAATAATGCAGGATTTTATAATATAAGTTTCGTATTTTTCAGGTTTCAATGGTTTTCCATTATATTAAAAGAAAAGCCGAAGGCTGGGAATGACGATTCCTGCGCCTTTGATTCATCAAAGGGAACCATTCACAGGGCTCAAACTCCACGTCTCATCAATGTTTCATGAGGCATTGATACCATATGAGCCCTGCACGGCCTGCACATCAACAAGACACAGTGTTATTTAAATCAAATTAAAAGAGTATTAGTGTCGAAGACAAAACACAGCAGAACAGAAGATTGAAGACAGTTTGGGGATTACGGCTAAGATTGATTATCAAAAGCCTAATCCTCCAAATTAAAACATAGTTAAAGAAAATCGTAAGTGTTTATTAGATAGAAAGGCCTCCACTGCCACATCAAAGGCAAATGTATTCCTCTCAGCTACCACAAAGCCACCTATGCCTCAAAGCATTCAAACAGAGGCCGAAGTTATTGATCAAACGAATATATTTGCTTCAGTGCAGCCAAAGACTTAATTCTGCTAAGGGAACTTAATGCAAAAAATATCAGCAGTCTTATTACATCCTAAAACAGAGCCTAAAAGTCAACAAAATCTCCCACCGAGCTTAAATCTTAATGTAAAACATTTAATACAAAAGACACATATGTAAGCTTCTTCATCGAGCCCCTCAAATACCAAGAAACCTTCAGTCTATATTAAATGCCCTGGGAGATCTTTTATCCTCTCTCACCTCCTCATTCCTTCTATAAATATTCCTGTAGAGAATAAGAAAATGTTGGTTGTTTAACTTTGAAATATACTTGAGCTTGAGACTTGTACTTGTAAATAGTGTTCACTGGCTCTTGGAGCTCTTCTTGTGATAGATAAGTTAGTCTGGGAAGTGTAGATGATTGCTAAACTAAAGCATTGGACTTAAAGCTGTAACTGGTTTGGAGCATCAATACAAGCTGATTTATGGGATCCTGGTCTATGTCGACGGTGATGTTATTTCTTATTGTGAATTATTATTTTACTTATGTTTTCACTTTGTTCATATTCTCTTATAAAGAACAGCATGCATAGAGTTAGGACCTACTGTATATCAGTACCCTTCTCTAACTGAAAATCTTAATCTGTATGTTTTCTTCCAAATTGTGTTATTTAGGAATGATTTAATTTAGTTTAAGTAGTAGGAATGTTGGCATTCCCTCATCCTCCTATCTTAGCTAGATATTGTTCTTGAATGTTATTTTCATTTCATGTCAAGTAGAGATGAACTAAGGAAGATATGGTGTGCCCTGTTCCTAGTTTTATCCCAAAAGACTGTATGAAAGTTTCCCTTGGAATGTGTTAAAAGTTGGCTAGTTTTGAAGTACTTACCAGATCTTAGAAAATTCTTTGTTATCTGTGTGTTTGTCTTGAAAGTTACCAAGTAAAGCAGAGCTAGGAGAGGATTTATGGTTAGCCCAGCCCGCTAGTTTCTACTCCAACAGTTGCCTTCAAGTTTCCCTCCGTTTTTAAGTGTTTTCTATCAAAATTATATCAAAGGCTAGCTAGTTTCAAAGTACTTACCAGATCCTGGATTTCTTTTCTATCTTTCTTAAGTGTTTTTCAAAGGCTGGCTAGTTTCAAAGTACTTACCAGATCCTGGGCTACTCTTTGTTCTTCATTTGTTTAAATTCCCCTTCTTGTTGTACCATTTCATTCCATAAATCAAACTTTAGAGAGATCCTTAGACATAGATGACTTGCCCCATGGACCACTCTTGCCTCTTGGTGTTTCAATTAAACCCTATTATGGCTCCATAGCCCAATGGACTAAAACCTACAATTATCTATCTTTTTGGCCAAAGCTTGTTCCGATTTCTTCCAACTTCTCACCTTTGAAACTCTTTGCATTTAGGACTTTCCACTTCAAATAATAATCATGCTCAACCATCCAAAAAAAAACAAAACCCTTGGCCTTCATAACTATCCTAACATCATTACCATAAACTTTCAAAGACAAATCCATCTTTGCAACTTATTGGAGAGACCCCTCTCCAGATTCAGGAGGGCTATATCCTAGAATCCCAAAGTGGTTGAAACGATGTTCTCCCTGCGGTCAGACTTTTTCCAATCTTGCCGACTACAGGGAGCTAACAAATTGGTTATCTGTCTATTCCCTCTCTTTTTGATAATATTGCATTCTTTTAGTCGATGATACTGTGATGAAAAATACGTTCCTTGTCGTGGAAAATCGTAGTGAAATCACGATGTTTGATTTTTAACTAGTATCACCTACTCCAGTTGATATTTTATCTTTTCGTTAATCCTTGTAATATAAGTCAACTAGAGTAATGAGGGGAGGAAAACCTTAAAAAGTATGTCAGAGGTGTTTATAAACATCCTTCTTTGGAGGAACAACCTCTTCTGCTCTCAATAAGTTAGGATCCCTCTTCAGCCCCATGAAATAAATAAGTGCCTATGCACAGTTCTTTGAACACAAAAAAAAAAGAAAAAAAATGGAGAAAGAAGAGAAAGGCTTCCTGCGCAGAGAGGTGAAGTAAGCAACTATGTCAGGGTACTATCCAAGCTCGTTGGCAACGAAGAAATATTTTTGTTATTGAAGTGACTTCATCAGGGTACTTTTCAAGCTTGTTGGCAGTGGAGCAACACCAAAGATGAAAACTAAGACCTTGACAATTTCTTTCACTTATGCATTTATATACTCCCCAGCCCCAATCGAAGCAACTCAGTTTGACTTGGCTTGGTTAGTGTGTCACCGCTGTAGAGAATGGTAGGGATTAAATATTTAACTCAAACAAAATGAAGAAGTTGTGGTAAAAAATGAATCAAACAATACTTCAGGAAGAGTTATACATGGTTTGCATGGTACATGATCCATACAGAGAGCTAGAGCTCTACCAGTATGTCACTAGTGTTTCTGTGGCTACAACCACCCTCCAAAATTTTTTCATGCTTCGATTTTGAGCCTTACTTCCTATCCATGAGAGCTTACCTTGCACTTCTATCAAGTATCCATGCTTTGATTGAGACTTGTCCTTTTATTTGTGTTTGTGTTCACTTTTTTTCACACTTAACTGATATTTCTAAGTCACAAGCTAACCTCCTAACTTGATCTTGAAGCAGTTGTGGGCTTTCCTCGAGAAACTGCACATTCCTTTAGGGAAAGCAACCTTGATAATTGGAATTGCACATTTCAGACTAGTAGTCAGCCTTGAGCTCAAAAACTGTGCATCAATGGAAGGAAGCCAAACATTGAGCCCAAAAACTATGTAATCCTTCACTGAGCTCAGAAACTGCATAGTGCAATATGCCAGAAATTTTCCCAGTTCCCCATAATTTCCTGGAAATTTGCATGGAAACTTTTTCCATAAAATAAAAAAATATTAAAAAAAATTGAAAAGGCATCCCTAAAATATAGGGATCTATTTTTAGTTTCCCAAGGGAGGCACACCTGCTATTTTTAGAATCTACTGCCAAGTGTCATTTTTTCCTTGATTTTAGGAATGTGCATCATAAACCCTAATTTTCTCAAATCTATTTAATTGATGCCTCTAGAGCTCATTTTCACATTTGATCTAGGAGCTCTAGAATTCTCGAGGAGATCAAGGAACATTCAGTGCAGTCGTCATCGCTTTTCCAGGTGAATTTTTCTTTTCTCGTCTTTTGTTGCTTTTTATATTTCTTTTTGTCATTTTCCTTGTGTTAGTGTCATTTTGTTTATTTCTCTTCATTCTTGCTAGTGTTTTAACTTTTTTTTTAGCTTGTAGTGTTATAAAAATAAATATTACAGAGCAATGAAACACATAAAATATGCGGAAAACACAAGCACACAAAACACATAAAACCAAAGAGACACAGATATACGTGGTTCACCCAGTTTGGGCTATGTCCACCCCAAACAGCCAGTCCTTCCTTTCTATTATCCGAGAGAAAATGAGAAAGAGACACAACCTACGGTAGATGCTGCTCAATATCCTGCTGTTCTCTCTACTGGGTCTCCTGTTCCTGGCTAAGGAATACACATACCATACTGCAGTAGCAACACAATGCCCTCATACCAGTTCATCCCTGATCCAGTACAAAAACCCTAAACTAAACATAACTGCTACCGTCAGATCATTTTCCTAATGAACGGCCCAGATTGACTAGAAATTACTATACTTTTACAAGGCAATTTTACATTTGTTTTTAGCTTCGGGGGCGCTGCCCCCGAAACCCCCCGCCAGGGGGGGGGCTCCATAAAGTCGCTGTCGCCCCCCCTGGACCCCCCACGGCAGCGATTAATTTACGGGTGGCGTTTCCGCCCCATTTAAGGTACAGGGGTCCAATGCTGTGATACAAAGTAAACAAGATAATCAGGCTCCACACCCAACAATCTCCCACTTGGAGACTGATTGTAGCAACTCCACCGCTGCTTCATTTGCTGGACAATGACTCCTCTTTGGACCTGGATGTTTCTCATCTTCATCGTCATCCTTGAAGACCAATTGAAACTGAGCATGTTCTCAGTTTCTCCCTGGTTACAACTTTTGTTAGCATATCTGCAGGATTCTGGCTAGTGTGTATCTTTTCCAGCTTCAACTCTCCATCTTCCAATATTGACCGTATGAAATGGTACTTGAGATGTATGTGTTTAGTCCTAGAATGAAATGTTGAGTTCTTTGCAAGATGAATAGCACTTTGGCTATCACTATATAGTGTGCCCATATCATGCTTCTTACCCAATTCATCCATAAACCTTTGTAACCAAATCATTTCTTTACTAGCCTCTGTAGCAGCAACATACTCGGCTTCTGTCGTTGAAAGTGCAACAACACTTTGGATTTTTGAAACCCAACTGATAGCTGTTCCACCTATAGTAAATACATATCCTGTAGTGCTCCTCCTATTATCTCTGTCACCTGCCATATCTGCATCAACATATCCCTATAGAGCAATGTTTGAACCACCAAAGCATAATGCTTGATTTGTGGTACCTCTCAAATATCTGAGAATCCATTTTACTGCCATCCAATGTTCTTTTCCTGGATTGTTCATGTACCTGCTTACAACTCCCATTGCATGTGCAATATCAGGCCTTGTGCAGACCATTGCATACATTAAGCTTCCAACTGCTAATGCATATGGAACTTTAGACATATATTCCATTTCTTCGTGGGTCTTGGGGCACATCTCCTTACTAAGTTTTAAATGGCTAGCAAAAGGTGTACTAACTGGTTTTGCATTCTGCATATTAAATCTTTTCAACACCTTTTCTATGTACTCATTCTGAGACAGTGTTAATTTGTGATTTTTCCTGTCTCTAGTTATCCTCATACCAAGGATTTGTTTTGCAGCTCCCAAATCCTTCATTGCAAATTAATTTGCCAATTTTATTTTGAGCACATTTATTTCCTGCATGTTAGACCCTGCAACAAGCATGTCATCTACATACAATAACAATATAATATAGCTGCCATCATTTTGCCTTTTTAGATAAACACGATGATCAGAGTGACATCTAGTATAACCTTGTTCAGACATAAACTTGTCAAATTTTAGATACCACTGCCTTGGAGCCTGTTTTAAGCCATACAAGCTCTTCTTTAACCTACACACTAATTTTTCTTTCCCTTTGACCTCATATCCTTCTGGTTGCTGCATATAGATCTCTTCCTCCAAATCTCCATGGAGAAATGTTGTCTTTACATCTAACTGTTCAAGATGTAAATCTTCCGCTACTACAAGACTTAAAATAGTTCTGATTGAAGTCATCTTAACAACAGGAGAAAATATTTCATCAAAATCAATACCTTTCTTATGTGCAAACCCCTTCACCACAAGTCTAGCTTTGTACCTTTGTTTTCCTCCATCTTCTTCCTTCAGCCTGTAAACCCATTTATTCTGCAATGTAGTTTTACCTGCAGGCAACTTGACTAAGTCCCAAGTCTAGTTATGCATTAAGGAGTCCATCTCTTCTTCCATGGTTAGCTCCTACTTCTTCCTGCTTTCAACCTGCATTTCTTCTTCATAACATTCAGGTTCACCAGAATCAGTCAACAATAAATAATATAATGAAGGATAGTATCGTTAAGGGGGTCTACTTATCCTGGTAGATCTTCTAACACCACTTTCAGGTGTTTGAGGTGCCTATTGCTGTTGTGGTGGTTGTTGTTGTTGTGGCTCTTGATTATTATTATTTTCAGGCACCTTTACCTTTTCTATGATATCATCAAGAACTGTGTATTCTTTGTTTTCTTTTTCCTGTTTCTTTTCCTGCAACTGATTCTTATACAAGACCTTTTCATTGAATATTACATCTCTGCTCCTAATTATTTTGTGATTTTCATAATCATATAAGCGATAACCAAAATCATTAACACTATATCCAATAAAGGTACATTTCTTTGATTTTGCCTCAAGCTTTGTTCTATTTTCTTTATTAATATGGACAAAGGCCTCACAACCAAAAGGCTTTAAAAAAGAGTAGTTTACCTTTTTACCTGTCCATGCTTCCTCTGGAATACCACCATCCAAGGAACTTGAAGGCCCTCTGTTTATTAGATAAACAACATTATCTACAGCATCTGCCCAAAATTGTAAAGGTAATCTTACATGCAATCTCATGCACCTTGCATGCTCCATGATTGTTTTGTTCATCCTTTTTGACACACCATTTTATTGTCATGTTCTTCGAACTGTCTTCTCTCTGCGAATTCCATGTTCTGAACAGTACCTATCAAATTATTTGCTGCAATATTCACCTCCATTGTCTAATCTGAGACACTTCAAATTCTTTCCTGTCTCAATCTCAACCAAAGAT
Source organism: Pinus albicaulis (assembly GCA_034641835.2). NCBI lineage: Eukaryota > Viridiplantae > Streptophyta > Pinopsida > Pinales > Pinaceae > Pinus > Pinus albicaulis. The sequence continues at coordinate 1,448,733,048 of CM076577.1, read as the reverse complement.
TTCCATTTCTTGAAAGTATCAAATACATTAGATTTATTTTGAAAACAATAAATCCAAGTTTTTCTAGTTTCATCATCAATAAAAGTAACATAATAATGAGAGCCACCAAGAGATGATACCTGAGCAGGTCCCCATAGATATTTATGCACAAGCTCTAATTTTTCGCTCTTCTTTTCTTTCCCAACTCTGAGAAATCTAACTCTCTTCTATTTTCCATAAATTCAATTCTCACAGGAATCCAAATCAACATTCTTCAAACCCGGCAACAAATTTCTTAAGTGAAGAGTCTTCATCCCTTTCTCACTCATGTGTTCGAGCCTATGATGCCATAATGCTGCATCTGCTCCTTTGGAATTTAAAGCATTAACAGAGTTAGAAATACCATTGCATAAATATAATGTACCAACCTTTTCTCCTTTTGCTATTACCAGGGCTCCTTTGGTGATATTCCAAGTTTTATCTGTGAAATTTGTCACACAACCTTCACCGCATAACTGCCCTATTGAAATCAATTTTTTCTTCAGATCTGGAACATGCCTTACCTCCTTTAGTAGCCATTGGTTTCCATTATGTTGTTTTACAAGAACTTTACCCATTCCAACAATTTTACAGGGTTTATCATCACCCAAACGAACTTGTCCAAAATCTCCTTGAACATAGTCATGAAAATATTTCTTATCAGGTGTGGCATGGAATGAAGCTCTTGAATCTACAACCCAAGAATCAGTAACATTTTCTAAAGAAAGAATCAAAGCATCTTGTAACACATCACCTGTCACATTTTCTTCATGATTGTTTTCTTGCTGTGTGTCTCCATGTTTTCCCTTCCGAGATCTACAGTCTTTCTTTAGGTGTCCTTTCTTTCCACATTTCCAGCACACTATCCCCGATCTGGACTTGGATCTTACTTTCCTTGATTTACTGCGATATCCCGAGATCTTTCCTATTTCCATTCTTCTTCCCCTAGACTATGCACTCAAAGCATTACCCGATGTCTCACCGAAGCTTTTCCATCGCATTTCCTCGCTAAGGATAGCACCGACAACATCATCAAACTTTAAAGTACTAGATCTAGAGACAGAGTTACTAATGGCCATAACTAAACCATTCCAGAATTCTAGAAACGAGCACAGAAATAAAAGAGCCCTAACTTCATCATCAAATTTTACCCCTACAGAACTTAACTAACTGGTAACTGTATTAAAATCATTTAAATGGTCTGCAACAGATCCACCTTCCGACATCTTCATATTAAATAAACGTTTCATAAGAAATACCTTGTTTGAGGCCGAGGGTTTTTCATATAATTTTGCCAACGCCTTAATCAAACCCTCTTTTGTTTTTTCCTTCAAAATATTGAAGGCTACCGATGCCGCGAGGCACAACCGTACTATTCCGAGTGCCTTTCTATCAAGAATATCCCATTCTGCGTCTGTCATAGCCGTCGGCTTCTTTGTTTTTCTGCTCAATGGTAGGTACAAATCTTTCTAATACAGATAATCTTCCATCTGCATCTTCCACAACGGGAAGTTTTGGCCGTTAAATTTCTCGACCCTAAATTTACCATCTTCCGCCATTACTCCCACTTGAACCAGGAACCCTTATTTCCTGTGAGTTTATCAGCAAAATAGACCTTCAACTTTGATACCAGTTGTTAGAAAATTAAATATTACAGAGAAATGAAACAAATAAAATATGTGGAAAACACAAGAAAACAAAACACATAAAACCTGAGAGACACAGATATACGTGGTTCACACAGTTTGGGCTACGTCCACCCCGAACAGCCAGTCCTTCCTTTCTATTATCCAGCAAAATGAAGAGACACAATCTACAGTAGATCTGTTGTAATATCCTCTGTTCTCTCTCACAGTCTCCCTCTCTATTTCTCGCTCCAAGAATACACATACCATACACAGCCAAAATACAATACCCTCATAGAAGTGAGGGGGTGCCTTCTAGGGGAAAAAAACCCTAAACTAAACATAACTTCTACCGTCAGATCATATCCGCGTAATGAATTGCCTAGATTGACTAGAAATTACTATACTTTTACAAGGCAATTTTACATCTGCTTTTAGCTTTGGGGCGCTGCCCCCGAAACCCTGTGCTAAGGGGGTCTCCATAAAGTCACAGCCACCTTGCCTGGACCCCCTAGGCAGCATTGAATTACGAGTGGAGTTTCTGCCCCATTAAGGTACAGGGGTCCAACACTGTGATAAAAAATAAACAAGATAATCAGGCTCCACACCCAACAATTAATCCATCACACCACACCCTGCTACATCAGAAACCCCGGTCCCTTGTAGCAATACTCATTTCGGTCGGTTGATGCTTCCTTCTTTTCGACTACAATAAACATTTTCCAAGAAGGAGGTAGTACCTTGGATGACTCCTCACCTCAATAGAGGCATCCACGGATGGCACTATGGTAATGTTAATTTCCCATTGATGTCATCAATCCTCTTGACATTTAACTTCAAGATAATATTTCATGTCAATATGATATCGTACTTCATAACTGTTGCACTCTGTCAGAATTCATTGAAGACCCATGACTTGATAAACATCTCTTCTAGCAATGCTTACACTGGAATGCCCCCAACAGTCAAATACCCATGCATACAATAAGAAATCATTCTAAACAAATGTGCCATACTAATATTATGCATGTGGGCACCACATTCAACCTTATTTCAAAGAAAAACGCCCTTGAGGGCATCAACAACTGTTGTCGTCAACTAGCAGCAGATCACTACCAAAAGTGGCATAAAAAAACCACTATCTGTTAGATAAGCTTAATTAGTCAAAACATCATGAGCATGGGACATGCCCGCCTGATAGAAATATTTTATTCATTATATCTCTTATAGGTTTTAAACCGAGCACAATGTATTTTTTTCTCAAGGCAAGGGGTCTCTAAACTCAGTTCCAGAGCAAGTTACTCTCTCTTTCTCTCAAAATGATCACAAAGAAAAAAAGATATAATGTATTTCGGCTATATAGTTCTTCCTAGACCTCATACATTAGGGGTAAAATATTAACAATGGAAAATAGTATAGGCAAAATACATTAAAAATGTAAAGTAGGAGGTACATATAAAGGTTTCTAGGGAAGAAATACATTAGGAGGAGCCATTTTTTTTTTTTTTTTTCTGAAGGTTAGAGGACAAAATTTATGGACCACGCACATGCAACACTGGCTCTCAGCGAGCAGTGCATATTTTTCTTCGATAGCCGCGCACTGCACGACTATCCCTTCGATAGCCACGCGATCCTGGGGATGACAGAATGTCACCATCTGGGACCACTTGGCACACTTGGTGAAAAATATTCTCACTCAACCTAACTAATTACAGTTGCCTTTAAGCCACCTTGAGGCTTTAGTGAAACACACAAAGGAATCATACCCCCACTCTTGTGTCACCATCCATCTTGGGTCAAGAGAAGGAGGGAAAATTTGAAAATGGTCTATGAAATCCAACCTTGGGAAGAGAAATAGGAGACACATTTTTATGCTGGCCAAATTTCTCCATAGAAAACCAACTTGTGTTTTCCAACAACAGGAGGATTGGAAGGATTCAATTGTTGGCCAACCAACATCTAATCCAAGAGAGAGGAGTTCACCATATGTTTGTCGATATACCATCCTTTGAGAGGGAAGATAGGATTTTTGAAAACTTGAGGGGAAGAGACCCCCTTATCTTGGATATTGGAGCTCTGTATCTCGATGGATCCATTACAAGAGATTTAGCAGTCTATATTCTACTATTACCAGCACCTAATAAAGGGAAAAGCTCTCCATTGTTGAGTTATTAGTGTGTTTTCTCTATTGATCATGTATCTTGTGCATGTTGTTTTGTTTTTGTTTCATTATTTATATAGCATGCTATGTTTCATTTTTAACTTAGTTTACATGTTAAACTTGCTCCACTAACATTTGAAAAAACATTTTTACCTGTAACTCTTATGTAGGTAAGCAGCCTCCCTACTAAGCAAAGTGTATTTCATTTGCCCATGTGTCGAATACAGTACCCCAACTGCCTTGCCCAAAAAAATTTCCATATCTTTTAAGAGAGTTTCAAAAGAGAAATTGGCTTTAAATTTTGCAGAAGTCATTGTAGTTGAGAAGGAATTGTGCTCCATTAAAGCGATTCAAGATGATGACTCTAAAGACACTAAGGATGCTGGTAAGAAAAACCAAGCCTCTTCAAATGAAACTAAAGAAAATGATTCTTTTGATATTGAAAGCTTGACTAAATATTTAAATTCACTCACTAATGAAATATTTGAATTAAAGATAAATTAAAGTGAGGCCTCTACCAATAGAAATTCCTTTAAGTCATTCTTACTCAGAAGAAACAATAATAATCAACCGACTAAATCTGTCCAAAGCTAAAATGTTGTGTTGAATGTCGAACCTTAGGCATGGTAAACTACTTCATTTTCCATTAGGAGAGTCATTCAGAGAAGACATGTTTGTAATGGAACCACAAAATGAATGCTATGAAAGCCCATATCATTGATACTCTATTAGCATATGAGCAGTCACAGCAGGTTGAAGAAACAAATGAACCTGCCACAACTAAAGAAAATTCAGGTATTGGACATGCAACCAATGCTTTTGATATCATTTTGAAGAAACACCCAAAAGTGAAGCTCCTCCTTAACATTCAACTAGCTCCTCATTAACACCCAACTATGCTTTTGAAGAAACACCCAAAAGTGAAGATCCTCCTTAACAGTCAACTAGTCATTATAATTTGAGGAGAAAAGACCTGTTTCTGAATAGGAATTGAAAAGCAAAGAGTTAAAGAAAAAATTATTAAGAAGGATTATACCACCAACTAATCTTGCTTAGAATACACAAAATAAGTTTGGAAATACTACTTCTAAGAACACTTCCACCAGTGGTAAAAGTAATTCTATCACTCCGGAAGTGTCCAACAAAGTTACACCTCCAGACACTACAACATTGTTTGTTCAAAATGAAAGCATCAATTAAAACATCATTGAGGACATGAATAGAGCTCATGCTAACATTTCCATATTTTAGTTCACAAAGATAGCATGCCAATGTGAGCTTATTTTCCAAGCTTTCTCACAACCTTCATCAGGTGACAAAGCTTCTTCTTCTCAGACAGTGTCTGGTAAGTCTCATAGAATTCTTGAATCTATAGCAAACGATGTAAATTTAAATACTAACACTCTCTTCCCCCCATTTTTTAACTTTTGAAATATTTAATTATAATGTCCATAATTGTTTAGTTGATTCGGGTGCATCCACAAATGTAATGCCATTATTTTTCGCTAAGAAAATTAATGCTAAATGGGACAAAATTGATGCACAAATCATTCAACTGGATAGATCCCTAGTCCAAAAAATTGGTGAAATCAATAATGTGATCATTATTCATTTGTCATCAGACCATAGATTACACCAATGTATTAATATTGTTATTGTGGATATCCTTGAATCTTATGGATTATTGTTGAGTAGAGATTATTCTAATAAAATCCAAGGATATTTTTCAACAGATTGGATGCATTTATAGCTTCCATACAAGGGTAGAAACAACCATATTCGAGTAGAAATTGAACCATACATGAAACATATTGTGACACCACTTGAGGGTCATAATTATCCTGTTGGATTTGCATACTTGATCTTCAGAAATTATTTCTTGGAAATTGATCACGAATGTTATCAAACACAACCATCACTCATCCCATCAGATACATAGTTGGAGATATTTCCTTGCACTATGAATGATTCTAATGAATATTTTAAAATAGATGTACATAGTAGTATTAATAGTACAAGAACTTGCTTAATATCTATTGGTATTTAGACTATGTATTTCAAATTTTCTAAAACTCAAGCTGGTTCTAGAGTCGGTCATGTTCTCACAGAACCACACAACAAGAAGTACATTCTATCATTTTGTTTGGAGTTTGAGTGCACAAACAACACCATTGAATACAATTCACTTATTCTAGGATTAAATAAATTCATTGAACTTAAGGTAGAAACAATCAAGGTAATTGGTGACTCAAAGGTTATTACCTACCAGGTACGTAATATTATCCATTTTGTTTCACCAAGTTTAAAAAACTACCAGTAAGAGGTATGATGCCTCATTTCTCATTTACAGTTTTTAATATTATTTATTTTTTTGAGAGTAAGAAATGTTGTAGTAGATACATTAGCTAATGCAACTGTTAGGATGTCACCTTTGAGAAATGGATTTTTTGTAGAAATTACATATAAATCGTTTCTACCTGATAGCATAACTAACTTTCATGTTTTTAATGAATATCAACAGATATTCCATTTTATGGCCAACACAGACTTGTTTAAAGATGCGACCATTGAAGAAGATGAGCACGATAAGGCTTTGGAGGAAGTAGTTGATGAGGTGAAAAGGAATAATATACCTAAAGGTGTGGTGTCTCTATAAAAAAATTATGAATTGAAAAACCGATTCAGAGGAAAAGTTAATACTAAGAATCATAGCTCAAAGTTATCATATAAACAAGTCACTTTGGGAACTCAAGATGATCCAAAATATGTAAACCTTGATACATGTTGTTCTCCACAAGAATGAAAAGCATTCATTCGTCTTTTCAAACAATATTGTGTTGTGTTTTCATCGACATATGATGAATTAAAGATATACAATACTCATATTATCCAACATGTCATTCCTATTAAATAAGGGGTGAAAACATTTCAGCAAAAGCTGAGGAAATTTAATCAAATGATTGAGCCCCTAATTCAAAAGGAATTAAGGAAGCTGTTAGATGATCAAATCATTTTCAAGGTCAAACAATCTACTTGGGTTTCAAATCTAGTCCCTGTTAGGAAAAAGTATAGTAAGATAGGGTTATGTATTGACTTTCATAATCTCAACTGGGCATCAGACAAAGATAATTACCCGGTGCCATCCATGGAACATATCTCCAAAGAATATCTTGGTTTGAGATGTTCGCTGCTAGAGAGGTTATTTGGTTACAATTAGGTTCTAGTGGCTGAACCAAACTGTACTTAAACCAATTTCAGGACCAAGTGGGGGAATTTTACCGTTAAGTATATGCCATTTATACTTATTAATGTTGGTGCTACATTTCAAAGAGAAATGGAAATCACTTTCCTTGGCTTAATTGGTCAATTTTTAGTAGTATATCTAGATGATGTAACTGTATTTTGTAAAAGAAGATCATATCATGTGTCTCATTTAAAACAAATATTTGAGCGATCTCACAAGTACAAGATTTCTCTCAATCCAAAATATATCATCTTTGGTGTGTCAGAAGATACTCTCTTAGGATGCGTCATTGCTAAGATTAGAGTCAAAGTTTATCTAGAAAGGGTCAAAACTATTTCTCAAATATCATTCCATGTAAACAGGAAGGCTATGCAATCTTTCTCTAGGAATATTAATTTCTTGCGTAAGATCATGTCTGATTACGCTCTAATAGTAAAACCATTGCAAGAGATGATAAAGAAGGATGCAATATACAAATGGGACGAGTGGGACAATTATTATTTTTCTTGTATCAAACAAGTTATTGCTAATGCACCTGCATTGCTTAGCTCTGAATATGGAAAGGATTTCCTGCTTTCTACATTTACCTCAGATTCATCTATTGCAATCATCTTGACGTAAAAGGATGTTGAAGGAAATGAACGGCCTATTTATTTAATGAGTGCTAGCTTACAGGGGTCAGAGTTGTAATACCTTGCCATTGGTAAACAAGTTTATGCAGTATATAAGGAATTTAAGCATTTCAGGCTCTATATCCTTAAATTTCACATGATTTTATATATGCCTTATCCAACAGTTAGAGCGTTCTTTTGCAACAAGATCTAGGTGAGAAGAGGGACAATTGGATAAATTGTTTGTAAGAATATGATTTGGAGTTTAAGTCAGTTCACACTATTAAGGGTCATGGCCTATATCAACTCGCAACATAAGTAAGGGATGCTCCAGAGCAAGATATTCTAGGATGGGAGCAATAAATAGAGATGTATAAAGTTGAACACTCCCCTCCAAAAAGCTTAAGAATTCCATGGTATTCAAATATACAACAAAAATTAGAGCATGTCATTTTTCCTGCACATTTATCGAACAAAAAAATGAGGGAAATTTGCCTTAAATATCTATCTTATCATCTCATTCATTGAGTTCTTTTCAGAAAGCACCATAATGGTGTCTTGCTAAGATTCCTAGAGCCTCAAGACATAGAGAAGGTATTAAGATATTTGCATGACAAACCGATAGGTGGACACTACTTGGGAAATAAAACTACACACAAAATAATGAGGGCTGGTTACTATTGGCCCACCTTATTTAGGTATGCTCACGCTTATGCCCGAAAGTGCCCGACCTATCAGGATGTGTTGGTCGAAACGAGAAGTCAACTGCCCCACTACTACTAGTAACTGTTAATGAACCATTCGAAAAATGGGGACTAGATGTTATTGGAGAAATAATTTCCACACTCATCAAAGCAACACTGATACATTCTAACAACAACAAATTATTTTACTCGGTGGACCGAAGTGGTTCCTTTAAGGAAATTCAATGACCAGGAAGTCATCTAATTTTAGAAGAATAAAATCATAACCAGGTCTAGCATTCCAATGTCTCTTATATTTGATAATGAAACTTATTTTTCCTCATTGAAAATTTATGAGTTTGCATTGGAATATGGTGTTGTATTAAAGAATGGATTAAATTATTATCCATAGGGAAAAAATTTAGCAGAATCAAATAATAAGAATCATATTCATATAATTAAGAAAACCATTTTATTAGAACAAAGGAACTGACACAATGCTTTGGTGAATGCATTATGGGTTGACCATGTAATTCCTAATCCATCTCTTAAAACTTCACCATACTTCCTCGTAAACAGTAAATAAGATATTTTTCCTCCTAACCTGTATCTCCAAGCCTTGCAGCTCTCCCAAGAGTCACAAGGAAAAACATATATTTGAGTTCAAAGTTAGATAAATACCTTTCTTAAACTCGAGGAAGAAACACTAAAAGATAAAGAAATATTTGTGGTACATCAAAATTGTATCAAGTGTTGGTTCAATAAGGAATTTGCAGGGAATAAGAGTTTTGATATGGGTAACTTAGTATTGAATTGGGATAAAGCCTACTAAGAGAAAGTTAAACACTCAAATTTCCAATCTCTGTGGATATGTCCTTACACCATCGAAGAGAAAATCTATCACAATTATTTCACATTAAAATCCTTAGATGGGAGGATTGGCCCTCTTCCAATTAATGGCTAATATTTGAAGCACTATTTTTAGTAGCAACTCTAAGCTGTGTTTGTTTACAATTTTCTTTCTCATGAGTCAGTCATTTGTCTTATGTTTGTCTTGGCAAGTCATGTTCTGTATTTTTTTCTATGTTTTGGTCATTGTATATAAGTAAGACCTCATGTGAAAGAGTGTATGGATTTAAAGGGCTATGTGATGAAATAGTGGGGAATGTGAAAACCACAACACTTGGATATATGATAACTCTTCTTATTTGTTTAGGAAGATACCTTAGGCTGGGTCAGGTCCAGAAAGAAAATATGATACATTCAAGAAGAGAATCTAGAGTGAACCCATGAAACCCACATCTATTCTAACATTCCAACTCCTCAACTTGGTATTGAATCTACTTGGTGTTTTACATGCTTATTCGATTGAGTATATAAAGGATAAGGGGAAAACATATAATGAGTAAAACTATATCAGAGGTTATATAAATACTTATATGAAGGGGAAACCTCTTCTGCTCTCAATAAGTTGAGATCCATCTTCTGCCCCATGAAATAATAATTTCCAAAGAATGGATATACTAAATAAATAAATAAAGGGTGGAAGAAGAGAAAGGCTTCCTGTGTAGGGAGGTGAAGCAAGTGCCTTCATCGGGGTACTGTCTAAGATTGCTGGAAGAAAAGAAACACTTGTGTTGATGTAGTGACTCAACTGAGGTATTTTCCATGCCCACTGGAAGTGGGGCGACACCAAAGATGAAAATCATACTTTTAATATCTTAAACTCGTCCTTTTATATTAACCTTTCCTAGATTGAAATAATTGTGATATGGCATAAATTTTTTTGTGCTGAACCAAGGAAAGGAATGTAGGTGCTATACATATAATTAGGAAAAAGGTGGAAGCCAAGGAAATATAATTGGTGAATCAATACCTCATAAAGGGCTAACCATATAACTGAAAGCTATTCCTAGGTAGAGAATCTGAAGTCCTCCTAGTGTGTCACCAAATATTGTCACCACCACAACACCCTCCAAAACTTTACTGCATTGAATTATGGAGCCTAACTAACTGTGGTATTAAGTGTCACTTTGGTCCTCAAGTGTCATTTCATGTCATTTTACATGTTTCAAGTGTTCTTGTTAATCCCTAAGTTTCATCACATTGTTTATAACTTCTATGGTGTGCTTCATACTTATAAAAATCTAGTTAGTCATAAAACGACACTTTTGGTAGCAGACACACACACTTTGTCTATTTTACTTGGAGAGTGTTTGTAATTTGGAATTTTGATGTGTATTTTTTAGTATTTGATCTTGTATAAGTTCTACTGATGAGGTAGTATGTGTCACACTTGATTTATTCCTAACTCACTATGTTTTATAGTCATCTTATCCTTCATACTTAAACAAATTTTGGTTTTGCACAAGTTTTCCCACCAAGGCTAAGACAGTGCATAACACACTCTTAATTCCAATTCGGGACCCCTAGGCTTCTTCAGAATCAACCTGTGCCCTCCCAATAGTGCATAGCACACTCTGAAGCAACAACCTCTCCTTCCCTTTCTGAATTGTGCCCTAAATGAAGCCACTCTCTCCTCCCAAGTGCAGGGTGCATGATCAATCAACTGTCAAGCCCTCCTTCCCTCTTCGGGATGCGCCCTCACCAATCACTCATCTAAGTGCATGGTGCATCAAAAATGAACATTGAACTTCCTTCAACTTTTACACTGCACCCTGCACCCTCCTTGTGACTTAGATTTTCCAATTGAGCGCATGACACACCAACAAGAACTAATGAGCCCATTCATCCTTCATCTTGCGCCCTGTGCCCTCCCTTAAGCAGTCTCTTCTTAGTTGAGTGCAAAACACATCCTCAAGCCTCAAGTTCTCAATGATTATCCCTTGGTAGTGCACATTTTTCCCAAAAGGATTTCTCTTCTCTTCTTGGGCGCACTGACGAACCATGATAAAAAATCTTTCATGAAATATGTTAGAATAGGAGGTTTCTAGGTTGATGTTGTTTTTCATGAGTGATCTTAGTTGCAGGTGTTACATAATAGCATGCCAAGGATGCATGAGTATATCTGTCAAAGGAGCAGATTGAGGAAGTATTAAAGATAACATAACACATAATGACATGAAATGAAGAGCATTGGAATATTGATGGTCAAAGTAGCTCATAAAGACTCCATATGATCTTATACCCTTTCGATGGTAAGGGAAACAAAAACATGAAAGCTGCATGCAAGATTGAAGATGTAAGTGGTAGCAGTGTCACTTCTCAAGAAATTCCATGTCATCAGTCCCTATGATTCCAAGTCATCAATGTTAGTGACTTTTCATGTTGCTACCTCAAGATGATTTGGAAATGACAATGTAACTACAGAATTATCGTAAAGACAAAATGTGGAAGTCCAAGATTCATTATGGAAAAAAGAGCCATATGAATAATTCCAAAAGAAACATGTAATTCCAAAAGTCATGAAGAAATTCAAAAGTCATTTAAGTCATATAGAAGTCCAAAGGTCATAAGAAGTTGAAAATTCATATGAGAAACTCAAGAGTCATGAGGATGTGAAAGGCCATGCCTCTAGTTATAAAAGAAGCCTCATTACTCAAGAAAATGAATTTTTCACCTTAGATTCTCCCACAAGGCATTAGAGAGATAGAGATGGTTCTTTTGGAGATCAAGTAGTGGATATAGTGCTCCATTATTGGAGCTAGTTGTATTCATTGTACTCATGTATCTTGGAAACTTTGCTTAATACTAAAGCCATTTTGCCGACACATTTTCATGCATAGATCATAGATGTTTGGGGATTATTCTTCAAATGTTTGTTGTTTATGTTGGCTTACATATGTACTAAATAAATTGAACTATTTCGGTAGCTTTGGTGATTAACTTGTTGGAAATGTGTTGTGATTGTTATAATTATTGCAGCATCTATGTGAACTATTTCTCTTGATGACTAAAGATTCTTCCTTTTTTATATGTGTGCGTATTTTCTAGACTAGTACTATTACTTTTCTTTTAGAGACTCACTTTTGTTTCCTTGCAACGAAAGAACCTTGATACATTTACAATTGAACATATCACAAGGAATACTCTCTTTCTCATTCAAAAGTACATGCACGCTACTCTCTCATGCTAATTGCTCAAGCTAAGGCAAATATTTAAGTTAATGACAATCGTGCCATAATTCTTGATGGGACTCCTATACCAAACGATGTGAGGTCTAGTTAGGAATTCGTATCGGGGAGATCCTTTTTATGTTGGTGGGATCTATCACTTTCAACAACTTCCACGCTTTCTTCAATGTTTGTGATGTTGGATCAACATATGTTATAGTAGGTTTTCTTTGTGATCCACATGGCATATAAGAAGTTGTAGATGTCATAAATGATGGAAAGGAACTTGGTGTTTAATTGATAGCATCTTTTTTTCCCATTACTGTATCTTGTGTTCATTTTCTTCTTACTTCTTGGACTACTTTTCCTTGTTTATGAGCATTGATTTCTTCAGTAAAACTATCTTCATATTTTGCACAATTTTAGTAAATGTTGCCACTCCTCCACTAGTTCCATCTACAATATCACACAAATGATTTCTTGCTTGGGTAATTGATATTCCACAAGTATTATTGCATAACTTGCAATAAAAATTTTCCGTAAAATTTTCTTTCAATATATTTCCATTTAGGAAGTTTAGATCTAGGTGACATCAACATTCTGTAGACGGCCTCAAAGTATCTTGTTGGAAAGAAAAAAACCATCCATTTAGATTAAATGAAATATTTTTTCAAGTATTTTGATTTTTTTTTTTTTGTCAAAATACATGGAATACAAAGGAGACAACACAAATAAGTATAATTATGATTTTACCTATTATTGAACTAAATCATTCTCTAATAATCTCATAGAAAATTGTAGATATGGCCATAATGCACAATTTCAAAACTATTGCCATAATGGTAATTGGGTAGATACAAGGATATTACTATTTATATGTAAATGAACAAATCACACAAAATATTTGAGTACAAATAACAAATAATAATTTTCATTTAATTTAAATTTGGTATAAGTGGTTTTAAGAGTCTAGAGTCTAAACGTGTTTTCATGTAAATTATTCTATTTGGTAAGAATCTCAAAAGAATATTAAATGGTATTAAGAAAATCATCTTATATGTGAAGAGACAATCAAAATAATGGTGGCATTCATTTAATCAGCAAGGAGGTGCTCACAAATGTTGGAGGATGCGACATCCTCATTTCTGAAAAGTGAAGGCATGGATTAGTCGAGGATTTTTAGTGGTTTTTTATTTATTTGGTGAAGGATAAATTATCTACTGATGGATCAAGCCTCGAATTCACTAAAGCATTGGATTATTAAATTCAAAGTTTAGATAATTTTAGGAAGGTTTGATACTATAACTATCATATTTTTGGACAAGATTAAATATTCTCTTGACCCATCTCTATCATATCCAAATTTATTCAACAATAAGTGTCAAAGAACTAAGCTTTGTGGTGGACTATAGAAAATGTACCCTCTTATTGAATTCCACACCAGTGATCATCGTTTTGTAGTGGATCACAACCCTAGTAATCACTATCATCCAACCTAGTAATCAATATCATCCAAAAGAATTATGGGAATGCGGGAAATGTGTTTTAGGGATTTTTGCAATTTGTAAATATAAAACTTAATATTTTTTTTGCAACTTTTTAAATATAGAACTTACCGTTTTTAAAAATTTATTAATATACAATTTGTGTTCCACCAAAATTTCCATACTGTATTCGAATTCACATATTAATACACAAACTAAACTAAACTATTATATTTTTTAATTCTTTGGGATAAGTTGGTCGAATTTGGTAACTTTGATTTAAAATATATTTTTGAATACATAGATGCATTTAGAGTCCTCAAAAACCCATGTAGTACTAAATTATGCATATTTCATGACTCGAACATGTGGTTCCAATAAATTCTACTGGATTTCAAGAAAATTTGATTAAAAAATATAACTAGAAAAATTGGAAAATACAAATTTTTTTGACTATGTTAAATTTCTGTTACATGTTGGATTGTGAATTGATTAAGTATTGGAGAGAGAATTTCAATCAAGTAAAAAAAATAATTAATAGTCAATGAAATTATTTGAAATCCATTGAGAATATATTTGAAGCTACTTCATGGGAAGTGATGGATGTCGTTGATGATTAAGATAAATTACCTCTTGAGAGACCCATGCAAAGAAAGAAAGGTGGGGAAGCTTATCTCTTTATAGGCACATGAGATTTTGATAGATTTAGGATTTTCTAGGCCGTGGAAAAAAAAACCCGCTCGGCATCAGCGCTTTCGGTAACAACCAAGGGGTGGGTGAAGTCTCACCTAAGATGCTAATGGGTTGTTAGCTTGATTTGTGTTGACCCAGGTTCGATCTTATTGCACACCATAAAACCCCTCAATCACTGGCCCTTTCGGCAACGACATGCAAGAAGATCACAGTCTCAAATGAAGTGACTATGGGAGGATGTAGAAGTAGGTTTCTGCAACCTTGAGGGACGTGGGGATGTGGTATTATTATGTTTTCTTGTCTTTAACATTCATAAGCTACTTTGTTGCATTTAGATTAATCACTTAACATGCCTTATAAGTCCATAAACCATCAACTTAACCATGTCATGCAAAATCATAAACCATTATTGTGCCGAAGAAAATATAACTGGAAAAAATACTATTTAACAACATATAATAAGAAAATACACACATCAACACATAAAAACACTAGAATTATCGTGGTTCATCCCAATGTCGGACTACATCCACAAAAAATGCTACTTATAATAACGTTTCTTCGTAAAACAAATAGTTTTTGGGCTACACATTAAGATGCAGGCTATCTACGCACTAAGTTGTAGACTCAAGCCTCTACGCACTCAACAACAAAGAATCTTCATCACCCCAAACTACAGATCAAAATCATTACAACCATAACACATATCCAGATCCGAACAACAAGATATGATAGGATAGGATATCTCTCTTCTTATTATTTCACCCTATTTATACTATTACATCATAGGGCTACATCATTACAATACCATGGTCCAAATACCATGGAATCCTCAAAAAAAGAAAATATTTCCCAATACCCATTAAAAAATAGTGCGCTTTAGAGAAAGGAGGGACTTTGAACCACTCTAGAATCCCCTTAACACGACACGGTATATTTACTTCACCCTCCGCTCTAAAAAATGCAGAGTCTTCCTCAAAATATAGGCCAAGTTGGGATGCACCCAATAGGCCCTCAAAACTCACATGTGACTCGTCTCGTCCTGAGTCACATAGTTTCTTTTCCCTTGATATTTTCTATGATCCTGTCGTAGGCACTGTTGAATTTTTGCAGTATCTCTGCAACCTTCTTCTCTTCACTGGGTAATTCTCCCAATAATGCCTCTATCACTAGTCTTGTTGTCTTCTTCAGTATTGTCTCTTCTCTTTGTAGAAGCTCCTGAAGATTTCCATCTACTTCTTGAGACAATTGGAGGGCATCATCCTGCCCTGGTTGAGTCATCTCTGCCAAAGTCTGTTATTACCTTCTCATATTTTCTAGCTTCTTCTGGAGGGAATTTCCCTCATTGATCTCAGTGAGCCTCTGCGATATTGGAAAGGTCCTCACAGTTGCCTAAATCTCCTCTAGTTTCTTATGATTCTACTGGATGTATTCTTCTAGCGTATGTACATTTGGATCCTCTTGCAACGAAGTCCAAGTTTGCAAAGTCTCATCCAAAAACTTCCCACAATCTGTGACTAATGCAGATATGCCAGCCACTGCATTTTTGATGTTGGTCTCACTTTGTGCTCGTACTTCTGGTGGTGTGGTTGAATGCAGCTTCATCTATAGCTCACTGATATTCATTTCATATCAAAATTGTACTTCCACAATTTTCTCCTTATACCATTTTACCGTGAGGCCAAGCTTCGTGAAATTTTCTTCCATTGGTTCCTCTTCTTGGACATTGATGTACAAGACTTCTCTGCATGTGGCTTTGACCACCTCTTTCAATTTCTATTGCTATTGTTCTGATTTTTCCTTCTCCTTGATGGCTCGATCGAGCTGTTTCTTCAACAACGCTCACTCTTGTTATACCTGAATATTCAATTTTGAGGTGAGTTGTTCTAACTGCTTCAGCTCATTTGCCATTCCTTGATGTAGCTCATGCGATGTCTAAATTGGCAGCGTTGCGATGTTCATGTTGACAAAATCCCATCTTTTTTCCTGCTTCTTTACTTATGTAGATTCAAACTGCAGAGCTTCGACGAGTATCTTCATTATGCACACTCCAAATGCCATCTCTATTATTCTTTCTTTTTGAAGCCCTTCCCTTGTCTGCATTGGTTGTCTGATTGTCTATGCCAATATGTTTAACTCCAAAATATGCTCCTCAACACCTCCTAGGAGTGCACCGTAGCGATCCTCTATATTTTTCCACGACTTCATTGTTGCCACTTGAATTTTCTCCTCGATCTCATCTAGGTCCCCATTAGTAAGGACCAATGGAATTACATCCTTTGAATTATCTACCTTTTTCTTCTTTTTGTGCCTCGAGGAATCTTCATTGTGTATCTTCCTCTTTCCTTTGTCTGTCTTTGTCTTCACTGTCTCTTTGCTGCGCTTATCTCCTCTAGGAGGATATTTTTCATGTTTCTCCTCCTCTTCTTCCTCTTCCTAATCCTTGTATTTATCTTTTACACTTGGTCCTCTGTGCTTTGATGTTTTCCTCCTCTGTCAGACTATCCTCTACGTCTTTCTCCATTGTAATCATCCATTATGCAGGCCAATATTGTACTAGTGTAAGGATATCATCTTATGTTACCAAGTATGGCAGGGTATTCCATGTCTTTGTGGTGTTCTTCTGGGCTTGTATATATACTTAGTGAAAATATGCCTTGAAATTTGCAACAGAGTTATATTTTTCATACAAGCTCAGCGAGAGGCGAGGATACTAGTTTACCAACATATGCAAATCCATGTGATACAATACAAATAATATCTTGTTTTCTTGAGCTCGTGATGTCTGATTGGTATACTAGTGAAAGGCATACCACACGACTTCACACACATCTACTTCTACTGAAGGAAACTGCGAATCCTCTGACTCTTTCAATGCCAACATTGTTATTATTAAAATTAACCATGCATAATGAAAGGTTGTACCTTTCTCTTGGACTTCACAGCAGTCGTCCATAAATTCCTTGCAAAGATATCTGACCCAGTTGTATTGAACCCTGTTGTTTCACTTTGCAGCTAATGAAACCACTGCTACAGGGACTTCATTAGCTCGACTCTTTCTCATGATTTTCCCAGCTAATATGTGCACGGTGAAGCAGACTCCTTGGTTGCTGATTGAGTTTATGTAATATCCTCACTTCCCTTTTATCAATCCAAAGTTCTCCTTCATATTTTGAGCTATCACTTTATCTTGGTCTTCTCCCACAAATTCTTCTGCAGTGTCCCGTCTTTGATACAACAACCTTGTAATTATCCTTATCAAAATTTCATCTATGGGGATCCTTTTTCCAATCCACAGACATCCATGATGTATTAGTACAAGAAAATTTCAGACACAGGTTGTGTTTATTGTACTTCTACTTAAGTGCAGCACATTCAACATATTTAATAAACCAGACTACTGCAACCTAGTCGCCCACTGCTGTGGTTCTAGCCTCATCACACCACTTTCCAAGTAGTTTACTTTCTTCAAATATATTCCTGGTGCGAACTGTGGGTATTTATTTATATCGTTGAAGTCAGAGTCTATCAACTTCAACTGCGTAATTTTCCCAAGTAATTCTCCCTCAAACAACATTCTCTCTGGAAATAGTAGTGTAAAGGTGTCATACTTCGCATCCTTTGAATCTTTCAACAGTTTCAAATTTGGTTTCCTAGGTGGAATATATGATGGAAGAGGTGATGGAAATGTTGTGCCCTTCATTTCCATGTACTTCTTCTCTTCTTCTTCCTCGTTGTCTCTTACAAGTTCAGATTCTAGTTGTGGCTTGAGAGGTTTCTTGTCCTATTTATTCTTTGTTCTCTATTCCTTGGATGGATTCTTCCGTGGAGATTTCCGCTACATGAGTGGTGATTTTTTTGTGGGTGATGGTGATGCTGCAGGTGTATTATATGTTATTGTGGCTTCCATGATTCGTGCTATACCTCTCTCTTCGAATATACAGATAAAATCTTTAGTGTTCATTCGATAGCACAACTTCTGCAATTTCTTGATACTTAGCAATTTTTGAGCTCTTAGATGAAAAATTTCCAAAATCTTGGCAAGATATGAGCTTTTATAACAATTTTGAACTTCTAACCTCATCATTAGCTCAGATCTTGTTTGGATTTTGTCTATTAACTACATATTTTTTCCTAGATTCTACCAATTTGTCTTCATAAATGCATCCTCCCACGCCTCCTAATGAAAAATTTCCCTTTTAACAGTCATATTTTTCCAGTGAACTTCGACACATCCCATATTATAGCGAACAACTGAACTTCGACATGATCTAGATTGTAATGTAGTAACTTCCTCTATCAAATATCTCTCTGCAGCATAGTTTATGTTCCAGTGCCCACTTTCAACTGCAAGTGGCACTAATAATTTTCTCCTTTATTCTTCACAGTGAAATTGTAGGGGCAGGGTTGTCCCTGTACAACTTCGACCTGTTGCCAATGACTCTTCCTTGAACCAGTTCTCCATTCAACTTCGGTAATTGAATTATGCCTCCATAAATGATATGCTTGATAATGTATGGGCCCAACTAATGTCTTGAATTTTCCTAGAAACTTCAGAAACTTACTGTCATAAAGTAGAACAAGGTCTCCTACATAGAACTTCTTCTGCTTAATATGTCTTTCATGCTAGGATTTTTCTCTTTCTTTATGCACCTATTGACGAAATACCACTACAAATATATCTTCCTCCAAAACAAGCAACTGCGAAATTCTTTCCTCCATTATATCAGGGTCTGCCATATCTGTAAAAGTTGCGATCCTCAAACTAGTCACAATGTAATCCATGGCCATCACAACTTCTTTCCCATAAACTAACCTGAATGGTGTCTGACCTGTCAACTTTTTACATGTATTTCTATAAGCCCATAACACTACTGGAATTCTAAGATCCCAATAATCTCTATTCACATTGCATACCTTAGTGAGTGCATTCTCCAAAATATTATAAAATGATTTCATTGTTCCATTGGCCTGAGGGTAATAAGGGGTAATATTTTGATGATAAACTTAGAATCCCTCAGTCAATGCTTCAATAGTCTTATTAAAAAAGTGTGAACCTTGATCACTCATCAAAATATCCAAACATCCAAATCTAGACAATATATATTCAAAAATAAACTTCGTTGTTGTCTCTCCGATGCAATCCCTTACTAGTTGTGCTTCGGTCCATCTTGTAAAGTAGTTACTTGTTATAATTATGTACCTCACACCAGTCCTTTTTCTAGGTGGGTTGATTGTTCCAACAAAAAAAATGGCCCACTTATAAAAACCTGCAATGTAACTTGTGGTAAAAATGTCATCTCGTCTCTTCTGGAAGCCATCCTTATTCTTTGACACACATCACATGCTCTACAATATTCCTTTGCATCCTTATGTAGTGTAGGCCACCACAATCCTGCTCTCAAAATATTCTGCACAATAGATTTTCCTGCATAATGTCCACTAACTGTTCCCCCATGAGCTTCTACTAGAATCATATGTCTTTTATGTGCAGGAACATATTTGTGCAGTATCTCATATGGTACCATCTTATATAAGTTTCCTACTATTATTGAAAAATCAGCTGCCTTAACCACCAATTATTTCTTCTACTGTGTAGTATATTCTGAAGGAGCCATTTTTGTGGTAAAAAACTGAATGATGTTTGCAAAGTGGTCATCTACCGCTCTAATTGCAAACAACTACGCATAAGGGAGATTATATTCTATGTTGTTGTAATATCCCAAAATAGGGATTTTCTACAACAATAAGAAACCCTAAGGTATTCCAAAGTTGGAGAGCAGCAAGTAATCAGCTTATGTAGTGTATTAAAACACGTAGCACTCAAATAATAATCACAACAACAGCTATGTCTTCATACAATGTCTCCAAGTGGGGAAAAGCAGTAATATTGGCCCCAAAAATGTTATTTTATGAATATGGAGTTATAAAAGTGGAAAATAATGGTTGCATCCCTTATTATATGTAATATAGGACATGCATGCAAAAGAGTTTCAGAAAAAAATTCCTTTAGCCTAGATAAACAGGCTTCCCATGCTCAAACAACTTAAAATTGATGAAACCCCAATATTGCAACACACAGAAAGTGCTGCATAAAGAGACTGCACAGTTTGGTGGAGATAAAACTCAGAAAGTAGAGAGAAAAATCAGATCTTCTATTAAATTACTCAATGAGGCATAAAAACAGAGATCTAGTCTCTTTTATACAGATCCAAGAAGACCCTGTAGAGGTTTCCTGACAGAAAATATATACAAGAAAGAGTTGCTGCAGATCTATGGCTGAATCATGCTATATAGCTGAAGCTCTACATAATAATGGATGAACATGTAAATAAATGGTTGTAGACTCTTCTTCTAGCTCTCCCAAAGAAAGGTTGATCCTCCTCTTGGGAAACTAGCTCATAAAAGTGGGGTTTTGACCCCTCCCACTGCACACCATAATAAATAACACATTTTTATGAACATAATGCGTTTTTTCTGAAGGTAAGTGCTTGGCCCAACACTAGGTAGTGGAAAATGCAGCTCAGAAATCTCCTCTTAGATCTCTTAGACAAGATCTTCAGGAAAGAGTGAGGAATTCCCACCCGGGAAAACCCTTGCACTAAGTAGTGCAAAAAACTTAGCTAAACAGTGGAAGTATGCAGGAAGTCTACACAGACCACATAAAATATAATCTATAATATGCTCATATGGTTTCCATCTCCTCCATTATATAATAGTTGATGAGCTTCCTCACCAAGTGTCCCACCCCATTATGAGGTTGCTTCCATGCAAAGGCTCCTCCACCACAATTACGTTGTCTCTATGTGCCTTGCTCATCCTTTTATAACATTGTTTGATTTAGTCAAACTTGACTGGATCTTCATGCCCTGTCTCTTTTCACACTCAATGTGTCTTCATTTTGTCTAGCTAGATTGATCTCCATTCACATTAGGTTGTCTCCATTTTAGGATCCACTCCTCATATAAAATGTTGTTGACTTGGTCAAACTTGACTCTGTCCACACATTTTAGACCTTGTTCACATATTTGGATGCTTGATCTAGTTATTACATGATCCATTTTCACATTATGAGGGATTTTTATCCATACTTAAGCAATTTATGAGCCTCCTTACCCATTTATGCATATATCTAGATTTTAAAAAGAAAAATTAATATTCCTATTAGCTGCATGCTAATTTACGAATATTACAGTTGGTTGGTTCTTCCCCTGTTTCCAAACATGACAGATGGTCAGGTCCTACATTCAGCCTCCCTGGTTTAAAAATGATCTCAAAGTCACACTCCTAGAATAACAACAACCATCTACAAATATTTTCTCCAAAGATAGGCTTATTAACCAAATACTTTAGTGCAGAATGATCTGTAAACATATTAAATGTGATCCCAGTGAATAATGTCTAAAATTTTGCAAATCATATACCATGGCCAGTCCTTCCTTTTCTATAGTGGTGTAATTATTTTCCCCTTTAGATAACTTCTTACTTGCAAAATCTATAGAATGATTAATATCTCATTCACCAGGATATGCCAACACCACACCCAAAGTTATGCAAGAGGCATTTACATGGACATGAAATTCCTTGTTCCAATCAGGGAACGCTAGTATAGGTGCAATTACCATTTTTTTTTAATATGTCAAGGCTCTTCTGACATTCTTCATTCCACCAAAAAGTTGCATCCTTCTTCAAAAATTTCTCCATAGGAACAATGATCTGCACATACCGCTTAATGAATTTCCTGTAATACCCAGTATGTCCCAACATAGTGGGAAGCTATCTTACTATCTTAGGTGGAGGCAAGTTCACAATGATAGAAATCTTCACACAGTCCAACATTAGTCCTTTCTTACAGACAATGTGTCCCAAAAATATGCCGAAGGGTGCACAAAATATGCATTTCTTTAGGTTCAAAGAGATCTAATACTGTCTACATATGTCGAGCATAAGTCTCAAACTTCCAGCAAGTTTTCTCAACAACCCAAATACTATCCAATCATCAAAGTATACCTCCAAAAACTTGTGAATGTACTCCTTAAAAGATGTGAACACCATCCTAGAGAACATACCAAGGGAATTCTTCAATCCAAAAGGCATTATTGTGTATTGATATGAGCCCCATTCTATAGCAAATGTAGTCTTATGTCGTTCTTCAGGTGCAATCCTAATTTGTTGATAACTTGAGAATCAATTTGTAAATGAGTAAACTTCCTATCCTCCTACATTGTCTAGCACTTCATCTATGAAAGAGGTAGGGAAGGGATCACATAAACATGCACCATTCAACTTTCTCAGATCAAAAGAAATCTTGATTTTTCCTTGAGTCTTCTTCTCTTGCACCAACATAGGACTCACCCATTCCGATTCTTCGAAAATTTCAATAATCCATGCTGCTATCACCTTATCAAGTTCCAATTTTAATTTCTCCTTATACTTCGAGTTCAATCTGTAAGGTCTTTCTTTGACTGGATTCACATCAAGCTTCAAAGGAATTTTCATGACTCCTAGATCTCCTAGTATACCCTTCATTTCTGAAAAATTGGCGGGAAAAAATTCTTGATATTCATGATGTAACTCTGTAACTTTACTGACTATTTCTTCATCCCAGTAATCTCCTATAGTTGCAAACTTGGGATCCTCCTTTGATCGTATGTTTACCTTCTTAGTCTTTAGTGGCTTCATTATTTCTGGTATCCGTATCTCAGGTCCAATGACTTTATGGTATCCTTCTGAATCTGCTATGTCAATATTGCGAGGATCTTGTTCTTATCCATATGCGATAATATTATAGAACTCCAATGCATGTTCTATCTGTGCGACCTAATCAGGTTGCTGCCATGTCACCGAGGTGACATTCTAAAAGATCTTCTTCTTAACTGCTTGAAGAGCCAAATCCATGTGTTGGCAATCATCTACAAAGATAAATGTTAATATGAAGCCATCAACAATGTTTGCCCAATTATCAGTACCATGTCAAATTTCTGTTTCTAGGTACTAGTTCTTAGGGATTGTCTCCAATATATGAATGAACCCATGTACCCACTCTTGTTGTGGAATATCCTTCCATGATGAAGTGCATAGCTGGATATGCTCCCTAGGATTAGTTTTACCATCGTATTTTATCTCCATTTCTGTTTCTACTATTCAAACCTTATCCACATCAGTATTTGACATTCCTACAACCCTCCTATTTTTCTTGTGTGCATTCCACCATCTAGTAGGGGTGGATTTCAAGGCTACATCCAAGGCTAACAACCTATGATTTTCTTGAACATGTTCTTCATAATCATTAAGAAAAGTATTCACATCTCCTATGCCATCATAAGAAGGCATGTTACATACCTCATAACTGATACATCAAACTAATTTGGTAATTCTTAAAAATCGCCTTGTATATACTTCATGCAACCTATTCTACTAATATTCCAACTCTTCTTCTGAATCCGAGGTAAAATAACTTTCATGCTCCCAACTTATTTTTCCTTCTACAATAGGGTTAAACCAATTTGTTCCTTCGTTGTCATTTGATAAATCTTGTCTATATCTGGTGCACAATACTCTTCTCTGACTCGTTTTGTATATATTTCTCCTTCCAATGGATCCAAAGGAATAATCACCCTCATATTGATTCCTTCAGATATAATATGTCTCTTCTTCAGATTAATTATGGCTATATTGGATAATGGTTAATTAAGTCCAAGTAATGCAGGGTAAGGTTTACTATCGTCAACAATCTTTATTACTTCAAAATCAGCACTATTGCACACTCCTTTAATATCGACTATGACACCTAGTAGTCTTTCCATAGGAAAGATGTTTTGTTGATTTTCCATCCTTAACTGAATAGGTGACCACAGTAACTTTGGCTTACCCATCAATTCTCATGTATGCTTCGTTAAAACATTAGCATCAGATCCTAGGTCTAGAATAAATTGATCCATCTCATATTCTCCTATCTGTGAACTGAGCCTCATTTATCTTCAGGTTCTCTTATGTCGATGCAATTTATTGACTGCGTGCATCTCTCTTCATAGTGTTACTTTTGATGCACAAGAATCTATCAACTCTTGCAAGTCTTCTACTTCCTTTTAATCCCTTAACAATTTCATACAAGTGTGTAGAAAAGATCTTAAAGTACTTACTTGGCTTGTTGCATCATGGTCTTGTACCAGAGCTTGATCCCGTGTTGGAGCTTGATCCTGAAACAAAGATGATGATACGTCGCAATTACTTTTGTGATTTTACTTTGGCTGTGCATTAGAGGTCAAAGCTCCAACATCCATAAAAATTCTCTTTGCTTCCGTAAATACTCCTTTTTATTTCTGAATATCAAAAATAGAAAATTTCTTCGCAATATTTCTAACCCATGCACCTATATTTTCAAATTTCTTCTTTCCATCATCCTTATCAATACTAGTCGCAACTCCATTTCTAGTAACAATATTAATTCAAGGTTCATTGATCCTCCTTTCAGTGGTCATCATCTGAATGTTTTGCGTCAGATGTTGATTCCTTTTTTCTTGCATCTTCACCATAAGTACATGACATTCTTCAATTTCATGGTCAAAGGACATATAGTACTTACATGTTGTAGTGGGGTTTTGGCAATATCTTGAATAATGACCTGGATGGCCGCAGTTATAGCAAATGATCTATCCATGTCCTCGAACAGCTCCACCTCCTTGACCTCTTCCTTGGTAACCTCCTCAACCACCGCATTGTCCATTGCCCTCATGTCCTTGATCTTCTATAATTGTTAGATTTTCACTCCATCATTAGGTCATAACTTCAACAATTATTCTCATCATGTCCTACTAATTTACATAATTTGCAAAATAGATTCTTTGGATTATGTACATATTCCTGCAATAGATAACATTCCTCTGAGAAATATTGGCCTCTGGTCTTGCATTTTTTCGCACCACAGGATGGATCCTATGTTCAAGGGATTTGGTTCCCCATTAGCCATGTAATCCTAGAAGATAGGGCACTGCTATTTAGAATGGCCCTCCAATTTGCACTTTTTACACCATACTTATTCTCTAACTTCTTTACCTTTCTTGATATATTGTAATTTTAGGGTTAGGTCTTCCAACCGATTCTAAATCTACTACATACCTGCATTAGTATCTTCTATAGGTGAATCTTCTGACTTCATCACAATATCTAGAGCTTCGACTTGAGTTCCCATATTATGTTTCATCAATGAAAATTTGATATGTTGTAGAAACGCAAATATAAACCACTCTTGATGTTGCTATGGACCTATATCGAATCTTACCTGATACAATAACCTCTTAAACCTCTGATAGAACTCCCAAACAGACTCAGTAGGTTTTTGTTTGATTTCTTTCAACTTAGTGATGCACTGCGACTAAGCCTTTGAATTCTTAAATTATCTTACCAGTGCTATTTTAATGTCTCCAAACATTATGTTCTGATTAGTTGAAAATTTCATATACCATGTCAATGTTATATCATGTAGTGTTGTAATGAGACGTGCCTTATTTCATCATTGACCTACTTCATTTCCCATACAGCTTCATAAAACAAAAACTGCTCTGGATCCTCCGTTCCAGTTCCTCTGAAAATAGGTAGCTTAATATCATCGGCCATGCCTCTTCTTGGGGGTGGGGGGGGGGGGGGGGGGGGGGGGTAGGAGGGGTAGAGAGCAGAAAACAACATATACCTTGGCTATTACTAGATTTTGGATTCTACAAAATTTTAGGCTAGGAGGTGGAATATTGTGAAGTTACCTGGGGCTGACTTTCTTCCTTTTCAATTTTAGATTCACTCAACATAGGGTTATAATCAGTCTCTACAAAGTTCTTTGGATCTTGTATGCAATAACTATTTTTGGTATCTACTCTATATCTCTTTCCATTTTGTGTTGCACCAATCTCTTACTCAGTTTTACTTTCTCTTCTCTCAAACATAGGTAAATTAGCAATTTGATTGCATTCGTAAAAAACCCTTTTCATAGAGAAGCATCTAAATCCACAGTTTCAAATATTTAAAGTACTTACCTCATGATCCTTTGAAGATTTTTCATTCTTCTTCATTGTAGGACACAATAGAGTCTACTGCGAGCTTAGTAATGAATCCTCCCAAGATGCTATCAATCCATAATTCAACAACCCTTGAAATCTTATTTTAAGTGACCTTGAGTCATTGTACCAACTTAGGAGTCCACGTCGTAGGTTCGTCATTCTTAAAATAGTCATTTCTTTCAGTAAACCTTGATATCCACTCATACAACTCAATAGGAAAGGAACCATAGAAAATTTCGTATTTCTCTATTAAAATATACTTTTGTAAACAAGCTTCATATGTCAGACAAGGATTTCTGTTTTCTTGATCTGCAAATTATTGCTCTTTTAGGATTATCCAATCTTGAATTTCCTTCTTCGAAGGGTGCCAGATCCACATATCCCTAAAAAATATCCAGGTCCTAACAAAAAAACCAATTTTTGGCTTGATTTGGGATGACCCAAGTTTGATCTTACTGCACACCAACAAAAACCTCAATCACTGGCCCTTTCGGCAATGACTTGCAAGAAGATCGTAGTCTCACCCAAAGTGACTATGGGAGGATGCATAACCAGGTTTCTACAGCCTTGAGGGACGTGGGGATTTGGTATTATTATGTTTTCATGTCTTTAACATTCATAAGCTACTTCGTTGCAATTAGATTAATCACTTAACATGCATTATAAGTCCATGAACCATCAACTTAACCATGTCATGCAAAATCATAAACCATTACTGTGACGAAGTAAATATAACTAGAATAACTATTATTTAACAACATATAATAAGAAAATACACACATTGAAACATAGAAACACCAAAATTACCATGGTTCATCCCAATGTCGGACTACATCCACAAGAACTGTTTCTTATAAATGTTTCTTCGTACAACAAACAGTTCTTGGCCTATGCACTAAGCTGCAGGCCGTTTGTACTATAAGATACAGACTCAGGCCTCTATGTAGTTAGCTATAGAGCCTCTTCTTCACCCCAAACTATAGATCAAAATGATACAACCATAACATAGATCTGGATCCAAACATCAATATAGGATAGGATAGGATATCTCTCTTCTCATTATTTCACGCTATTTGTACTATTACATCATAATGCTACATGATTATAATACCATGGTCTGAATACCATGTATTCATCAAAACAAGAAAATATGTCCCAATACTCATTACAAAATAGTGTGATTTACAACAAGGAGGGACTTCGACCCACCCCAAAGTCCCTTTAACACCGCATGGTATATTTAATTTGCGCTCTGCTCCATAAAATCTGTTGTCTTCATCAAAATCTTGGCCAAGTTGTGTTGCACCCAACCTGGGTGTCTGTCGCAACTAGGTTTCCACAGTCTAACATGATTGTATACAACTTACAACACTAGACTCCCACTGGACAGACACTTGACCATTCTCCTAGAACTGTGCACCACTTAGGGCTTTCGATCCCCTCAACTCACTAGACAATGCACAAGCCACACAGAAAATTGTGTGGAAGGTTAAAAGACTTAAATCTTTATCCATTATATGTGAAATTGAAAATACCTGGTGCTATTTATTTACCAAAACACAATACTACCTATATACATTAACACGCTTACAAATAACTAGACTATTCAAGATATTCATGAATATTTAGAGCCACAATAAATCGTTAAATACATAGTGTCTTCATATGCCATCAACAGAAAGATGTATTCAAATCGTAACTCAAATCACAAGGAGTAATCGAACCATCCATCACATTATATCATTATATAATTAAAAGTCTCCATGCGTTATAGTTCAAAAATTACACAACCAAGCTCACCAACCATTAGCTCCACACAACGTCTAAAATAGGAAACCATCTACAATGAAAAACAAAACAAACAATATGTATATATTTATATCTACAAAATTTACATCATAGCCACATAACAGTTACAAACTCAACCATTTAGGCCTACGATTACAGACAGATGGAAATAGACAAACACATTACAAGAAAAGTGATAATATTCTCCTACAATTTCCAACGACTCGATATACTCTTCACTGAGAAATATCCTTTGGTTCACCTGCTAACTCATTATATGTCTTGAAAATTCCACTTTATCTCTTCCTGGATTCTCTTCAAACCTTCTCAACTATTTCCCCTCTCATTCCAGCTGTCTCGTGGGCCGTTAGGATATTTCTTAATCCCTGCTATGAGTTGGCCCATGCATGCTAACTTCCTTTTAAAATATCCCCCGCTTAGTTTTTCCACTTCGCCATTGTCCCTTTACCTGCAAAATAGTTGAAAATTATTCCCTACCATTACATCCCTTACTTTCTCACCCCTGCTGCAAAATACTAATCGTTTATCCTTCCTCGCATGCATTTCTTCTCCTAAGATGCCACTGTCTCCTTCCCAAAAAATATCTACCTGCATCACGCCTTACCTTCTACAACAACCCCCTATTGTGTGCTATTTGTACCTTCCACGCTCCTTAATCCTATTGTGAAATCCCATACTTAAAAAAATTTAACAAAAATAATTTTGGGCTCTGATCGACCCCCAACAAAAAAATGTGGCTAGTCCCGATCCACTCAGTCATTCTTCTTCAAGGTGAGATTCTCATCCATCGCTCTCTGTAAGGTTCTAAATGCTTATTCTCATGCCTCAATGCTGAATTTAAGCTCATTCTTCTTACTTTTTTCCTTCTGCTCTATTTCGATGTTCAGATCCTGGATGACAGTGTTGAATTCCTCATTACTTCCACTCTGCTTATTCTTCAATATTTCTCTTCATTCATTAGTTACTACCAACATTTGGTCCTGAATATCAGTCCATGGCTTTTGTTCTTCACTGAGTTTTCCAATTAACTCTTTAAGTCCTAAATTTTCATGCATTGCATTCCTCATTTCAATAAAACTCATTGTACCCATCCCCTAATCAATTATACAAACCTTCTCATTAGCCTTCAATATTTTCTCGGTGGCCCGTGCCAAAACTATAACTTATAATAAGGTATTCAACAATCAATCACCTCGCTTGATAATATATTGACACTGCTTCTTATATTCGACCATATTTTCTTTAACTTGTTGGGCCAATTATCTATGTTGTCATTCCTGCGGTGGTGTCTACAACTGCTATGGGAATCTTCTTCTTTCACTTGCATATTTAAACCCTGTATTGTTTCCTTAACCTTCACTGATACCTCTTTGGATGGAAATTAGTCACCAATTATTCCATTTATAAGCTCCTTGTACACTTGTGCTAAGGCAGTGTGCCACCCTACTATGTCTTCTCCTAGCCTCTCATGTTCTTGGCACAACTGCTCTTAAATATTTTTCTTCTTTTCCAATTATGTCTGGGTCATTGTTACTCTATCTTATGGTTCACAGAATTTTTTGCATTACATCTGCATCAGTTCTTCGATGCCCAACCTTGATAGTATTAATTTTTTTTGACTTGACGTAACCATGCTTTGTTGTGCAGTCCCTTCCCACACTTCCATGACGATGTTAAGAAAGCATAATATTCTTCTGAGTTGCTAATATGAAGATGCGTCGAGTGAATCTGAGCAGGCCTAGGGTTGAAACCCATACACTGTAGTGGTTAGTCCTCCAAACTCTGTCACAATTTCCTGGAGGGTTAGATTGACACTTAACTCACTCATCGTATTTTGCAACTTATTCTATTTGGTCATTGCCACCTCCTCCATTTGATCACTAATCCTTTCAAAGTTTTCCTTTGTTAGAATTTTTTGAACCAAATATGTGTGTGTAGCCTTTTTCTTCTTCTTGGCTCGCGTTGCCAATGTGATCCCCACATTACTCCTCAAAACACTATTCTTTCCTGAGGTTGCTTTTTACCTTGATGTTGATGGTCCTTTCCAAGAGTCATGCTTTGGAAAAATTGGGGAATGCGCCTCCTGCTGCCCTCTACCTAAAGGGGTCCTTTATGTATCTTCTTTGTTTGATATTTTTATGCAGGAAAAACCTCTCTGTGGACATAGACGATCCCTCTAGCCCTAGGATGGGTCTAGTAACAACAGGGACAAATTTAATGTCGAATTTCCTAGATTGCAAATGGACACAGATTGTATAGAGATAACCTACCTCGATCTGATACTGTTCCTCACTCAAATCCTTTGATCCTTTGGACTTCGTAGTCAGATCCTTGGTGTCGCTGGTGCTCAGTTACTAGCAAAAGGGATCAAGCAACAAAAAACGTGAAAGCACAACATATATTTCACATAAAAAATCTATCTAGTTAATCAAGGAGTATTATAAATCCAATCTTAAATTATAGACAAGAGTGGAAAGAAAGAATCAGTTGTATCATATTAATATAGAGAGGGGGAGTTACAACCTGCACCTTGATGTCGCATCTCTCCTTCAACGGGTCTGGATCCAGGCACGTTTTTAAAGTGGTCATTTCAACTTGATATGAAAAGGCCAAAGGTCTCAACTCTCCTTCAATGCCTATAGCAACAATTCTCTTTATGTTGTTCTTCTATGTATTTTCTAACTAGCAGAAGTATAGGAGGATGTGCATTTTATAAGAAGGGAGAGGGAACATGGATCCACTTAAGGTCGTGAAATGGTTTATCTCCTTAGGTGGTTCCTCTTTTGTAGGAACAAGAAGCCCAAAGGGAGAAGCCCAGACCTATCCCCATGAACAAGCAACCAGCTCTCCAGCCACAAAGCTTCCAGATCACAAAGCTTTGTTTCCATTTTTAAAAACCTTTTAGAAGTGGATCGACACAGGTATGATCTCCATTCCAGCACTGATTGACGTTGCTCCATACCAAAAAATATGAATCGATGCGAGTGAGACAAGAAGAGAGCACAAAGAGTTTATTCAGTATGATGTAAGGGATAAAATGGCACATTTTCATGATGGAAAATAGACATAGGGGTCATTGTCAAAGGTCCTCTAGGATTTGGTAATAGGGAGTACAGGAATATTGAAAAAAAATTGTGTAACAGATGCCCCCTGAAGCATGAAGGCCGAACGAGAGTGAGGGGTGAAATGTGTTACAAGTACGTGCTAGGACAAGGATGTCGTCGTCGGAAAATCTGCACAAACAAGCACATATAGACATAACTAAAATATCTGGGATAAATACATGACATGAGGTATGGATGCAACCATCCATAAAATAGATCATGAAACAGGATCCGTGGTATGGTCGCAACTATTATCACACACAAATTTTCAATTTTTATTGATAGGGTCACTCACCTCACTCACCTAGGTTTCATTTTGTCTAGTTGGATGGTTTATGAAATTGATGAAAAAACACATGGACTAAACCTTTACCCTAAGTCTAAAACCCCCCATTAGTCATGTAATGTCAATCATATCCACCAAATTCCACTTTAGGTTCATATGCATGGATTCAAATCAAACAAATGCCACTTGTCTGTATTTTCACCATTTGGTAGCGAGTATAAATACAGAATGGTAGATTTCGCTACGCAATCACCTAATAATTCCATAGATAATCTGCCAGATTTATAACTGTCTTCGCTGCAGAATCATGTTTTTCTGCAGAAAAAATTGTAATATTCCCAAATGGGAAAAGCAGAAATATAGTGCATAAATATGGAAATAGCAGTGTATAACATCACTTCAAGATATGAGACCAATATGGAGCCTTTCCATTAATCACAACATCAACAAAATAATGAAATAAAATGAGGCACAAACCATACAACATAAACTAATAAGCCTCGAATGAGTAAATCCGCTCTCAATGAGGTGCTGCTACTATATCAAAATGTCGAAAGACTGCTACAGTGCAGTCATAGGAGCACTGCTACAAAAAATTAACATACAAAAGATGACATGGCTGATATATTCCTCAAGAGATACAAAAAATAAAGATCTAGGCTCTATACAACCTCCAACAAATAACCCAAGAGGGTTTTCAAAAATACACCAATGATACAAGAAATGAAACAAAGCCCTAAGGTTGAAGATTCACAGAAAAATAAAAATGGAAGATGTGGCTGATATGATATGACAAAGAATGTAGCCTCATCCAATATACACTCTAGATGAAATGCTGATCCCTTCACTGGAAAACCTTCTCCCTAATTGGTGTATTGAAACCACCCTTGCAACTCCTCCCTAAAATAATGCTATCCAAGACTAAAACTGCACTGTAGGGAAAAATGAGAGTGCAACCTAATGCCAAATACTACCATATAGCTCAAGGGACTTCCTCACTAGCCTCCCAATGGGAGGAAACCTTCCTCCACTAAAAACAGCTCAGAAATCACCCAAATCAACTCTCCACAACTTCTGCCTTGAAACACAACACAACCTCAACAGGAACTGCATTGTACCATAAGACTGAAGCTTTGGCTTGATGCCAGAATATGTAATATAGTGCATATAATTCTCTTGAGTAGGCACTCAAAGTCCCCTAAGGATAAAGGTGGGATTCCCGCTTAGGAACACCGTGTGCTAAACAACACTACAATCTTAGCTAAACAACTGAAGAGAGCAAACAAGTCTTAACAGACCATATCAAAATAATAATCAAAATCATATCCTCTATGGCTACTATCCCCTTCCTTATATAAGTGGTGAGCTTCCTCACCCTTGGCCCCACTCATTTAAGTCACTACTTCCATGCATGGAGTCTCCCTCCGAAACTGTGTTGTCCCACAATGAATGCCACTCCCTTCGCAAACCATAAACTTCTTCAGCCAAACCCTTATCAGTGAACTTCAAAGAAAAGGCCTTAAAAACAATGTTTTAAGCTACACCAAAGGATAGGGAATACCATAAAATTATTTGTCTTGGCTCCATTAAATCATTTTCAAGACAATAATATAAGTGAAATCAAAGAGCAATTAAGAATTCTTGAATCAGACCTAGTAGAGGAAAAAATCTAAACAACAGAAGGTAGAAAAAATTAAGGTGCCTCTCAACAACATATCTTAATCTATTTTTTCTACTTTGTCATAAGGAAAAAATGAATAATATGGAAAACATAAGAAGGCAAATGTAAAATCAGAACAACATCACCATTAACCAGGTTCATGAATCCCATGAATGTGCTTGCTTCATTGACATTCAATCCAAAACATTCACAAAGCTCCAAAGCCAATTTCTTCACAACTCCAAGTCTATGTAATATTCATCTTAATAATCAACCAACAACAACTATGAAGCATACAAGTAGAATTTAACTACCAAGTGAAAAGGTAAACCCTAGCTAGGGTTTCAAAATTTCATTTATTACACACTTAAGGCACTTTGACCTTTGAGACCATGCAAGGCCCAAGGTAAAAATATCCAAACTCATTTGTGACAAAAATAACTTCTAACATAACTCCTCAACTAATTTTAGAGATATTTGTCCTCAAGGACTTCAAAATATATTTTTCAATAACTTATGATGTCTTTTTTTGACTTTCTGGTAAGGGTGCAACATTAGGTCAAATGTGCAGCACCAAGACTGGAAATATCACCTATTTTACAGTTGAGTTGTGGAGGCCTTTCTGGTGTAAAAATAAGCTCCATAATAGCTCATTGGAAAGCCTGTCCTGTCTAGTTTCCAAATCCACCTTTAGTTTCCAGAATGGTGCCCATTTTCCTTGCCAAAAACCACTTTTCCCAAGACTGCTAAGGGCGCAGCGGCAATGCTGAAAAGAGGGCAGAAATGTGTTTTTTAGGTGGTTTTTGGCCCTTTTGAGGGACCCATTTTGCTCCAAATGGTCTGAAATTTTATGTGGATGATGTAATTTTCATGAGGATCATGAATATGTAAGCCATTTTTCATTGGAGTTCCCAAAAAAAGAGTGAAACGCTAGTGGCGCTACTCGGTTGGCCCTTTTTTCTGCTAGCCAAACAGTAAAAAACTCAAAAGTTGCACCAAGAGAAAAAATTTGGAACTTACCTTGCTGATCATGTTTTGGATGCCTAGAGGGATACATCAAAAATGATATCTAGTTTCTCATTCTCCTTTTCCTCATTTTGTTCTTGAATCTTTGCAAGGGCTCTTTTAAGCTTGGCCCTTGCAATTATGTTCCTCATGGCATAATGCTTGGCCATCTTCTTCTGAATGTCAATGTTTTTTTTTGCCTTTTCAAGTTGGCCCTCTAGGAGAAGGTTTGCCCTCTCAAGCCAATATTCTCTATCATAGCTGATTTCCATGAAAATAAACTCACTTGGAGTGAGCTGCTCTGCAAATTCTGTCTCTTTCTCTCTTTCCTTCGCTAAAGCCTTCTTCAATCCAATTGTGCTTGGCCTCTTCCTAGGAAGCTAGTCTTCCTCATCTTCATTGTCATCAAAAGTGCCCAAGGTCTCATCTAGCATAGCCTTGGCTTTTCCAGCCTCTTTTCGAGCTCTGATTGCCCCGACCTCAATGATGGCCTACTTTTTTTCCAACTGTTGGTTTTCTAACTCAAGATAGCTGATCACATTCTTTGCCCTACCAAGATTTGGTTGAAGATCACTAATCCTAGCATCCTTGCTTTTGAGCAGCATGTTTGTGATCCTCTCCTTATTCTCAACTTGTAGGTCAATAAGTTGAAACTCTTGTTCAGTTTCATGTGTATCCTCATCTTCAATAATGACATGCTATGCAACCTTTTCCTTACCATTATCAAGATGTTTTGTTGATGTAGAAGGCATGGCCCCTTGCCTCTTAAGGGAAAAAAATTCATGCCTATAGCCTCTTCGGTAAGTCAAAGGAAGTGGCTCGATGTCACTCATTTTGGTGCCATCTGTCTCAATGTTCTCATCACTGTTTGATGTTGTGTCATCATGATATGAGGGTGAAGGATTATGGAAAGGTGATGTGGGAGGGTCATCATGGGGTGAAGGAATGTGAGTGGATGGTGATGCATGAGTAGTGGGATGTGATGGAGAATTAGGAATGGGAGGATGAGATGAGGAAGGGATATCTTGCTGATGATGACCATGTGGAATAGTGAAAACCTCATTGGAAATGAAGGTCTCCCATGGAATATTCTTATGCTGGATTTGGTGCATAACCACCATCTTGATAAGTGAGTGATGAAACAAGCTTTGCATTTACTGTGGATAATCTCTCTTTTGCACTATGTAGGCCATTTTTTCAATGCCTTGGTAAAGATAATATGGTATATGCAACATCCTAACTCTGGTGAAATGCATAAGAAGCTGGATGTGGTGGGAGTAGGGGAAGGAAAACCTTCCCTCACATGTGAGATACTTCATGATTATCCTCATCATGGGTGCATATCTATCAAGTGGATGAGAAAAATAAAAGATGGACTTGTGGTGGTCTTTATACCTAGGTTTTAGATATGGCTCAAAGTAACCCATGTCTAGGTTTTCTTGCTTGAACCACTTCTCTCCCACACTTGGTATTCCTGTAGCATTGGCAATGGAATTTGTATACAAATCAAAGGTGACCCCGGTAAGATTAACTTTTTTTTCATGCAAATTGATAATAAAAAGTCTTGTTAGCTGAGGGTGTTTTTGTACTTGCTGCACCTTTTCACAAAAATCAAAGCAGCCTACATGTTTGAAGAAGGAAATAGTAAGGAGAGATGCCATGAATTCCCTTATATTAAGGGGCTCAAATATATTTATCTTTCCTCCTTTATGATCATGCCTCCTTTGCATTTGGGCCTCCATACCACTGTCTTCACCCTCAGACATTGTAAACTTTGTTTTAGACACCCTAGGGATGATGTGAAATGAGATGAAGGGAGGGTATGAAATGGAAGTTTGAAAATGAATGGAATGAGTGAGAATGAAGGGAATGGATATTGTGACAAGAAAGGTGAATGGTAGCCTTCTAAACCACTGTAATTTCCCTTGTTATGACTGATTTTTCTTCAAGGAGGATGAAGTAGGGATGAAAGAATGATTTCAAGCTTAAAACCTAGGGTTTGATTAGGGTTTCATTTACATTGACTTAGAAGTGATCAAAATAGCTTCAAAGTGGGTTATGTAATTCATTTACCTCTTGTAAGTGCCTTAAAATACTTGAGCAAATATTTAAAGGAAATTTGGAGTGATTTGGGTGGTTGGATCACTTAGAAAACCCATATGTCCAAGCGTGCAACACCAATGCTGAGGGCACAATGCTAAGTCTAAGCGCGCAACGCCAGCTCTAAGCTCGCAGCACCAAGGTTTTATTTACAGGGTCTGTTCGGGCAAGAGCATAGCGCTCCTCTAGGAACACAGCGCCCACTCCCAAGCACACAACGCCAAGAAAATTTGCCCAAATCTGGCTTGAAAACTCACAAATTCTTCTGCTCTGAATGCTCTTGGTATTTTAAAAGATAAAAATGATTCACTGAAGTGTGAAATGGGATTTTATAGGCTCGTGGATTTAATTCAACTTTGAAAACCCACTTTCCAATTTTGACACCTTAAGGGTTTAATCACATAACAACATCTTCAAAACCTTCTGTAGTTTCCACCATGAAACTCAATTAATTTGTTTACCTTCTCTGGCCACTTTCTTCAAAACCCTAGGTGCTTGCAGTTCTTCATAGCAATCATCAATGTTGTCTTCTAAGTTCTCTATAGCCCTTTCAAGTTCATTCATTTTTGTCCAGGTCACCTCACCTTTTACCATATTTCTTGAATATCTTCTGATAGAATTTCTTCATGCTTGGCCTTGTGTGTTTCCTCCATGTCATTTTCCTACAATTCATCACTGTTTTGGCACTCAAATGGACTAACAAGTGTATAAACCCTAATCATCTTCAAGACCGAGTTGTTTCCCTTTCCTTTGCTGTAATTTGTTTTCATTCAGGAGTAGATAGTCTACCTCATCAGTACCTTCTGCTGATAAATCTTTCAACACTCCTGCAGAAGTGCTAAAATTTTTCCATTTTTCTCATTTGTATGTTTTGAACTGATAATACAAACTTATTTGGAAATTTCAGGTCCTTCAATATCCATGTCTTGAAATTCTATTACATCTGAGCCAGATTTTAGCAAAGAAAAGTAGTGCCTGAAACATCCAATGATGACCTTTAAACATGTGAAAACCCTAATGGCCTAGTGGGAGGGTCCTTTGACCTAATTCTGGATGAGATTTTGACCTAAATTTTTTTAAGTGAAAAAAGAGCATTGCCAAAAGTGTTGTATTGAAGATCTAAAATCCAATGTACTTGACTTATCTAAAGAGCCTATAGAAATAGTTTTGAGACCATTAATGCTTGAGGAACTTGGGGAACATGGGAAGAAGGTTTAGGTATGAAAGAAGGATAAAAATGAGAGGTATAAGCCCATAAGGAGTCTTTTTAGGAGCAACAGGGTGAATTTGAGAAGACCAGCTGAGGAATAGTGAAAATAGGTTTACAAGGATAATGAAGGCAGTGAGATTTTAGAAACTCAAGCTATTCAAGGAATATTGTTTTCAGAAATCTATAAACATCCTATAGTCATCTAAAGATAGTGAAAAATACTGATGACTAGCATTGGCTCCACTTGGGGAGGGCATCCCCTTTCAGGAGGTGTTAAGAACCTCATATATTTGATTTCGCAGATAAGATGCCTCACATGATTGCTTATTTACTCCTATTTTTTGAAGCTGTGATATTACAATTTGAAAAACATGATTTCTTCAATATCAAACCTACCTACCCATCATACCTTTCCTAACATTTTTTCTTCATTTGGGTGCATTTGGATTGGCAAAACCTGAACATCATCTTTCTTTTGAAAGCATAAAAAATATCTATGTATATACTTATCACTTCCAAGAGCTCATATTAGACTGATGAGCCCTTTTTATTCTCTACCTAATATACTTATCTATCAAGGTTAAACAGTTTGACAGAATTTCATTCTCTAATATATTAACATAAAATTTAAAACATGACCAAATCAAGGTTGAGCAGTTTGGTTTGTCATGAGCTATGGCATCTTGGACAAGTGGCACACATATTTTTTTTTTGTACAAGTAAAACTAGAAAATTGAGGGCTATAATTTGAAATCTATCACTCATCCCTCTCTTTTCTCTTTGGTTCAGTTTTTAGCTTTGGGAACCAGTATCTTTTCCTAACCTAGTCCACTGATAAGCCAAGTTTAAA
The DNA here is from genome assembly GCA_034641835.2 of Pinus albicaulis. Lineage (NCBI taxonomy): Eukaryota > Viridiplantae > Streptophyta > Pinopsida > Pinales > Pinaceae > Pinus > Pinus albicaulis. Next base: position 1,448,694,382 of record CM076577.1, on the reverse strand, counting down.
CTATTTGGAAAATATTTATTTTCTAACTTATCAGCAGAAATTTAAAACATGTTCAATCATGGTTAGGCTATATGACTAAACAAGACCTTCCTTCCTCAAAATTAGTGGCATTTGGACTTGCACACTTTCAGACATATTCGTTTTTGGTATGGGTCTTTACCTTTTTCTTTTATCTTCCCTCTTTTCTCTTTTTGTTATTTTTCTCTCTTATTTGTCAAAACAATCTGAAACTAAACTAAAAAATATGTTCATAGTGTTGAGATTATTTGCATACCTATCTATCCTATTCTAACTTGGAGGCATATATTCACTAAGTGAACTTCTTTCTCCAATGCAGCCAATACAGTAAGTGACTAGATAATTGATTTTTATTTAGCATTTTAGGTATGCTGAAAGGCCACTCCCATTTTGCCTTCTTCTAAACAATAGTGGTCCAAATTTTCTTTAAACTCTGCAACAAAATGTTCCTGACATATTTTACTCCCTCTTTAAATTTCTCTAAGAAACCAGGAAAAGGATCTCTGAGTAATATTTGACTATGAGGATTTAAACCATGGGCTTCATCCAGGACTACTTCTTGTTCCATTTGGTTGTGCTTAGGTTTTTTTTGAGAAGGACACTCTACCTCTTCTTCAGTTAAAAGAGAAGGAATTTTTTGCTTTCTTTGGACAGAAACCTAGTTTCCCTCTTTCTCTTGTGAAGGTTGGTCATAAGGCTAAAGGTCTTCTTGAGCCTCATATAGAAGATATGGTGAATCATCACTTGTCCCTTCAGAGAGATCCTGTGGATTTTCTTCCATTCCCTGATTCCATCCTCAACCAAATCCTCTTGGTTGTCATCACAGTTATCTTGGGTATGAAATGCATGAATTTCCTCTAATAGATCTTCAGGATGCCAATTTCCCATATCTTCATCAATGTTTACAAGGTATTGTATGAGATCTTCAGAATGATCACAAAAATTTTAAGCTAATGATAAAGATGAAATTTTTTCTTTATAATGCTCATAAAATACCTTGTGGAAGTCATTTAAATAAAACAAGCTACCAGGGTCTAGGCCTTCATACCAGTCCCTTGATTTACCTTCTAATGTCCCCATGAACATTTTAATGAGGCAGTCCTCATGCAATTCAACTTTTAACCTCCATGTATGTATGTGAAATTTTATGAGATGTAACAAGGGGCAATCAAACTTTTCATCTTGAAACATAGGCAAGGTTTTGTACGAATTTATTTGAGCCATTTTGTGGGGAACTCCAGGAATGCGATCTCTATTCATTGGAGCATACCTGTGTTGTATCCTTGGATTCATATTTGTCAATTAGTGAGAGGAAAGGGCTACTACATCTTTATCACCAGTCTAGAGTCTTCTAAAAATGGAGATTTTTTAGGTCTATTGAAAGTTGTGGAGCCAGATGGAATATTTCAGATTTCTTAAGGCAGGCTACTGTCCACCATCAGCAACTAGGTATTTTGCAAGTTTTTAAGGTTTTAAGAAAAAGAACTTGCTTTGTGAATTAGTCTGACAATAGTTGAATCTTCAGTCCTAGAAGTTTTTCTTGAGATTATTTCTGGGTCATCAACTATAGTAGGAGGGTTTGGGTTAGGGTGAGATCTGGTGTTGATTCTTTGTGAAGCTAGATTTCAGAACTACAACACAGAGGGTCTGAAAATTTGTAAGAGTATTGAAAAAAATATCTATATGAAAGAATACTGAATTCAAAAAGTATGTGTCTAGGTTTTATACTATTAGGATTGATTAATTATTCCCATAGGAGTCTGTGAGGACCAATGGAGTCAGCAGATCTACTGAAAGCCAGTGGAGTCACTAGGTGGATGATGCTAATTTTTTTGAATATTTTTTTGTTGTCCACCATCAACAATTGGATACCAATCTAGAGATATTTTTTGGTTTTTTGAGTTCTTTATGTAACAGTAATATTTTTAATGAGTGTTCTCTTGTGTGTTTGCCATTATGTTAGTATGGAAAATCAACCAGATACCATTTTTGGCTTACACTTGATTTATCTAAGTTTGAAAGGGGATTCTTGAGTTTTGAAGGAATATTTAAGCTGTTACTTACTCAGTCCCATCGTGATCACCATTATGTTAGGTTCCTGTAATTTGTCAGATTGGAAAGACTAAATAGACAAGGGTAACATCAAACCAACTTTGGAGTCCTAGGACCTAGCCTTCTTGGAATCAGAGAGGGCTCTCTGTTACACCATTTTTTGGTCATCTAGCCTATTATCATTAGATGGACCAAGTACACCATGTAAGACCAATTTTACCCTAAGTAAAATTGCCTTCACTATGTTAAATAACTTAATAAACCACATTTATTAGGTTGTTTATGGTTCAAACAGGAAACCCCAAAAGGAAATATTAAACAAACCTATATTTGTTTGATTTTCCTCATGGAATAATTAATTAAACCATAATTTAATTTTTATTCCCAGTCATGTTTAACCCAAAAACAAAGAAATTAATTAGATAAACCTTTATTTATCTTATTATTTTCTAGGAATAATTATTTAAATCTTATTTAGATAATATTCCTTGTTAAATATGACCAAATCACCCACAAATAATTAAATAAATCATTATTTATTTGATTATCCTTCAAACACTTCCTTAAAAAGATAAATAAATCATTTATTTATTTATTATTAACAAATAAAGGGATTTGACCCAAGTCAAATACTTTTTCCCTTCAACAAATATAATAAAATATTCCATAAAAGGTGGATCTAGATTTGGTTAACATTATTTTAATCATGCACCAAGATCTAGAATGACCCAATATTTTGTTATAAATAGGAGGGTTTTTCCTACCATTCTTCACCTTTTGTTGCCTATTAGATCACTCTGGATCTATACACTTGGTCGCATTTTTCCATTATTTGTTGTGTGAGTTCCCTTTGAGCTCCATTCTTTGCCTTGGGTTTTCTACACCAACAAGAGAGAGAAATCTTAGATCTGAAGTGCTGAGGACTTCCAAGAACCCATCCCACTGAGGAGAATTGGATACGCCTTCTTGTTTTCCTCCCAGGTGCCCCATTAATATAAAAATTCTTTCAAAAATCGTTCTTGTCTTGTCTATTGGTATATGGAGCAAACTCTTACTTTTTCTGCTTAATGTCTTTCCATGCATAGATCTCGTTTTTTGCAGCTCTTTTATGTCTAACTAACCGCAGATCTGAAGATATTGGCAGCCACTTTTGTTGTTAGGGCTATTAGTTATGCGTAGCTAAAGTGGTCCTTTTTCGTACACTTCGACAAAGGATTCATACTAACAAATGGCGACTCCACACGGGTTTTAAATTACGATCGCTGTCGTTTTTCATATTCCTGCATATCCAGCTACTTCAGACCCTAGGGTTTCTTTTCAGCTGTTTATTTTTCCTATTTTTATGTTGTTTTTCTCACATAAAACCCTAAAACATTAAAATTTCTAACTTCTGTGTGTTTCTAGCCCTATTGTGCAGGTAAGTGACATTAGCCGCAACTGAGACGGCAACTTTTCCGAAAATCTGCCGCCGAGACAACCGGAACGGGAGGTCGCACTTTTCAGCCCAAAAAGTGCGACCTGGACCTCCAGATCGCACTTTTCAGCCTCTTTCCTGCGACCTGCACTGAATACAGGTCAGAAGCTGCGACCTGCCAATTTTTTAATGGTTTTTCTGCAATTTTTCTGGGTTTTGCTGAAGCTTCTGTCAGGGTTTTCCAGCCTCTGTCTCAGCCCGCTTTGACCTAGTTCTGATCTGTTTTTACTCATCTAAGTGGGAACCTAGCCCCCTAGGGCTTCAGTACCCTCCAATTTTTGTGGAAGAGTTTTAGCTGTTTCAGCCGTCTGTTTTTCAGAGTTTCAGCCTTCCCTTTTTCAGATCTGAAACCTCCTCCTCAGATCCCTTTAAATCAGCCTTTCTTCCTTTCAAATCACCTCTTGTCGTTTTGTTTGGACCTCTCTTTAGGACCTCCTCCCTGTCCTTTCCGCTTTTTGCTGATTTCCTCCCCTTTTCCAGCCACCTTGCCTCTGTCTCTTGGCTGTGATCTGCACCTCTTTTCAGCAGCTTTATCCTTTAGATCCCTGTCCCTCCTGACCTTAGATCTATTGGCCTCTTTTCAGTGTGTTTTGACTAGATTTTTTCCCCTTTTTTAGACTAGTTTTGAGGAACCCGCCTTCTTGGGTTAGATAGATGCAATAGTAGATGTTAATTTTCTGTTATTTCAGCATTATATACTGTTCTCTGCAGATTTATTTTCAGTTACGCAGCACACTTTTTTGTTTCTCTCAAAACGAAAAGGGTTTTAAAAATTAAAATTAACGCACACCACACACCGACCCTAAGTGAAGAAGCGCTCGGTTAACACTGCCTGGAAAAGACTCTAAAATCAATTGTCACTGCACATTTTCTGCCCTTGACCTCACTTGATTCTGTCCCTTTTTTCCCTTGTCGGTTTCCTTCTTCCCGTCATCATTGCACCCCCAAGGCGCCTTCTTGACTTCGTCTTTCACCTCATTTTCTCGGGCTGACGGATCGAAGTCATTCTGCTGCCTGCCGAGCCGCCCTCCTCCGAGTCCGCACCACTCCTCTCTTCTCGATTCATTGGGTTCTTCTCCCTGCCTCTCCCCCCCGTCACCTTCACTATGTCCTCGGTCCAGGGCCCCAACGCTACGTGTCTGTGCCCTAATTCCGGAACTACTACTAGCGGAACCGCCATAGGAACTACCTTGGCCATACCCTTGCTGCCGTACATTGCAGGCCTCAGCCTCCCCGATTTCAATCAGTTGATCAATGACCCTATCCGCCACGATGTTGGTTGGCCTGCTATGCCAACCAAGCTCCCCTCCGACATCCCTAAGTTCAAAGGCCTTGCTGGAGAAGATCCAACCAATCATGTTCGATCTTTCCACATGTGGTGTTCCTCTAATTCCATTACCAATGACTCCATCCGTCTTCGTTTGTTCCAACGCACGCTTATCGACGAAGCTTCTAAATGGTATGTAGACCAAGCCACCTCTTCCCATACCACCTTTGCGACCATTGCCCAAGCCTTTTTATCTTACTTCCAGCTCCCTCTCCGATACGATACCAGTACGGAGCTCTTGACTTCCTTTAAGAAAACATCTTCGACCCGCCTTTCCACCCATGTTCAGGAATGGCGACGTAGACGCAGCTTATGTCGAGCTCCCCCCTTCGAAGATCGGATCTATATGGACTGGTTCCTTCGCTCTCTCCTAGCTCCCATCGGCAAAGATGTCGCCTCCCATTTCCCTCAAACTGAAGAAGCCGCCCTCCAAATAGCCTTGAAATATGACCTGATCTACGCCCAGTATGGTTATGTTTATACCGTCCTTCCTGACCTCCCCAGGCCCGGTGGCACTAACGCCCTGGGGGCATCTCATTCCGCCAACGGTATCGTTGGAGCCCTTTCCCATCCGTATGCTCAACCTCCTATGGGCTATGGTCTCCCTCACGGAGGGGCCAGCACCTCTAGCACTCTTCCCCCTCCCGGTAGCATGTACCCAGGATACGGCATGCCTCCTCCTTTTGCCCAACCTCCTGCTTACCTCAATGTTGCCCAACCTAACCATTACCCTTATCTGCAGCCTGGTGTGCCAGCTCCTCTAGCATATGCATTTCCACCTCCCTTGCCTCCTCAACCCCAGCAACAACACCTACAACCCCCTTCAGGGCAAGTATTTGCACAGCAGGGTGCGACTAATCCCCCTTCTTCTCAAAGAAGGCGGAGAGGCAATCCAAATCAATCTGCCCCTGGTACTCGTGGACCCAATCCTCAAGGTTTTGACCCTAACACTGCTAACCAGCAACAGGGCACTCAGCCCAAGCCAGACAGGCCTCTTCGTACCAACAAGCCTTGTTCGTGTTGCGGTGTTTATGGTCATTACACCCATGATTGTCCCCTTTTACCACAGATGCGGCAGATGTGGGAGTCTCAAGCCACATTGCGCGGACAACATGCCTCCCCTCACGCTCCCCCTAATGTGGCCACTACTCAACCAGCTGTGTTTACTGATCCTTTCCCTCAGCAAGGATTCGTGGCTACCCAACCACCTGACGGGCGGGTCTCCACTCCACCTTCCATTTCTGGTTCCTCCGATTACCAGATCCTCATGATGAACTCTGATCCATCCCCAACCGTCGACCTTCACCTTCAAACTCGGTCTTTCCAGTACCCCAAGCCTCCCGCTCAGTCTGCCCCCGAGTCCCCTTCTTCCGGTTCTACAGAGCCTCTTTCGACATCCAATGGTCCCTTACATATCCCTCAACCCAAAGTTGAGGTCCATACCAAGATTCCTAAAGGACCGTTACGTCGAAATGCTGCTTCTGGTCGAGCTGCTCATTCGTATAACATAGTAGATGATTTGGCACAATCTCCTGCTGCCATTTCCACACTGGAACTCCTCCAGTCGTGCCCTTCCCAAAAGAAGGCTCTACTATCTGCCGTGGGCGCTGTAGATCCTGCTGATGACCAAATGATTGTTTTCGACGCCACTCAATCGGACCATCCTCCTCTCCCTCCTTCCGTCACCTTCCAAATCCCAGTCAAAATCCGGAACGCCAACGTTTCCCGGTGTATAATTGATGAGGGGGCATCCACCTGCGTGATGTCCGCTTCGGTTTGGAAGCAACTCGGATCCCCTGAGTTGGCCCCTTCCACGATCACCCTTTGAGCGTGGGACGACCATGCCTCCCAGCCCATTGGCCTGTTTCGTAATTGTCCTATCACCTTCGCCGATAAGACTGTTTGTGTTGACGTCGAAGTCATCGACGCCCCGCTAGACTACAACATTATATTGGGGCGAAGCTACACCTATGCTATGTCTGCTGTCCCCTCCGCGGTTTTCTGCAAGATGTCTTTCCCTCATAATGGAAAGATAGTCACCATTGACCAGTTGACATATCATGAGCCCAAATCTCAGACCTCACCTGAGACGACCATCTCTTCTGTAGCCAACAAGCAAACCATCGACTCCTTGACCAGTGTCTCCCCCGGCGTCTATAAAGATTCCTCTTTGCTCAGAACCTTCCCTGGTCTTCCTCCTCCTATCTCTGACCCCAGCTCATCGAATGTTTGCATGATGCAATCGTCTCGGGCTGCTCTCCAGCAACCTTCTTCGGCTAGTCCGCAACCGTGCCCTCCGCAACCTGCTCCTAGCCCTTCACCTGCAGTTGGTAGTCATGAGCCCCTGTATCCTCCTGGCACGGTTCCTCCAGGCCTTAGCCATTTAGGAGCCGTCCCACCTAGCCATTACCCCTCTGGATAGATACCGTTCCTAGCTCCCCCACCAGGAGTGTACACGGTACCAGTCATAGCCACCCTCTCTCTTCCTAACCTGACCCTGGGCATACCCGTCTGGTACATTGACCGTCCAGCCGCTACCCCACCCGGTCACCCCAAACCCTACCTTGCTTTGACATCGGTTCAACCGGTCCCCCTCACTTCCTCCGGGCCCCCCGCACCTCCCCAGGACCCTACCCCTGTGGTGCCAGCCCCGGGAAAGAAAGGCAAAGCTCGTAAGGGGGCAACCCATCAAGACCAAGCCGCCCCGACAACCCCTACCCCTCCGCGACCGCCAAAGCCCGCTATCCAATGCGCTTTGTGCGATATTGTCGGTCACGCCACCCATATGTGTCCTGAATTGCCGCACCTCAAGATCCTGGTCAACGAGACGTTTCCCGACTCTGACATCCCCGAAGTCTACGTCACTATCCCGGAATCTATCCCGAAACTCAAAACCTTGTGCACAAACCACCCTTGTGCTTTGTGTGATTTCCACGCCATTACACCCACCTCTGTCCCCGCCTTGACGAGTATCGTTCCTCCTTGGACATGTACCGCCAATTCAAGGCTACGCATGACAAGATACCTTCTCACTTGTCTGCGAGTCCTACTTCGATAGGACGAGAGGATATTCCTACTCCCATTCACATTCCTCCTCCCACTATCGAACCAACAGAGCCTTCAACCACCATTTTGTACCTATCATCATCCTTGCGAGATAGTTCACCTAACCTTCAACCTGCAGATACTCTCGGTTCCTCCTCAGTCGACCTTGGATCTGTTGACATTACGCATCTGAGCCCTTCTCCTCCAGATGACCCGTCACACATCACTACCTCCTCGGGTGACCCTTCTTCCTCCAGTATTCCCATCTTCCATTCCAATGAAGACATTATGGAAGCCATGACCAACCCTGACTTTCCATGGGACGATATGCACCATCGCGCATACTTCCTCCCACAGCAGTCCCATGACCAATATGCTGTGGAAACCAAAGACTTCATTCCTAATGCAGTCGATTGGTTCAAAAATCCCATCCCTGCACCTGATGCTTTCGAAGAAGGAAACATGGCCAATATCTCTCCTACCATCAAAATTGACATTTCAGTCAAACCAGGAATCGAAGAATATATCACCTTGGGCGCCCAATGCACCCCGGAAGAAATCGAAGCTTACACCAAGCTTTTCAAAGAATTCCGCGATATTTTCGCCTGGTCCTATTCTGAAATGCCCGGACTCGATCCTGCCATTGTTGAACACCATATCGACACATGGCCTAATGCCAAACCGGTCCGTCAAAAGTTGAGACCCATTCATCCTTCCAGACGTGACGCTATCAAAGCCGAAATTGATAAGCTCAAGCAGGCTGGTTTCATTTACCCCATTGAATACACCACTTGGGTATCCAACCCAGTTCCCGTTCTCAAGAAACAAGGCACCATCCGTGTCTGCACGGACTTTCGCGACTTGAACAAAGCTTGTCCCAAAGACAACTTCCCCACACCGTTCATCGACCAAATCATTGACGAGTGTGCGGGGCATGAGGTTCTATCCTTTATGGATGGTTTCTCCGGATACAACCAAATTGTTATCCGTCCTGCTGATCAACTAAAAACCACGTTCATTAGTCCGTGGGGAACTTTTGCTTACCGGGTCATGCCTTTCGGCCTTAAAAACACCTGCGCCACTTTTCAACAGGCCATGTCTTATTGTTTCCATGACTTAGCTCATATTATCCTTGCTTATTTAGATGACCTCACTGCACATTCTAAGCATCGGGTGCAGTACCTACACGATCTGCGTACCATTTTTCTCCTATGTCGCAAGTATAATATCCGCCTTAACCCATTGAAATGCGTCTTTTGCGTTCCCTCCAGCCGTCTCTTAGGCTTCATAGTGTCTAAGGATGGTATCACTCTTGACCCTTTGAAAGTTCAAGCCATTCTTGAACTTCCCATTATGCGTACCCTACGCTAGCTCCAAAGTCTCCAAGGCAAAGCTAATTTTCTTCGTCGGTTCGTCCCTGACTATGCCACCACCGCACATGGGTTCCTTAGACTCCTCCGATCTACTATCACATTTGTTTGGGATTCCTATGCTCATGAGTCTTTCGATGCCCTCAAGCAGGCTCTCACATCCGCTCCCTTGATCCGCCTTCCTGACCTTGATCGGGACTTCATCCTGTATATCTCCACTTCCACCTATTCGGTCGCCGGAGTCCTTATCCAGGAAGATGAAAATGGTATCGAGCATGTGATTTACTACGTCAGTAAAAACCTTGTAGGGCCTCCTGTTTCCTACTCATATGAAGAAAAATTAGTGCTGGCTGTCGTGTTCTCAGTCCAAAAACTTCGTCATTATATCCTCATGCGCTCCACCAAGGTTGTGACTAATTCCAACCCCATGGCTTTCCTCTTGAGTCGTCGTATCCTCACTGGGAAGTACGCCCGTTGGGTCGTTATTCTTCAGGAATTAGACCTCGAATTTGTCACACCAAAGAGTAAGAAAGGCTTAGCCCTCGCTGAGCTCATTTCTGAATTACCTACCGGATCGCAAGACCCCCCAGTTAATGATGATTTTCCTGATGAACACTTATTTTCCATTACTTCCGATGACCCGTGGTATGGCGATATTCTTACTTACTTGCGAACCCAAAAGTTCGCCCTCCACCTTGATCGTGAGGCTCGCCGACGTATCCGACACCAGGCTCCCCGATACCTCCTTATCGGTGACGACCTCTATCGTCGCGGGATCGATACTGTCCTTCGTCGTTGTCTCACACACGCTGAAGCTGAACATGTCCTTAATGCCTGCCATAGTGGCGCTTGCGGTGGCCACCTCTCTGGTCTTGCTACTGCCCAGAAAGTCATGCGCGCTGGGTATTTTTGGCCTTCCCTCTTCAGTGATTGCATTGAGGCAGTCAAACACTATCCCAATTGCCAACATTTTGCCCCTAAGGCACGAGCTCCCCCAGCTCCCCTCCATCTGGTCGTCTCAACTGGTCCCTTTTGTAAATGGGCCATCGACTTTATGGAGTGTCGCCCGCCATCCGCTGGTAACCACAAATATATCATTGTGGCGGTCGACTATTTCACAAAATGGGCCGAGGCCATGCCAACATTTAACAACACGGCAGCTACCGCAGCCCTCTTTTTCTTTAACCACGTTATCGCTCGATTCGGGGTTCCGAAACAACTGGTCTCTGACCATGGCAGACATTTTGAAGATGAGATATGGCGCGAGCTATCCTCACTGCTGGGTTTTGAGCACCAATATTCCTCCTCCTATTACCCCCAAGGTAATGGCCAAGTTGAAGCAGTCAACAAAATCCTTAAGACTATGCTTCAACGAACGGTGAATAAGCACAAAACCAACTGGCATCTCATGCTCTTCCCTGCTTTATGGGCCTATCAGACTTCTGTTAAAACCGCCATTGGGTTTACTCCTTTCCACCTCGTTTTTGGAGAGGAGGTAGTCTTACCGATTGAGTGCGAAATTCCTTCCCTGCATCTGGCCGTCGAACTTCTCCCTAACACCCAACCTCTAGAACAATGACTTATCATGCTTGAGCGCGCTTTCGAAGACCGCCGTGTTGCCTTGCAAACCATGGAAGCGGCCAAGAAACGCACCAAAGCTCAGTATGACCGAAAAGTCCAGCCTCGCACTTTTCACGAAGGCGACCTTGTTCTAGTCTATGACCAGGCCCATGATGTCCTTGGTCATGGGAAGTTCAACTCATTATGGCTAGGCCCTTACATCATCAGTAAGGATCTCGGTAAGGGGGCATACCTCTTAGAGGATTTCGACGACAATCCCCTTCCTAATCCTCGCAATGCACTCTATCTTAAGAAATATTACCCTTAGCATTTCCCCTATGAAATGCATGTTTTATTTTATTTTAGATAGCCAGCATCTTTTTTCGTTTTTGTGATTTGCTACTTCACCCGGACCCATTTTGTCCAAGAAGGGTCACTTCACCTCCCCTTTAAATCGAATTTCCTCACTTACAACACTTGTACTGGGGGCACCACTTCGCCTCCATACTTGTCCATGTTCGTGTCGATTTTCGTCATGAGTTCCCACCTTGTACTCATGTTTTTCCTGGTCCCCCATTGGGCCTTTACTATGTGGCAGCACCATCGAGTCGCCCTTGTTTAGAGCATCCAAGTTGAGTCATCATCGCATTCATGGAGTCTATCCCGCGTTCCTTTGTACCCCGCTATAGCCCTCCATCCTTCATTGCTTGGTCTCTCTCTTGTGTCACACATTATGGCCTTCAGTCCCACTATCCCCTATCCCTTATGATATTGCGTCAGTCGCTGCCATGTCATTCATGCCCTTTATGCTCTAACAAGGGAAGTCGTCCATTCGCTACTCAGTCCCTTCCATTTCACCATCATCATTAGTGTCAGTCTGTCCGTCGCTCTACTATTTTCTCTCGTGCCTTAGTTGAGGATCTCTCATTACCTCACCTATGGCGGACCTCCTTCTGTCGACATCAGCTCATTCATTCCAGAAGCCAGGTCTAGAGGGCGGTGTACCTTGGTTCCAGCTTCCACTCTTGTTCGGTGCCTCAGATCAGGCAAAGGGATCTCTCATTACCCTTTGACTTGATTGTTTCTCCACTCCAGCTCCTTTCAGCATGATCGAGATCTGTATTCTTGATGGTTCAGTGATACAGCAGCAGCTATTGGTGACTCCCGGGTGTGTGTGAGATGTCTCAGCCCTCATGAGGGGGTGGCCCTGCAGGTAGCCCCCCACATGCCCGGATGACCTCTTCATTGCAGCCTTCGATGCAGCTCCATATATTTGATGATGCCGGCCTTAGCCGCTTGCAGCGCCTCTTTGATTTGCATGTATCAGTCAGATTTTGTGAGCCCTTCCCCGCTTATAGGGGGCATTTGGGTTGTATTTGTATCTCATGTACTCATATATTATTGTATAAGTCCTGGCTGTTATCCCAGGCACAACATGTATGTGGGATTCCTCATTGTATTATTATCTGGCTCATGTTTATGCCGGTTGTACTTTATGGTTCGGTCCCTTGTTTACTGGACACACTATTCTTTTGTACTTTGTCTCGGCGGGCATAGGTATGCCTCCCCCCCCGCCTTTAGCACAGGTACCCTCTCATAAAAAGAGACTTGTTGCACCTGTAAGTCTCGTCTCCTCAGGGTCTAGTTCTTCAGCACATTAGTCTACCTTACATTTCTCTCTCCGACTTCCCTTTTGATGTCTGGTGATTGAGTTCTTACAACGTACTTCGGTCATACGATTTGCTCCTAACACTCGCACGCTGGGGGGCAATCTGTTACACCATTTTTTGGTCATATAACCTATTATCATTAGATGGACCCAAGTACACCATGTAAGACCAATTTTACCCTAAGTAAAATTGCCTTCACTATGTTAAATAACTTAATAAACCACATTTATTAGGTTATTTATGGTCTAAATAGGAAACCCCAAAATGAAATATTAAACAAACCTATATTTGATTGATTTTCCTCATGGAATAATTAATTAAACCATAATTTAATTATTATTCCCAGTCATGTTTAACCCAAAAACAAAGAAATTAATTAGATAAACCTTTATTTATCTTATTATTTTCTAGGAATAATTATTTAATCTTATTTAGATAATATTCCTTGTTAAATATGACCAAATCACCCACAAATAATTAAATAAATCATTATTTATTTGATTATCTTCTAACCGCTTCCTTAAAAAGATAAATAAATCATTTATTTATTTATTTTTGACAAATTAAGGGATTTGACCCAAGTCAATACCTTTTCCCTCCAACAAATATAATAAAATATTCCATAAAAGGTGGATCTAGATTTGGTTAACATTATTTTAATCATGCACCAAGATCTAGAATGACCCAATATTTTGTTATAAATAGGGGGGTTTTTCCTACCATTCTTCACCTTTTGTTGCCTATTAGATCACTTTGGATCTATACACTTGGTCACATTTTTCCATTATTTGTTGTGTGAGCTCCCTTTGAGCTCTATTCTTTGCATTGGGTTTTCTACACCAACAAGAGAGAGAAATCTTAGATCTGAAGTGCTGAGGACTTCCAAGAACCCATCCCACTGAGGAGAATTGGATACGCTTTCTTGTTTTCCTCCCAGGTGCCCAATTAATATAAAAATTCTTTCAAAAATTGTTCTTGTCTTGTCTATTGGTATATGGAGCAAACCCTTGTTTTTACTGCTTAATGTCTTTCCATGCATAGATCTGGTTTTTTGCAGCTCTTTTCTTGTTCAACTAACCGCAGATCTGAAGATATTGGAAGCCACTTTTGTTGTTAGGGCTATTGGTTATGCGTAGCTAAAGTGGTCCTTTTTCATACACTTCGACAAAGGATTCATACTAATAAAGGAGTAAGAGTACATAAGATCTCTTTTCCAAAAAGGGATCTAGTCATTGGAGAGTTTCCCACTCATTTTGTAGATATTTAAGGCAACAACGGTGTTATATCTGTAGTTGATCTAGTGCCTCATGCAGAGGAAAGAGGAGATTTTGATCCAAATAGAGGCATCCTTGCATCTTTGCAAGGAAGTCCCCAGGATCTCATGTGTGGAGATGAAAGCACAACTCATGTTTTATCTCTGCCATTGTTGAGGAGGTGTGAAACCATGGAGAAACAAGGAAGAGGTAGGGAGGAGAACCAGTGTCATGAGATGAGATGTACACATCCCTATTCCTTTCTAGAGGCTGATGCACCTAAGAAGGTGATTGGATTGCGTAGTGGAAGCATTGAGGGTTATCTCCATTCATCTATTCAGTCACCACTTGATGATGATGTCTCATTGCATGAAGACATTATTGCATGGAGACCACTAGATTAGCAGAGAAGGATGGATGCTTCACATGTTGGGGCACCAATCATTGATTTTAGGAGGTTTGAGACCTGGAGAGAGCTTGATACAATGCTAGGAGTGTGGGGTAGACTCAAGGAGAGAGAGAGCATTCTCTCAACATCAACATCACCCACTTCCATTTCATATTCTGCACTGTGGAAGAAGCAACAGGGGAAGGTTAACAGCCTTCCAACTTGCATCTTTGGCATAGGAGATGTCAGAGAGGAGGATGACCATATGATAGATGCTCTTCATGAGAGATCATTAGCGCTGTCACTATGGAGGATAGATCCACATTGGAGCTCCCAGCTATTGGTGGAGTATTCCAAGGATATTTTTACTTACATGATCTTGGATGGCCAGTTGCATGAGAAGGCATATTCAGTTAGAGATGGGGTCATATTTTATCATGGTAGGATCTTCTTTCCTAGAGCTTCTAAGCTCAAGGAGAAGTTGCTACAGGCAGCTCAGGAGGATTTCCTTTTCAGTCCCAGTTGTTCCATGAGACCATACCACACCATGATGGGGGGGGGGGGGTATTTTTGGATGGGCTTTGAGGAGGAGATATATCAGCATATGAGTAGATGCATGGATCAAATAGAGATGGAGGAGAGACATAACTCTTTGAGAGAGCTAGTACAGTCACCTCTTTTCCCTTTGGAGATGAGAGGAGACTCACTTATGAGCCACTCCACTTGTATGAGCAGAGCATATGGTAAGGGTGATGATTATTTTCATGATTATTTATATGATGTATGTCCCTTAACCATACTTGTGCAGGATGTTGCTCCAAGGAGGAGCATTCTTTATTTTGGGCTTCATGGTCTAGCTGAGACAATAAGAATGGTTGATGGCCATCCCCTAGGAGGACTTGGGGAAGAGGCATATTATGGAGGACATGTTCATTGTACACCTTACATCATTCACTTCCTCCATACTTATGAGGAGATTGGAGCAGTAGACAAGTGGTTGAGAAGCCACAATTTTTATCAGTCTCTATTGCAGATGAGGGTCAAGCTACATAGGTTGCACTTGAGGGACCATTGTCCTTCACATTTGTTGCATATGGCAGCAAGCATGATTCTCATATTTTCTCCCTATTGTTCTATTGTTGCTGTCTTTATGAGGAGCATGCTTGGGAGGAAGACACATTGGATGGATGTGTCCTTTGAGGGAGAAATTCCTCACATTTTCTACACTACATGTTCTAAGGGGAACATGAGATATATGGTCACTTTAAAAACACATATGTTTCCTTATGGGGTGAGCCATATGAGGGAGGAGATGTCATATGTTGATGAATTCCAACTCATCATATATGGAGATACTTGGGCCAGCATTATTTGCGGCATTGGAGGAGAGATCCTTGGGGATCTAGTCTTGACATTGCCACTTGAGGGCAAGTATTTTGCATCCCAGGATCAAAAATTTCTCTACACTTATCATAAGTGGAGAGATGGACAGCGTGGGGTAGGCTACATAGTCTACCATTTGCATATTTTCATCCCACCTACTTTTCCGGAGCCAAAGGTGGATGACAACTTTCAGGAGTTGCCTAGTTGGAAGGTGGCTCATTTTGCATGGCTCATAGCTTGGAGATGGAGGATCCATGAGGGGAAGATAGTTCCCACTCTATTTCAGATCCCATTCTTCAAAGGGACCTCTAGACATCACTTTTTTATCCTCTTTATTATTTCACTTTCACATGATGATAGCCTGATAATTGAATTACATGCTGAGGAGGAGCATTGTGGAGAGTTGATTGATGAGATAGCATCACTTTCCTTGGAGAATATCATCATAAAATGATGCTACAGGGAGAGGAGAAGAAAAGAACTCAGTATATCGTTGCACTTGCTTGAGGACAAGCAATCTTTGAGAGGGGAGGACTGTAATGTTCCCAAATTTTCATGAAGAAAATTGGACCATTAATTTTTTCTTATTTCATCTAGGAGGTGAATAAAATGGGTAAAATTCCCATGAGTAGGAATAAGATCCTTCATAATGTGAAAAGGATCATTGGAGCAGCTTATTTTTCACCTTCCAGTGTGAAAAGGGGCAATTTTCATGAGGGCAAGGTCAAGTTTGACCAAGTCAACAACACTGCCTAAGAGGTGTAGTTTGCATGAAAAGATAGCGCAGTTTTGGAGGGAGAAAGATTCCTTGTGGAAGAAACCATAATGTGTGGGGTCCATGGAAAAGAGGCATTCACTTGTATAAGAAGAAGAGGAGGTAGCCATAGAGGGATCTCTTTGAGCATTTGATCATTTGTCTATTGAGACAAATTGCACACTCCAGCTGTTTAGCTGAGTTGCAGTGCTGCTTAGCACGAGGGATTCCTGTTTAGGATTTCCTCTCCTTCTTGAGAGGCCTCTTGGAGGATTTAAATTCATCTTCTCCACATCTTGGCTCAAGGCCAAAGCCATTCTTCAGATACTGCATTATTTCGTCGTTGATAATGATGTTGTCGGGTGTTGGCAGCTGGGAGGGTTCTACAATACTTTCTTTGGCTCATCTTTTGACGAGGGAGTTCTATTCCTTTGGGTGCTTATTGAAAGGGATTTCAAAGCTGTTTTTCAACATATTGGCACTAGGGTAAACATCTCCCATCATAGACAGTGTAGTCCAGTGCCTTGACTGCATTATTCTAGAGTGCATCTGCAGTGAGAGGTTGCACCGACATTTTGGAGGGCAAGATTTCGATATTAGGATCAACCTTGTATAGGAAATACATTGGAGGAGGAGTTTGATGCATATTGGATATTTTTATTCGACCATCTTCATAACTATTAGTTTGGGTTAGATTTCTTTACCCCAGCAACTACGCATTTCTGCAGGAATTGCCAATTTCATGTATATTGCAGCCAATCCTTCTAAGGATTGTGTATTATTGTTGTATTAGTGTTTTCAGGGGTTGAGAGCTTTCTCCCCCCTCATTTCTTGAGCTGATATTGTTACATCATTCTATTTTCATGTATTTTTTTGCAGTATATCCTATAAAATGCGTTATCTTAGCCAGGGATTTTCACATATAGCAGTGCTCTTGTATTTTCTTGTATATGTTCTATTGAGGCTTCCATTGCCTAGCTGGAGTGATTGATTCCTCCACATATTGTATACATTTGCTGCTATATCAGATATTTGTTGGCTATACATATCTTCATGTGTTCATAGCTATATAATAATGCTGTTATTGCATGTCTTGCTTAAGAATTGCTGCAGTCCCTCATCAGGCACTTTTTGAGGACGTCTAAGTGTGGGAGATCTGTTTAACCCACCTAGAAGGATTTCTTTAGAGCCTCCTCTTGGATTTAGCACTTAGACACATTTCTATAAGGGATACAGGTATTTTTTCAATTCCTGTAGCAGCCATTACTGGAAAATGTGTTTTCCAGTCATGCCTTGCTAGTTGTTCCTGATTTGGGAACATTCACAGGTATTTGATGAATAAACCTATCACTCCTGGTCTCATTACAAGATGGTTGCTATTGCTTCAAGAATTTGATATCACAATAGTAGATAAACCAAGGAAAGATAACGTAGTTGTTGATTTTCTGTCTAGAATGGATAATAATGATGAAGGCACACCCATAGAAGATAGCCGTAGAAGATAGTTTTCCGGATGAGCATCTTTTCGCAATTTCTACTAATCCTCCATGGTATGCAGATATTGCTAACTATCTTGCTATAGGGAACGTGCCCCGTCATTTGTCATACAGGGAACAGCGGAAAATTATTCATCATAGTGCCCAGTATTCCTGGATGGCAGGATAACTTTTTCATACAGGAGCCGATAAGCAGGTTCGACGCTATGTATCTGAGGATGATATCTATGAAGTGATGAAGGTTGCCCATGATGGCCCTTGTGGAGGGCATTTTGTAGACAAAAGAACAGGCCATAAGGTGTTACAGATGGGATATTATTGGCCTTCTATCTTTCAGGATGCACAAAATTATGTCTGGAGGTGTGATAGTTGCCAACGCATGGGGCAGCCCGGTCAATCCAATGAAATGCCTTCACAGCCCCAGGTAGTCCTCGAACCGTTTGAGAAGTGGGCTATTGATTTTGTTGGGCCCTTTAACCCACCTTCCCAACAAAAGGTTCACATTTTGGTCTACGCCGACTATGTGACTAAGTGGGTAGAAGCCAAGGTTGTTGCGAAAGCAACAGAGCAGGTGGTTTCAGATTTTCTATTTGAAGAGATTTTTGCTCGTTATGGTACTCCGAAGAAGATTGTGTCTGATGGAGGAGCACAATTCACATCACACATGATAGCAAGGCTTATGCAGAAATATGGGGTCAAGCATAGGGTGACATCTCCATACCACCCCCAAGCGAATGGAAAAGTGGAAAGCACAAACAAGATATTGGAAAATATCTTGACAAAAACCATGGCATACCATCGTCGGGATTGGGCTCAAACGCTGCCTGAAGCTCTCTGGGCATACAGAACAACATGGAAAAACACAACTCGGTTTACACCATTTGAGTTGGTTTATGGGAAATCCTCGTTGTTCCCAATAGAATTTGAAATCAGTACACTTAGAACAGCTCTTGAAGTAGGTTTGGACCTGTCAGATGCCCAAAAACACTGGTTGGCTCAACTTAATGAACTAAATGAAATCCATTCAATGGTTGTCCAGAGGACCACTGCTATTCAACAGCAAAGGATGAAATGGCACGATAAGTTTATCAAAAACAAGGTGTTTCATAGAGGAGATTGGGCATTACTTTATGACTCCCATTTTAAGGATTTTAAAGGAAAGTTTTGCACCCGTTGGATGGGACCTTACGAGGTGGATGTTGTATTTGATAATGGAACAGTCAGACTAATCACAATTGACGATACACATACTTCTTTCATAGCAAATGGACATCGCCTGACTGTACCACCGTCCAGCCTCTAAGGATGCTCTCATTAAACATCTCTTCGAGAAATCTAGTCTGAAGGTTATCAGTGTAGAGAATTCTTCCTCTGCATCCTTGTTTTACAAAAAAAACATATATAAATAAATAAATAAACATTGTTACTATTTATTTGTTGTCTTTTTGCAGGAGTTACTACTGAAGAGCAATGTTGCGGAGCTAGAAATTTCCTAAGTAATGGATCTTTCTTTACTCCTTGGTTGTTGACCTCCTTGAATCTTTTTTTTTGCTACTCATGATGTTGTTATTGATATGAAAATGGGTTGGATAACTTTTTATGATTTTCAAGAACCTCCCACTTAGTTAAACAAATAATATCTAGCTTATTCTTGACTTGTGCAGAAATATTTACTTGAAACAGGTGTATTTTTTTTTTTTTAACTGTTTAAGTTCTTTAAGACCATTTTTTTTTGTTGATATTAAACATGGAAAAAACCATATAATGCATCAAATAATCATCAACACACAACAGAAAATTTAATATAGGATTTCACCCAAATATCGTGGGCTACGTCTCCTTGAGCCTATGTCAACTAATTTGGCTCTTTGGGATTATGATGTGAAATTTATTTTACAAGTAAATAAATCAACTCCAATGGTTATCTAAACTAAACCATTGGGATTATAACATCATCATACCCGTGTCATGGCTGTCATCACTCTAAAGAAAGAACCAAGTTCCCTTAGACTTGACTCCTTCTGTCGGTGCCCTTAAGCTTCCCTGAGCTTCAAAGTGGCACTCACTCCATAATAATTAATTTTATGTCCCCGAAACCTCACCTACTATCTCCAGCACATATCAGACCTCCAATATGGACTAATCATTTTCTCAAAATGAGCATTGGCTTTAATCTAGGCCTCCATCCCTTGATGGCCCTAGGTTTCCCAAAACTTCCTGTGGCTCTTTGACCTGAGTTCTTCCAAATCTACTTTTTGAAAATCCTTTCATTGAGGATTCAAAATGTCCAAAATAGCTAGAATAGACTATTTACTTGCAGAGAAATTGACCCACTGAGCTACTCCTATTTCGCCTCCAACACCTGGTGGCACCCCAGCTACCCTTGGTACTTACTTCACCGAGCATATTGAATTTTAGAAGTCCTCAAATATTATGCAAACTCCATAAATGGTTCAAAGTATCAAAAAAATTTAGAGATGACTATTGTTTTGTTGAGAATAGATATTCATTTGCTCTCGAAAGGCCTCATTCTCTTTGTAATATTCCAAAATTTTAGCCTCCAAGCTAAATGGAATATTAGAGTTGTTTTATCATCGGGAAAATGAATAAATGGGTAGGAAGGCCCATTAACCTCTTTAGAAGGATCAATAACACCCTAATGTGAGAAGGGGTAAGAATAAGCAGCTAAATTGAGCACCCTTGGGTGTGAACAAAGATAGGATCATGTTGATTCAGTCAACTTTGACCAAGTCAACTAAGCTGTCTAGATACATTGAATCTCTTTTGGACGACGCAGTTTTGGTGGAGGACAACTTGCATGAGATTGATGGCACATGTGAATGGGAACCAATGAAAAAAGGTTCAATTGCTATATATGAAGAGGATGGAGGCCTTTGTTATTCATGCTTTTGTATTTTGATCTATTGATCTTATTTGTTTAGACTTGGCTTCCCCTTGCTGTTTAGCAAGGTAACACTGGGTGTTCCTGAGCGGGAATCCCACCTCTTCCCTTGAGAGGCCTCTTGGGAGAGCTTGTCCTATATTTCTCCACATCTAGGCTCAAGGCCAAGCATCATTCTCCAGTTCCAACGTTATTTCTACAGCAGAATATTGCTGAGTTGCAGGGTGTTGCAGTGGAGGATTCTTACACCACTTTCGAGTCTGTTTCTCAGTAGAAGGTGCTTTCCTCCTCTTGAGAAATCAGCTAGGAAGATTTCTGAGCACATTTCACATCTTGGAAGTAGGCCAAAGTGGTTCTCATCTCCTACAATGCAATCCCTTGAAGGAACTGTGTCATTTTATGCAGAGTTGTTGCAACAGGGTTAAGACCCTTGTTTTTGAGCTAGTTTCCTAGGGAAAGGGCCAACCCTTCTCCTGGAAATCTAGAGGAAGGGATCCTCATCCCTATTTTGTATTATTCAGCTATATTTCTATAATGTTTCAGTAAGACTGCATTTTCTGAGCTGAATATTCAGATTTTCTCTTTCTTGTGCATGTGTTTCATGAAACCCTTGCCGAGTTAGTTTTATAATGCAATAAGGAGGCCAAATATCTGTTTTCTTGGAATATTATTCCATGTAATTCCATATCCATGTTATTTCATTATTTTACTAGAGAAACCCTCATAAAATAACGTTTTCTATGATTCAGTATTTTCTGCATAACTCAAGTCATGGGATTTGGATATTTTTAAGTTGTCAGGTAGCCGAGAGGTCTGTTTAACATATCGAAAGGCATTTCTTTACGATCTCTTGCCCTAAATGTGTCTGCTACATGGAGGCATTCCCCCAGGGAGGCCACTAGACTTGGAAGTGGTAAGATAAATCTTTCCATTTGGTTCACCACTCTTGGATTTCAGAGAGGTGAAAACTTTGGAGGAGTCCAGTACAACATAGAGATTTTGGGATAAACTCAAAGAGGAGAAGGAAATCCTCCCATTTTCAGCACCACCCACTCTCACTACCTGTACTGCGCTGACACAGGTTGCTGCAGTCATGGAGGATGGCACCTTCATGGTGCAAGGGAGCAGCTCCATGGATTTGGAGAAAAAGAGGGTACTTCCTTTGAGGAAGGAATCCTCCATACATTGGAGTAGATGGAGGCCACTCATGCTTTCTTTGGCCGAGATCCGGAGATTCTTTTTGGAGGAGAGCTTTTCATGGGAGGCCAACTTCCAAAGATCATTAATTATTTTTTAGCATGAGTAGCTACATGATGGGCATGGAAACAATCTGGAGGATGAATTTGGCATGAGGAATGTCAAAGGAAAGGACAACGACATATGTAGAGCTTCACATTGCAGATCACCAGCATTGTCCCTTAGGAGGATTGATCCTTATTGGAGGTCTCAACTCTTGGTAGCGTACTCCAAGGATCTTGGTGCTTGCATGATTCTTGATAATTGTGATGGAGATGTCAGATATATGGTGGTTGATATGGTCATCTATTCTTATGGCAGAGTGTTCTTGACTAGAGCTTCTAAGCTCAAGGAGAAGCTGCTGCACGTAGCACATGAGGACTTCTTTTCCATGCATCTTGATGCATATCTTGCCTTGGCAGAGGAGTTCATTTGGGAGGGCATTCAACAAGAAATATTTCAGCATATGGAGAGATGCATAGCTTGAATGATGATGGAGAGGATTTCACAGCCACCTTCCTACTCATTGGGAGTAAGGGAGCATTTTCAGTTGAGCCATTTCAGCTCAAGTCCTCAAGTACATAATGGAGAATGTACAATTTCACCTTATGTTTTGTACTTATTGTCTTTTTATGAGCAGCATATTGTACCAAGGAGGATTATTCCTTCTTTCATATTGTATAATGATGTACTTGAAGCCATTTGTAACATGGATATTGGCTATCTCATTGGTGGTTTGTGGGGAAGGCCACATGATTTTTGGTGTGTACCATTGACACCCTTTTGTACTTTCATGATTGTAACTTGTAAAATGATTGTGGTAGAAAACAAGTGGCTAGAAAAACACTTGTTTTTGTTTGATTTGATGTAGGCAAGGAATGCACTACGCTGGTTCCTTGTATGGGACCTTGATCCACTTTCTAGTTGTCATGTGACAACTTGTTTCTATTGGTTTTTTCTTCCATGTATTGCTGATATTTCTATGTTCATGGGAAGCTTTGTTTGGAGAGTGGGCTATGAGTTGAAGATGCCCAATGGGAGTATGATTCTCCCTGCTTTGCATGATGCATGTTTCGGGAGAGGCAATGGACAACCCATGATTGCCAAACTACATCTCTCTTCTTCATGTGGGAAAAGCCATTTGGAGAACTTGAGTTTTTGGAGGAGGCACTTCATGGTTTATTTGTTTGATGGGGTAGCTTGGGCCACTCTTGCAGGTCATGAAATTTCAGCCCAGGATCAGCAACAGCCCCATACTTATCATAAATGGGGAGATAAACCACTTGGTTGGGAGGATCCAATCTCTCCATGCAGCCCCAACACATTGCAGGAATCCGGGGTTGAGGATCTTTTTTAGCTAACGAGATTGGCTCATTTCATTTGGATGATAGCATGGGTGTGGGAGTCACTCATTAGGAATAATATTTCCCATGTTCATCATCAGTCCTACCTTAAGGAGGCCATTGGATAGCAGGGAGGTTTCCACTTACATCTTCCACCTTTCTATGATGTGATCCATATGGTTTTGCATGCTTGGGAGGAGACAGATTCATTGGAGGACAGATTTGTAGCAGAACATGTTGAGAAGTGGTGGAGACTTTTTGATGAGGAGGCCACAAGAAAATGAGGGAAGGATTTTGCTCTCCTTATATATTTTCTTGAGGACAAGTAACATTTTCAAGGGGAGGACTATAATATTCCAAAATTTTAGCCTCCAAGCTAAATGGAATATTAGAGTTGTTTTATCACTAGGTAGGTGAATAAATGGGTAGGGAGGCCCATTAACAACTTTAGAAGGATCAATAACACTCCTAATGTGAAAAGGGGTAAGAATAAGCAGCTTATTTGAGCACCCTTGGGTGTGAATAGAGATGGGGACATGTTGATTCAGTCAACTTTGACCAAGTCAACAAAGTTGTCTAGATACATTGAACCACCTTATTGGACAGTGCAGTTTCGGTGGAGGACAACTTGCATGAGCTAGATGGCACATGTGGATGGGACCCAATGAGGAGAGGTTCACTTGCTATATATGGAGAGGATGGAGGCCTTTTTTATTCATGCTTTTGTATTTCGATCTATTGATCTTGTATGTTTAGACTTAGCTTCCCTTTGCTATTTAGCAAGGTAGCACTGGGTGCTCTCGAGCGAGAATCCCACCTCTTCCCTTGAGAGGCCTCTTGGGAGAGCTTGTCCTGTATTGATCCACATCCAGGCTCAAGGCCAAGCATCATTCTTCAGTGCCAGTGTTATTTCTGTAGCAGGATATTGCTGAGTTGTAGGGTGTTGCAGTGGAGGATTCTTACACCACTTTCGAGTCTGTTTCTCAGTAGAAGGTGCCTTCTTTCTCTTAATAAATCAGCTAGGGAGATTTTTTAGCATATTTCATATCTTGGCAGCAGGCCAAAGTGGTTCTCATCTCCTACAGCGCAGTCCCTTGCAGGAACTACGTCATTTTATGCAGAGTTGTTGCAGCAAGGTTAAGACCTTTGTTTTTGAGCTAGTTTCCTAGGGAAAGGGCCAACCCTTCTCCCGTAAAGCTAGAGGAAGGGATTCTCATCCCTCTTTTGTATTATTCAGCTATATTTCTATAATGTTGCAGTAAGACTACATTTTCGGAGCTGAATAGTTAGATCTGCCCTTTCTTGTACATATGTTTCATGAAACCCTTGCCGGGTTAGCTTTATAATGCAATAAGGAGGCCAAATCTCTGTTTTCTTGGCATATTATTCCATGTAACTCCAGATCCATGTTATTTCATTCTTTTACTATAGAAACCCTCATAAAATAACGCTATATATGTTTCAGTCTTTTTCTGCATAACTCAAGTCATGGGATTTGGTTATTTTTAAGCCATCAAGTAGCCAGGAGGTCTGCTTAACATATCACAAGGGATTTATTTCTGATCCCCTTTTGTATGTGACAACCTAATAGCATATTCTAAGGGAACACATCATTATTTCACCCAGTAAAAATGAAGATCTTTAGAAATAACATTTTCAAGGTCTAATTTCTGCATTTTCCCCACTTGGGAAGGTGTAGACATTCTTATTTTGTTGTTGTTTCACTCATTTGAGGACTATGTGTTTTTGAACACATCATATGAGTCTATTTGCTGGTTCTCCACATCTGGAATATCTTAAGATATTCCCGACAGTGTAAAATTTCCCTATTTTGGGATATTACACCTCCTGTTGGCACTTATTGGCCCTAGTGGCCCCTGGAACTTCTCTGAAGCATCTAGGCCTTCAAAAGTCATATGCAGGCTCTAAAAATAACACCATTGGTTCTATAATTTCTGAGATATCCAAAATTTACTATTGGATTTCTGAATAAGGCCTCTAGCTGCACTCACTAGGCCTCAACCCGTTACTAGCCCATGGTGGCCCTCGTGGTCCCTAGAAATTATTTGAAGAAAAACCCTACTCAAAAGTCGTCTAATGGCTCTGAAACCATCACCAATGAGTCTAGAATTCCTGAGATAGTCCAAATTTGCTATTGGCACTCTCAGAATGGTCGAATCTAGCTCAAGATAGAGCCTAAACTAATTTTTCCAAGTGTCCCCTAAAAATCCTCCACTAACTTTGGGGAACTGCACTTAACTACAGATAAAATTGGAAAAATTACGAAATTTGGTGGCATGCTCCAGTTTAAATGCTAGTGCTAACTGCGCATTTAAATGTAACTGAGACATTGGACACATGTCCTAGAGTATTCGTGGTTTAATTAAATGTTTTGAAACCATCGCATTAAAATTCAGAGTAAATGATGCATTTGACTGCAAATAATTCGGCGGAGATGGTTTTATTTGACTGTTGGGGGATTGTGTTGGCTTCGGGTCCTGGCGCTAAGGCCACATGGGGAGGGGTTGGCCCCTCTGAACCCCCAAACACGAAAAAATTATACTTTAAATTAAACCATCCACCATATGGTTAAGAACTAAGCCATAGCCCAAGCAGTAAGATGGTGAACGTGTAGGCGAGAGGTCTTGGGGTTGACTTTGGTTAGCTCCCCAAAAATTTTACATGACCCTTCCTGGGCCACATGGCGGCCTATGATTGGCCCAAAACCATAACAATCAACCAACTGCCCAATTATACACTGCCACTTTTCAACCTGCAGTTCGCCCAAGAGGAATATCCCGAGGAATATTTCGAGGAATATTTCAGGAGTATTCCTTGGAATATTCTCTTTTTTTTTACTTTTCAAAATGCAATCAAACTTGGTCAAAAGCCAGAAATTGCAGTTTACTAGACTTTTCAAATCGCGATAACTTCTTCATACGGTGTCAGTTTTTCTAACCGTTTGTGGCGCCAGAATTAGAAAGACGAGATCTATCTAGTCACTAAGGTTTGGAACACTTCTGAACACTTTGAAATTTGAGCTATCATTCAGGTCCTTGATCCAAATCTGATCACACCTCCCCATTAGGAATCTTTTGGACCCCAAAAGATAGATTTCCTGATCTGTTCAATAGATGAGAGTACATCACCCTCACTTTTCAGCCTCCATACAATTTTCCTTGCATGGCTTAGTTCCTTTTAACCACAACTCGAAGGTAGTCAAAACTTCCCTTCCTGAATGATCTTGTCCTCCTCTCAAGAATTGTCTTCCTTGAACTCCCCCAGAAATTTTTGGCAAGAAATTCTCAGAAGGTAGTTGAACATCATGTCCTTGATCAACGATTCAAGGTGGCTCAAAAAAACATAAGTTTCCTACAGAAATGCATACATGACTGAAATTTGAAATGTACAAATGAATGCATTTCTTACTGAGTTAAGAAGTCCAACCACTTCTTACCAAGCTACTTCCACAACAAATTTTTCTGCTGAAAATCTTCTTCATGTGAAACATATGTTCTCACATCAATGATGGAATATTTGGTTCCAATTTCACCAATCTTTCTATCCTCTTGCCTCATGTGCTTGGGATGATTAGTTGGATGCAATGTCCAAAAATGGGCAACAACATGTCCCCTCTTCTGGAAATGTGTGCAAGTATTATGCTCCTTCTTTGCAAGTTGCCTTAATCTCAACTATTTCCTGTATGCCTTCATCCTCTTCCAGCATCTAGAAACATCATGGTTACACAGACCGCAATATGCACATAAAATATTTCTTCCATTCCAGCATGAAAATTTGACATGCTTATCAGAAAGATAATCAACTTGACTATGGGAAGAATTATACCTCAAATGCTGCTTTTCATGTCCATATTCTTTACCTTCATGAGGAGATGAACTAGTAGAGGTTCCCGCTTCCTTCTGAAGACTAATATGAGTGTTCATGTCTTGATAGATATCTGAACTCTCATGCTCGCCATAAGCTAAATTTCTACACACATATTTCTGCAACATAGGCTTCAAACAATGGAAATCAACTTGAAAACAAAATTGACATGTTTGTGGTCTAGAAATTGGAACAAAAGCTATTTTTGAAGTTGTCTCAAATGCCTTCATGGCTGTAGAGTTTTAGCCATAAGATTGAACATAGCCTAGACCAAACTTCTTAGGTCTTTCCTCAACCAAAATAGGATCAATAATGCCTTGTGCATGTTTGCCTAAACCCTTGCCTTCATAGTCGATTTTTAACATTAACTTAGACCCTATACCTCTAGTGTGATTTTCAAATGAACCAACACATCTTTTTGAAGAGGAAACTGAAGAAAAATTTGAGTTAATTACCTCTGCATCACGCGTGTTCTTGGTTAAGGCATCTTGGACTTGATGGAGCTGCATCTCCATCTCATGCATTCTTTGAAGAAGTCCTTCATTCTCTTTCTTCATAGCGACCAATTGCTCATGAAGTCTAGTGCTTTCTCTTCTATCTTCAAATAGAATTTGCACCATATCCTTCAAGATGTAGAAGTATCACTTCATGTCTTCATCAAAAAATCTTGTGAAGGAGGAGGATTTTGAAACCTCACTTGAAGAAGTTGTCATGTTATGAAAATGAACTAAAGAGCTTAAAAATAAATTCACAAAGCTTTCAAAAAAAATTGACAAATATTTTGAAAAAAATGGTTGTAGAGTCAAGCTCTTCTTCAAGCTACCTTTTGTAAACAATTCCTCTTGTGCTTCAAGGGTTGCCTTGAGGTCCTTTGGGTAAGGAGAATGCCTTTAGCCTTATTCCTTCTTGTCCTCTTCTGGACTTATCTAATAGTAGCTCTCCCTTCACATCTAACAAACTAAAACTTGTAAGCAACAATCAATTTGCAAACGGTAAAATTCTTTGCTTTGTTAAACACCTTTCAAGTCAACAAGCAACCTAGTGGTCTGTCAATCAAGAAACCTAGTGCTCTATCAAGTAAGAAAATTAATCTCTATCAATAAAGAACCTGTTGGCTCGAGGGCTCCTGACCCAGGTTCAGATGTTCAAGGTTTTCCAACAAACTCCTATACTACTAACCCTTTCGGCAATGATCTACTTGCGTAGGCCAAAGTCTCACCTGAAGTAGTATGGGTGGGTACTGGAACCAGGTTTCTGCAGCCTAAGAGAGGGTAGGTAAGTTAAGCAAAGCTGCGTTCAACCTTATAGTGACCAGATCTTGTATCACAGAGCCTATACCTATAGATTCCCTTCACATCCACGTGCCCAACAACAATGGTACTCACAGTAATCAACAGATCATGAACTCACATAACGATAACACGACTATTCCAGATATTCTTGCATGAAGTGAAACAGAACATATCTAGATCGCAGCATAAATAAGTAACACAATTATATTCATAGCTTAAATCAGTAATACAACAACATATATTAAGTAACCAAACATCACAGATTCATATCACAGTAATTCTAGTGGATTCAGATATTCAACATTACTTCCGCATTCATTAATCCTTCATATCTACTTACAATACCCCAAAACCTGACTTGTGCACATAGCAGCAGGGTTTGCACACAGCAAGACAGATTCCCTCCATGCACATAGCATCAGGAGTCCTTACCCAAAAACCCTAACCAGATCTATCAATTTTCATGTAGCAGTAATATCTTCTCTTTTTTCTATCTTACAACTCAAAAATGTTCAACTACTTATACTATTTTAGCCTACGCATCCTATGGTCCAAAAATCATGGTTTGTGAACTCTTGGTCTACCCTTGACCCATTTACAATGCTTTAGGGGCTTTGAGCCACCCCAAAACCCCTGCGTTAGCCTAAATATTATAAAAAATATACAAAATTGACCAGTTTCACAGCTTGCAGGAGACCCTGTTCCAACGGTCCCCCAACACAATCTGGTGACTCGTCCCGAGTCACTGCAGTGGTTGGGTCTCCACCTGTGCCCATAGTGTGTTGATGACGGTGATCAATGGGAGCATCACTTCTTGACTCTAAGCAGCAGTGCTCTGTGCAATATCCACGAGCTTCTGGGATGTCGGTCCTTTGGTCACCATGGTGACACTCTCCAGTGTCTGATTCAGTTGCTAGACTGCAACATCGGTATCCTGTGATAGCTGGAGGGCTACGTCGGCCCAAGGCTTTAATCATTCCGTGATGGCATTCTTCTTTTTCCAGATTTCCTCAATCTCATCTTGGAGCGCGTTGCTAGTCTTCAAGTGTGCCAGACGCTGTCTAGGGACTAAGGGAGGCAATGTAGCCTAAACCTGATTGAAAGCTTCTTCCTTCTACCACAAGCCCTGATTGATTCTCTTGAGGACCGGATTGCACTGGATCTTGGTCCAAAGCTGCATGGCATCCTCGAGTAACCGGGCGCCCTGAGAAATCTATCCTACAATGGTGTTGGTAGCCTCGGTCATTGGCGCAACGTGCTGGGCTTGTAACTTCGGAGGTGTTTCGGGCTGCAACTTGGCCTGTAAGTCGGTGATTTGTTGCTCTAAATGCATCTTCACCACCTATATCTTTGTCCTAGAAACCTTCAATGCTGCGACCAACCCTTCACCTTTAGCCCAGGGGGTGGCTATGGCCGGGATATCCTCTGTATCCTCCGTGTAGAGCTAGTGGATCAATGTTTCGAGCTCCGCCTGCTGTGTGACAGCGCAGAGTACTTCGACATTTTGCTACGCGATGGTCTACTCAGCCACCCCAAGTTGTTGGTGCACCTGCTGCTCCCGATGGCGAATCTCCTGGAATATAGCGATGTGGAGGCCCTGTAATGCATCATGGGGCAGTATGGCTAGATTCAACTACACTCATGTTTCTGCATGGAGTTGGACTGCTTGATCAGGTGGACTGATCAGGAGGGTAGCACTAGGTATGGCGCAGAGATGGATTTCCTTTGTAGCGAGCAATGTACGGCTGCTGACAAAGGGAGGCCATACCTGAGTCATGCTAGCTTGTAGTGTGTCTGTATTTAACTATAAGGTGTGGAGCTCAACCTAGAGGTTGTCAATTGCAGCCTTCTGGTGTTCCTCCAGGGCTACCCACTTGTCTTCTATGGCCATTGTGATGGCGTACACTATTTGTTCGAGGTCCCTGTCAGTTAGTGTGACCGTCGCATCATATTCTCCCCGTTGCATGCGCTTCTTTTTTCGGGGCCCCTTGTTAGGCTCACCTGTTTGCTTTGTTCCTCCGAGGTTTAATTCTGGAGGTGAATCGACCTGGATTTCAGCCTTGGTGTTTTTTGGTGGCGCGTTCTTCTTCATGGCTACCATATAAGGGAGGGACGTCCAATTTTTACCCTTGAGACCGCAGATCTAAATGTGGTGCATCGTAACCTGGAATGTTGCAATACTTTTGTACTTGTTGTACATCGTTGGGGATACCCATGGTCGAGAGTTGATGGCTGCGGCCAAGCTACTCTGGAAGAGGACCCAAAAAACTTGGTTATCTTCCATGTGCTGTGTTTCCTTGGAGTCCCACAGATGGGTGAAGCAAGTCCCTTCACACATTTCTAGAGTGAGCTCGGGGAGGACCGACTCCTTAGGGGCCTCCCATGAAACTAATGTTACAAGGAGCAGTATACAAGAATAGAAAAAGGCCTTCCCTTGTTCCCTGAGATTCACAAACGTTGGTCAGGAATTTGTCACATAAATATTGGGCCCAATTGAGGCAGACCCCCTTCGTACATTGGCTTGCTAATCGAATGACATAGGCAGGGATGGTTGCGATCTAGCACTTCCGCATTAGATTGCATGCTAATAACATGGTACCCATATGTGTAGCATGGTTGCTAATGGATTTGATGATAAAGCTCCAGGTATTCCATTCCACCTTATACTTTTGGCGCACAAATTCAGTAGTCTCACCTTCATATTTCTTTCCCACACGCTCCAGAGGGTGTGGCCCCTTCATGGGAAGGCCTGTAATCTAGTGAATTAACGCAACATCAATGGGGACTTGGTCCTGAATCCATAAGCAACCATCGTGAATCAAGGTGAGCAACTATCGAGCCGGCCGGTCTGTGACATTGTAATGGCCAAAATGGCGCATCCGCAGCAGGTTCAAGAGCCCAGATCCGGCCAATCCACATACCCAGCACTGAGGAATGACTGTGACCCCATCACTCGCATAAAATGTGTCGAAGTATAATGCAGGGGCTAGCTCAGGAAAGGCTTCATAATTCACCAAGTCATGATCATCAAATTTAACTTCGTGGAGCCTCCCGCAAGGGTCACTAATGACAGGGACTTCTCCCGAGGTTAGTGGAATTTGTAGATAGGTGATCAAACCATCCAATTTTTTGGGTGTGTGCATTGACGGCTGGCGCTGTCAAATGAAGGGAGGTAACAAATTGATCGGATTGGCGGGCTAGGCTTCCTCCTGTGCATCCTAATCTTGAGGTGTTTCTCATGGAGATTTGGCATGCCTTGGGGAAGTCCTAGGACTCCCTGCAGCCCATTTTGTAGCTTTCGAGGGATTCCCTGAGGCCTGTGCTTTCTTTTTTCCCTTCCCTATGACTGGTGTAGAGAGGACTTCTTCATCCTTAGCCCAAATCTCCATTACGTCACTTTCTGGTTATGTTGGTGCCGAGGGTTCAGTAGGGTTCGTGGCCATCATCCTAGCGTGAAAAAGGAATCCCAGCTCTGGGTGGCGACTGTCAGAATGAGTAGGCTGATCATACATGAAAGGGATAGTGCAGACCAGGAAAATCGTATAGCTCAAGCTCACTCGAGACAAAGGTGATAAGTGTAGGTTATGCAAGTGAGACAGATCCCTTATCTAAGCTACCTTGCCCTTTTTATAGTTCTTGTGGTCATCCAATGGTAGGGTAAACTTCACCTGGAACTTACCATCAGATAAATGGTAAAAATTTCTCAAAATCCACCTCATTAAATTCCAGGGGGTTGCACCTTCCAACCGTAACTTTTTCTTCCTACCAGATGTTAGTGTGCCAATGGCTAGTTTTTGCATCTCCTGTGTGCTCAACATTCTTGCTATGCTTGGGTCAAACACCTGTGCCTCCCACACATCCTCCCCCAAAACAGGCTTGTTCCTAAGGTACTTCACAACCAACGACATATTTCCCTGACAGGTGTCATCCCAACTGAATCGGGCCCCCTGCATAAACAAGTCTCTCAGAGGCGCTGTAAGTAGCGCATATTCCCAAACAAACTTTTTGTAATACCCTGCATGGACAAGGAGTGACCACAACTATTTCCTTGCTGTGAGGGTCGCCAAATATATGGTCACTCTGCCTTCTGTATCCGCATCCCCATTCTTGGCCAACATAGGGTGCGTCCCATTGCTATCCACTATGAGTGGCCCGGTAGTTGTGCCCACCCCTTCCAATTCTGAGTCTAAAGCATCTCACGGACATCCTTACCCTTTGTTGGGGCTAGGCTATGGTAGTTGACCATGCTTGGTATCCGTGTTTCCCATGTGGGTATTTTTGGTGCGATAAACAGGTGTGATTCTACCCATACCCCAGTGTCAATGTCCTGCAGGACTGCGTCAAGTGCCTCTATCCTGCCTACTAACCCAAATGTTCCCAGGAACTCTTCCTTCAACGTCCCCCAGTGGCAGGTGCGCCGATGTAGCTCCGCATCTAAGTACCATGCAGAAGGGAGTGGCCCTAGGGCATGAATCAATAGGTGAACCCACTCTTTAGTCATTCTGTCACACCACTATTCTTCCCATGCGAAAAAATATTTATGTGGATCTTCCAATCCAAGGAATGTCTTGACCCGCACACTAGTTGGGGCTTCAAATCATAGGATCATCATATCCCGACATTCCTGCCAATCTTGGAATGCCTCCTCATGCGTCTCCCACCAGCGTGCAGGTGTTCCATGCATGGTTAGCTTAAGGGCCCATAGCCTTCGTCTCTCAGGAATCTCTGCTTCGAATGCTCACAAAAATTCCTTAATGCTACCAGAACCATCAAAGTAGGGTAGGTCTCTTACCTTGGAGGAGATGTAGTGAAAGTCCCTTGTGACTTGAAGACATCATATCACCGAGACATCATGCAACTGTTTTTTCCAATTCTCTATCTCCCTATCAGAGTCAGAGAAGCATTCACTGTCCTTTTCCCAGCAGAATACTCCTCTGATCTTGGGATTGATCCAATCATCATCCCACACAGTCAATTTGTAAATTTCATCTGCCTCCTCTTCATCGTGCACTGGCTCTATGTATCGTTCACCTTCCACAAGATCTAATGGTGCTATAACCCTTGTACTATTATTCTCAAACACCATGCTTCTATTTCTAAGGTTGATGATACCACCCATATCTATGGCCCAGTCTAGCCCTAAAAGCGCAGGGTAGGGGTCCGCATCTTCTACAATTTAAATTAATTCAAAGTCGGCTCGGGCCTTTACCCCTACGATATCCACCGTAATCTTAGAAAACCTTCCTAGTGGGATGATTTTCTGTTGATTTTCCATGTGCAGTTGAATAGTGTACCATTCAAACTTAGGCTCTCCCATTCGTTGGCAAGTCTCTTTAGGTAACACGTTTTCATCTGATCCTAGGTCCAAAATAACCTAACTCATTTTGTAGTCAACAATCTGCGTAGTCAACCGCATTTCTCTTCTAGTGCATTTCTTATAACTGTATAGCTTGTGCACATCCTTGACCTCCAAGGGTAGATTGGGTCGTGCTACGCAAATATCTATTAATGCCTGAAGATTCTCCATATCTTTTGGGTTGTGCAGCAGCTTCATACATGCCTGTAAAAAGGGCTCGACCTCCTCATCTGCGTTGAGGTTCGCAGGTGCCTGAGTAGTAGTTGCCTCCACCTCAGCAAAATCCTTGTGAGCTGTGACAAATGTTTATTTTCCCTTTTTTAGGTTCAAACCTTATTGTTTAATAACAGCTTGTCGGATTAGAGGTTCCATCATAGCCTCCTCCTTAGGTCCCCTGGTGGCCATCCCACTTCGTGTCACAACATTCCCACTTAGATATTTGTCTTGCAGCTCAGCCTTAAATCTCTGCACATTCTACATAGGTGTTGGCTGCTTTTCCTGCATTTTTTCTATCAAGATTGGAAAATCTTCAATTGCATGGTCCAACTTTCTGTAGTATCAACAAGTTTTCCTTATCGGGTTCGCATAGTCCCTTGCAAAGTGTCTTGCTTCTCCAAAGTTATAACATATTAGCTGGCCTCTTCCCCGACCTGCACTTCCACCTCGGCCCCCTCCCGTTCCGCTTTATGGGGAGCCACATATGCCTGCAGGGGTTCTCAACGACGTAGGGTCTGATTGTACTCTATATAAGTTTCCTCGATAAATAATCAAATCATACGTCTAGCAGTTATGTTCATCATGTCCCACCAATCTGTATAATCTACACCATTTCTCCTTTACCTCTGGAACATACGTAGAAGGGCGGGGATATTGGTTGGTATCATGCAGCCCCGAAATGCGAAAATCATCGCATCATAGCGCTGGTCCACTGGGTCTTGTAGCTTCCCATGGGTGCAATGGGCTAGGTCCCACGACTTGCATATGGTCTGCTAACAGAGAGAATTTATCCTTGGTATGACCACTCACCCGAAATCATATGCACCATCTCTCGGGGCTAGCCTCTGCCCCTCGTTCCTTCTGCAAGTTCTGGATGTCTATGTGCATCGCTTCGAGGGAGGTAGCCCCCCCTATCGGGGTTCGGGGCAGCGCCCCGGCGAAAATTTTTTGGTCCTTAATTTCCGGCAGGTAGTCCGCGTCCATGGTTTTGTGCATGGTTTTGCACATGGTTTTGGGGTACGATGGTTTTCGGCCCCTGGTATTTTTGTAGATCCGGTCAAGGGAACTACGGTTATGTTCTAATCCAGGGTTAATGGATTGGGGTTTATGTATGCTTCGACATGTATATATATGTGTTGTAACACTAAAAGGAATAAAATGAAAAATCAAGCTGGTCGTCCCAATTTGGGATCCAGGGGAAAATCTCTGTGTTTATCTGTTTTATGTTTTATGCTCTCGCTATTGTTTATTTTCTGCTCGGTGGTTAAAACCTACATTTGGTGGACTAGAAATGTGTTCACTTCAAGGGGGACGCCTTGTCATTGAGGGTTTTTTAGTTTGGGCCCTGAGGGTAGACCTCTGGTTCTGGAGATCTCTCATGGATCGATTCTTGCGTAGAGAATATTGCGAGTAAATGGAAAGATAGAGATTGAGAAATTTAATGGTCAGAGTTTTGAGTTGTGGAAGCTCAAGATGGAGGATCTGCTGGTGGATAAAGATTAGTGGATCGCGGTAGATCCAGGTACTAAGCCAACAGGAATGTCAGATGAAGACTAGAAGAAACTGGATCGGAGGGCTAAAAGCACAATACGGTTGTGTGTCTCAGATTCAGTATTGTTGAATGTATCTAGGGAAGCTACGGCGAAGACCTTGTGGGAAAAGCTAGGGACTTTGTACCAATCTAAGTCAGGTGAATAAGTTGTTCGCGGAAAAAGCCGTATAACTTGAGGATGAAGGGATGGAGACCTGACAGAGCATCCAATGCCTTCAATATCATGGAAGTCACCACATTCATGATATTAAAATCTCAGATGAAGATAAGTGCATCAGTTTGTTGTGTTCTCTACCAGACTTGTGGGATAGTCTGGTTATTGCAATATGTAGCAATACAACTACCTTGAATTTTTATGACATTGTCTCAGCCTTGTTGTCGGAGGAAATGAGACGGAGAAATATGGAGGGCCAAAATGGAGATGCCTTATTTGTACGAGGAAGGTCCCAAAACAAAAACAAGAATAAGGTTTCGAGTGTGAGATCCAAATCTAGAGGGAGATCTAAATCTCCCCTGGTGCCTGTAAAGGTGGCCAGCCGTGAAAGGAAGGGCACTACAAAAAGGAATGCAGATCTAAAGCTCCTGAGAAAGGAAAGGGATCTGATGAAGCTCCTTCTGCAGAGGCAAAAACCACCTCGGATGAAGGTGGGGATGTGTATTTGGCTTCTCCTTCAAATACACATGTAGATCATGAGTCATGGTTGATTGACTCAGGTGCATCCTTTCACTTCACTCCCCATAGGGAGTGGTTCTGCGAGTATGAGAAATATGATGGTGATGATGTCTTCCTAGGGATGATAGGAAGGCCAGAATCGTCGGATGTGGAAAATTCAAGCCGAAGCCTAAGGTGGAAGGACTAGAACACTGGTGTTCGCATATTCTCGCATTGGCCGTAAATCTGATTTCTCAGAAGTGTGATGGGATGATGTGGTAAAATGAAGGTTCAAGAAAAGATGGCCCTGGGTGATGGTCTGGGCACCGTACTAATGCGGGGAGTATGGACTGGAACTCTGTACAAGCTACAAGGTAGCACTGTTATTGATGGGTGTAACAGTTCTGTGGTTCCTGAAAGTGGAGCGAAAAGCCTAGCTGTCTCTGGAGAAAAGACCATGCTATGGCATCAAAGGCTTGGACATATTGGAGAGAAGGGTCTTCAGATACTACATAGAAATGGTATGGTAGAAGGTATGCCCTGAAATTGTTCTATGGATTTCCTGATTTCTCTAATATCAGGTATATGGGAAGCGTAATCGGGTGAGTTTCTCCTTCTCGGTGCTAAGAGGGCAAACAAGATATTAGAACTTGTGCACAATGATGCTTGGGTCAGGTCGGGCTCTATCACTCTGGAAAGTCTCAAGTACTATAAGTCATTCATAGATGACTTCTCAAGGAATACATGGATATATTTTCTTTGAGGAAGGAAAATGATGCAGTTTGACAAATTTAAAGAATTTAAGGCTCTGGTGGAAAACCAGATAGAGAAGAAGATAAAGGTGCTGAGGATAGATAATGGTGGGGAGTTCTGCAAGAATGAATTTGAATAATTCTGTAAGAAGTGTGGTATAGCACATCAGAAGACTACTCCATACACACCTTAGCAAAACAGAGTTGCAGAAAGAATGAACAAAACGCTGATGGAAAAGGCGAGAAGCATGCTCAGTGGTACCTGGTTAGGACAAGAATTCTGGGTAGAGGTAGTGGAGACTGCATGTTACTTGGTTAACAGATCCCCTTCATCAGCGTTGGAGGATAAGACTCCACATGAGGTATCGACTGGTAAGAAAACCTCTCTTTCACATCTGAGGGTATTTTGATGTGATGCATATGTACATGTACCAAAGGAGAAAAATACCAAGTTGGTTAATAAATCTGAAAGGTGCATCTTTATTGCGTATAAGGATGGTTTAAAAGGTTACAAGCTTTGGAACCCAGAGACAAGGAAAGTTGTGCACAACCGAGATGATGTGTTTAGAGAGGTGAAAGATGTTGTTAAACATGAATTCCTACCAAAGGAACCTGAGAAGATAGAGTTTGATCTAAGGAGGATGAATCGATAACTAAATAGAAGAAGACTTTAAGATTGAAGACGCAAACTCAGCTTTGAGAAGATCGGGGAAAGAAGGTTGAAAAGAAGGGTATAGTCCATCCGCTTTCTCTTCTTCGTGTTTTTCAACTATAACCTAGATGATGAACCGAAGATCGTCGGGAGGCAGACTCCTTTGGATGGAAAACTCTGGAAGGAGGCCATGGTTGATCAAATGGCATCCTTGCACAAAAATGAGGCATGGGATCTGGTGGAGTTGCCGGCT
The DNA here is from genome assembly GCA_034641835.2 of Pinus albicaulis. Classification (NCBI taxonomy): domain Eukaryota; kingdom Viridiplantae; phylum Streptophyta; class Pinopsida; order Pinales; family Pinaceae; genus Pinus; species Pinus albicaulis. Next base: position 1,448,656,501 of record CM076577.1, on the reverse strand, counting down.
GGAAGGAAGCCCATCGGGAGAAAATGAGTGTTTAAGAAGAAGATGAATGTAGAAGGCAAGGTGGAGAAATACAAATCTTGGTTGGTAGCAAAAGATTATTCCCAGGTGCCGGGAATTTATTTTGGTGATATTTTTTCTCCTGTTGCCAAGGTTACTTCTATTAGATTACTTTTATCTGTTGCTGCTGCATTTGATTTTGAGATAGAACAGATGGATGTGAAGACAAATTTTCTTCACGGGGATCTAGAAGAGGAGATCTACATGAAGCAACCTAAAGGCTTTATGGTGAAGGGTAAGAAAGAACTGGTATGCAGGTTGAAGAAGTCTCTCTATGGGTTAAAACAGTCACCAAGGATGTGGTATCAGAAATTTGATACCTATATACGGGGACTTGGCTTCACCAGAAGCAAGGAGGATCACTGTGTTTATTTTAAATTAATTGGTGACCGTGTTATTTATTTGGTCTTGTATGTGGATGATATGCTGTTGATTGGAAATGACAAAGAAATTATCCAAGATTTGAAGACCCAACTGTTCTCCAAATTCGACATGAAGGATCTTGGTGCTGCAAACTATATTTTTGGCATGGAAATTAAGAGAGATCGGGCAAAGAGGAAGCTCTGGTTAAACCAGAGGAAGTATGTCGAGACTATATTGCAGAGGTTCAATATGCAGGATAGTAAAGCGGTGAATGTTCCTATTCCTGTAGGTGTAAAGCTGTCTGCTGAATAGTGTCCCAAGACACAAGAAGAAGAGGAGTATATGTCCCGTGTTCCATATGCAAGTGCAGTGGGTAGCCTGATGTATGCAATGGTCTCTACTAGACCAGACATTGCACATGCAGTGGGAGTATTGAGCAGGTTTATGTCAAACCCAGGGAAGGAGCATTGGACAACAGTGAAGCGGGTTTTCAGATATTTACGTGGCACTAGCAATTATGGCTTGTGCTACCAGGGAAGACCAAGATTGGAAAGAATGTTGGACATTCATGGTTTTGTTGATGCAGACTGGGCTGGAGATCTGGACCAAAGAAGATCTACAAGTGGGTATGTGTTTAGCCTATTTGGAGGCGCAATCAGTTGGATGAGTAAAAGACAGTTTGTAGTGGCTCTTTCAACTACAGAGGCAGAATACATAGCAGCCACTCATGCAAGCAAGGAAGCAGTTTGGTTGCAGAGATTGTGTTCAAGTATGGGGTTGGTACAAGAAGCTATAAGGATAGACTGTGATAGCCAAAGTGCAATTTTCTTGGCTAAGAACCCTGCTTATCATTCAAAGACAAAGCACATTGATGTTCAATATCACTTTGTTAGAGATATGGTTGAGGCTAAAAGGGTGTTGCTGGTAAAGGTGGACACTTGAAGAATGTTGCAGATGCATTGAAAAAGTCTGTGAGCACTCAGAAGTTCTCTTGGTGTAGAGAAACAATGGGTGTTGAAGAATTGGGCCAATGACTAAGCCCTCTTGTGGCCCCCCGTGGAAAGAAAACAACAAGTGGGATAATGTTGGGTATGTGTTATATTCTTTGCAGAATTTCCGGTGGGTAGTCCGCGTCCATGGTTTTGTGCATGGTTTTGCACATGGTTTTGGGGTACGATGGTTTTCGGCCCCTGGTATTTTTGTAGATCCGGTCAAGGGAAATACGGTTATGTTCTAATCCAGGGTTTATGGATTGGGGTTTATGTATGCTTCGGCATGTATATATATGTGTTGTAACACTAAAAGGAATATAATGAAAAATCAAGCTGGTCGTCCCGATTTGGGATCCAGGGGAAAATCTCCGTGTTTATCTATTTTATGTTTTATGCTCTCGCTATTGTTTATTTTCTGTTATAAGATTCGTATGTAGATAATTTCTGTTCAGGGTTAAAACCTACAACTTAGGTTTCTTGAACTGTTGTTTCAGGGCGTTGTTAATATATTCAATGGTTGCATTTGTGTTTTGGCTGATGTATCCCATGTACCAGTCCAAGGCTTGTCCTTCAAAGGCAAGGGACAACTATGCCCTTTTCACCACATCACCAGCTACATTCTGCGCAGTCCATACCAATCCTACAACAAACCAAAACTGATCCATGTATTCATCCCCCACACCCTTAATGGTTGGAAACTTCATGTGCGTATCCATGTCATCTTCCGGTGGTGGAGGTGTAGGTGAATTCTTACCCCTAGGCTGGTTTGAAAGCGATGTGGCTGGAGGAGTTTGGGAAGCTACTTCTCTTTCCAGACTGTAGACCAATCTATCTCCTTCTAGGTTGGTTCTGTAGTACTTTTCGCTTCGCATTGTGCTCCCGTCTAGATCAGAGGTCATTCACTCGGTATGGCTACACATAATACTCTTTTTGCACAATAATATTGTGATCAACAATGCTAAGGTATTCAGTAACATACCTTGGAACCCCTTGAGGAATCTTTGATTTGCTTAAGTGTAGGAGACAAACTGATCGATGGAAAATTATGTCACAAATCATCCTAGCACACTATCTACCTAATGGTCCACCATGCAAGTGATGGTATTATCAGCCTTTTCTAACTGCTAGATTAGTTTCGGGGTCCATTTTGTGACCTGCTCGTCCTTCCAACACATCTGAAATTCCACCAACCTTGCGAGCTTATCCTAGAGCTCGATCACGATCGTTACAAAGAAGATCTCATAGATATTTGTCAAAATGTACTTATTCTTCCACTCTTCAGTGGTAAACCTCTCACTGTGGTTTTATTTTACGACAAATTCCTAAACTTGTTGTTCAAACCATTCATCAATTTCCTTTCTCTCAGGCTTCCAGTACAACCTTCGCATTACCTGATCCCTCTCTTAAAATTCTCCAGCTCCCAGCAACAGAACCATTTGTTGGCTCGAGGGGTCCTGACCCAGGTTCGGATGTTCAAGGTTTTCCAACAAACCCCTATACTACTAGTCCTTTCGACAGTGACCTGCTTGTGCAGGCCAAAGTCTCACCCGAAGTAGTATGGGTGGGTGCTAGAACCAGGTTTCCGCACCCTAGGAGAGGGTAGGTAAGTCAAGCAGAGCTGTGTTCAACCTTATAGTGACCAGATCTTGTATCACATAGCCTATACCTACAGATTCCCATCGCATCCACGTGTGTAACAGCAATGATACTCACAGTAATCAACAGATCATGAACTCACATAACGATAATGCAACTATTCCAGATATTATTGCATGAAGTGAAACATAACAAATCTAGATCACATCATAAATAAGTAACACAAGTATATTCACAGCTTAAATCAGTAATAGAGTAGCATATATTAAGTAACCAAATATCACAGATTCATATCACAATAATTCCAAAGGATTCAGATATTCAACACTACTTCCGCATTCATTAATCCTTCAGATCTACTTACAATACCCCAAAACCCGACCTGTGTACACAGCTGTAGGGTCCATACCCAGCAGAATAGAGGCCCTCCTCACACACAACTGCAGGATTCCTTACCCAACAACCCTAACCAGATCTATCAATTCGCACTTAGCACTAATCTCTTCTCTTTTTTCCGTCTTACAACTCAAAAAGGTTCAACTACTTATACTATTTTAGCCTACGCATCCAATGGTCCACAAACCATGGTTTGCGGACTCTTGGTCTACCCTTGACCCATTTACAATGTTTTAGGGGCTTTGACCCACCCCAAAACCCCTGCGTTAGACTAAATATAATAAAAATATACAAAATGGACTAGTTTCGTAGCTTGTAGGAGACCCTGTTCCAACACAACCATATGTTTTGATATCAACTTGATCTAAAAATGGGTTGGATAACTTGTTATGCTTTTCAAGAACCTCCCACTCAATTAAAAAAATAATATATCTAGCTTATTCTCGACTTGTGCGTAATTTTATACTTTAAACAAGTGTATGTTCTTTAATTGTTTAAGTTCTTTAATAATTTACTTATTTATTTTATTTTTTTTATTTTTTCTGATATTAAACATGTGTAGAAACCATATAATGCAACAAAAAAGCATCAACACATAAAAACAAATTTAATAAAGGATTTCACCTGAATATCGTGGGCTACGTCTCCTTGAGATCTTGTTAATTTGACTTGGCTCTTTGGGATTATGATGTGAAATTTATTTTAAAAGTAAATATCTCAACTCCAATGGCTATCTGAACTAAAAAATTGGTATTAGAACATCATCACACACTTGATCATGTCTGTCATCACTCTGAAAATAGAACTAGGTTCCCTTATACTTGACTCCTTCCGTCGGTTCCCTTAAGCTTCCCTGAGCTTCGAAGTGGCACTAACTCCTTCAAAATTATTTTTATATCCCTGAAATGTCACCTAATATCTCCATCAGATATCATACCTCCAAAATGGATTGGTCATTTGCTCGAAATGAGCACTGGCTTCCCAATCTAGGCCTCCATCCATTGATGGCCCTAGGCTGCCCAAAAATACCCTGTGGCTATTCTACCTTTAGAAGTCTTCAAATAGCTATGAAAATCCTTTCATTGGATTGAAAATTTCCAAAATAGTTAGAATAGACTATTCACTTGTGTAAATTGACCTCTGGCTGCTCTGGTTTCTCCTCCAACACCTGGTGGCGCCCCCTAGATCTTAGGTCACTGAAAATTTCTCTGAAGCATGTCGACTTCCAGAAGTCCTCAAAAGATTCTAAAAAATATATAAATGCATTCATAAGTATAAAAAAATCATAAATTACTATTGGTTTACTGAGAATGGATACCAGCTACTCTGGATAGGCCTCATTCTCCTACTGGCACTTGCTGGCCCTTGTGGTCCCTAGAAATTCTCTAAAGCATATCGACCTTCAAGAGTCCTCTACAGGCTCTGAAAAACACACCATTAGTTCCATAATGTCTGAAAAATCAATAATTTAATATTGGATTTTTGAATAAGGCCTCTAGTTGCACTGGCTAAGCCTCAAACTGTTGTTGGTCCATGGTGGCCCTGATGGCCCCTAGAACTTTTCTGAAGCGAAAACTTGCTCAAAGCTCCTATGATGGCTCTGCAACCCTCACCAATGAGTCTAGAATGTATGAGATAGTCAAAATTGACTATTGGCACTCTCAGAATGGTCGAATCTAGCTCACTATAGAGCCTAAACTGATTTTCCCCAGTGTCCCATAAAAATCCTCCACTAAGTTTGCGGAACTGCACTTAACTGTGGATAAAATTGGAAAAATTCCAAAATTTGGTGGTGCACTCTAGTTTAACTACCAGTGCTAATGGTGCATTTAAATCTAACTGTGACATTGGACACATGTCTCGGACTACTCGTGGTTAAATTAAATGTTTTTGAAACCATCGCATTAAATGTCGAAGTAAATGTTGCATGTGACTGCAAATAATTCGGCGGAGACAGTTTTATTTGACTGTCGGGGGATTTTGTTGGCTTTGGGTCCTAGCGCTAAGGCCACATTGGGAGGGGATGGCCCCTCTAAACCCCCAAATGCCAAAACGTTATAATTTAAATTAAACCCATCCACAATATGGTTAAGAACTAAACCATAGCCCAAGCAGTAAGACGGTGCGCGTGTAGGCGGGAGGTCTTGGGGTCGACTCTGGTCGGCTCCCCAAAAATTTCACATGACCCTTCCTTGGCCACGTGGCACCCTCCGGGCCTTCCATGTGGTGGCTTATGATTGGGCCAAAACCATAACAGTCAACCAACTGCCCAATTATACACTGCCACTTGTCAACCTGCAATTCGCCCAGAAGGAATATTTCAAAGAATATTTCGCGCAATGTTCTAGGAATATTCCCTGGAATATTCTCTTTCTTTTTTTAACTTTTGAAATCCCATTCAAAATTGGTCAAAAGCCAGAAATTGCAGTTTACTGGACTTTTCGAATCACAAAAAATTCTTCATATGGTGTCGATTTTTCAAACCATTCACGATGTCGGAATCAAAAAGACAAGATCTATCTCGTCCCTCAGGTTCGGCACACTTCCAAACACTTTGAAATTTGATCTATCACTTACGTCATTGATCCAAATCTGATCAGTTACTCTAGATGCTGCTACTCCATGATGTTGTTACTCCAGATGCTGCTACTCATGATGTTGTTACTCCTTGATGTTGTTGCTTTGTCTGCATCATTACTGCCCCATTATTCTGCCAACTGTCACTTCCCTCAGGTAGGTCGCCAGGTACGTCTCCATTTGACTCTTATGGATTTATTTAAATATTCCATGATAAGACATTGATGCCATGGAAGACCATTTTTAAGTTGAGGGGGGGGGGGTTCCATGATAACTAAACAACGATGCAATTAAACCATACAAATGATTATGCCAAATTCATTATTAAAACCTCATGCTGTTGGTATGCTCCATGATCCTATCATATTCCATATAATCACTAATATGTATTGGGATTAGCAACATGCACATGTTGCTAACTGATCATTCCTTTCCAACTCATACGAAATAATTACTATCTAATTCATTGCACTTACCATAATTTGCCATGATTTTCTTTGTTTCCCAAGAAATCACCTGTCGTATTTACCGTTATTTCACCTCATTTTTTCACCATGCTATTTTTTCCAAGTTTGGTAGTTGCGACCCTTTACAATGGTATGTTGCATCCAAAGTGCTGTTACAGTCTCCACAGGATGGGAGGATTGGATGTGTGGCATGAGCTCGAAGATACAATCTTGGTCCATAGCAATGCAGATGCGTGGCAAGTTTTCGTTAATGCAGGATGAGATATCTATTTTAATAGATTGCAGGGATTCGACAAGGGAAACATGATGTATTTTGCACTAAATTTGAATGGGAATTGCTCTCGGGTCAGAGGAATATAAATTCTTGTCACAGAAGAAGCTATCATAGAAGTTAGTGGGCTAAGACAACAAAGTCAACAGTGGTTTTCTCAAAGAATTCCCCTACCAGAATTTCCTGAACTATTTCCATGGGAAGGAGAAAGAGTTGTTCAGTATGGGAGAGGGTATGACTATAAATCTATACCATATCCATGGAATGAGGTAGCAGGATTCGTGATGAAATACATGACCTGCAAAGGACGGTATACAACTATGTTCAAGTACCATTTCAAAATTATGGCTCACCTTCGATTCCCGCAGGCTCATGTTCATTCTTTAAACATTCCTTTCTTTTTATTGAAACAACTTTAGCACATGGTAGAGTCTAGTCGGTGTTCGTGGTAGGTGTTATCAGTCCTCTCCAATCACGGACTGTTTCATTTATTGGTTATGCATGCAATAACTCAATTTCAAGTTTCCTAGGCAGAAATATGTGAATTAATAGAAGAAGAGGTAGCAACGTGTTGGCTTGAGGGGTCCTGACCCAGGTTCAAAGGTTAAGGTTTTCCAATAAACCCCTATACTACTAGCCCTTTCGGCAATGACCTGATTTCGTAGGCCAAGGTCTCACCCGAGGTAGTGTTGTTCCTTGAGAAACAATTCTTGGCTGTGTACAAGAATCCGTGCTCAAGACATTAAAGATTATGTCACAAAAATGTATATATGTGTCTCTGTTTCTTAACCCTTTAAATGTTAGTAATATATTTCCCAAATATCAAATCTTTAGGAGCCATGCAATGCCATATTCCCTTTATACTTTCTGAAGTGAACGGATGAAAGACGTGAAAAAAGAACGGGATTTTAACTTGTCATTTGCGTTACACGGAAATGTTGCCATTATAAAATCCGGAGGAAGTGAAAAACATATAAGTTAAAGAAGAGGAGCGCCCATTAAGGATATTTAACTCTTAGACATATAAATATCAAGAGACTGCGGCTCTAATCACTCTACTTTATTCACAGAAATGCAAATGAAATGGAAACCAAGAAAACTCTTCAACATAGACGGAATATTGGAAACTTGCAAAACTTCTTTATTCATTCGATATTGCTCGATTACAAAAAATTTAGCCTTCAAAGGTTCAAAACTCGGAACCTTCTTCCTTCTTTAAGATGTCTTTAAATACAAGTTGAACCAAAATGGTTTCAGTTATAAAACTGATTCTAACTGACTGTAACTACTTAACTACTTTCTGTCACGGAGGTATATGCCTCAGAAACATTTCATTACATTGCATCATTTGACTTGAAAATAAAATAAAAGATGACCAATCCTAATCTAAAGGAACTGATGTTCCTGGAACAACAACTGACTCAATGATTTCTTGCGGCTGTACGGTCACTTGTGGCTGCTTGGCGGGAAATCCTTTTTCTGTATCAATAGTAAATTTCTTACATTCCTTCCAGAGCTTGTCCTGAGTTATTGGAGCATTCTTATAGCGATGATATTCTACTGTGAAGGCAACAATATGAGTGTGAGTGAGGTTACTTGTAAACAACGTTTTCACCATCCACAGCAGAAGGAAATGTCTTTGTAAGAAATTGAAGACTGTTTCTCCCTTTAGTATCTGCGTCTTCTCATGTCTGCCATCTGCTCTGATTTTTGCAAACACCAACTGATCTTCATAAAAATTCCAGGGCATAAATTCACCTCCTTCCCTCCAGCATGATGGCAAGCCAGTTCTTATCAATTTATCAAATGAAATGTCAAATTTCTTAATCACCTCTTTGATTACCTGTAGCCGCTTCTCCGATGCTTTCAGAAGATCATTTTTAACAATCATCTTGCTTATTTCCTCAGCATAAAAATACCTGTCTTGTATCCCCATGTCTTGCAACTCCTCATCTGTTTTGGAATTAATAAAATTCATGAATCTTTTAGCCCAATTTGATATTTTGATTGCAGCTGGCTTGTCTGATGACAATTCTTTTTCGTGATCAGCAACAATGCCTTTCTCTCTGGAAATTACTTGTATGGAATTCCATTTTGCTTGTATTTCAGAAATGATCTCATTCCAGATGAGATCCTTAGCTTTAATAAGGGAAATATTTCCCTTCAACTTCTCCTTGAGTTCCTTAATTTCTTCTCAGCTTTATGTAGCTTCTGCTCATTTTCGCCTGCCTTTTCTTCCCATCCTTGCATTAATCTCAGAGCTGTATCCTTTTCAGACTGGGCCTGTTTGCAATCTCTCTCCGCCATTTTTAGCTCTGTATTCAATTGAGCAACTTGGACCTGTGGATCGGCCGCACCTGCAGAAAAATCAAAAGTACAAGTGTGGTTCTGAATTTGATTTTGTAAGGTTATGGTTGTTTGCTTTACCTTATCAAGCTCTTCATCTTTCTTTATCAATTGTTGTCGCAGCTCTTCTTTTTCCTTTTCTACCTCTGCTACTTCAGCTGCCAGCGAATGCTCTGCAGCTGGCAATTTCAGCTTCTTCCTTAATGAAGATATTTCTGCTTCTGTGCCCTTCATCAGTTTGTGCATTGCGCTCTTATCATTTGGATCAACGCCAATCTTCATTATGATTTTCTTCAGTTCTTCATTTTGAATAGTCAATGCTCTGGCATTGGCTTTCTCCATCTTACACTGTTTGACAACCTTAACAAGCATATTCTCTGTCTTGACTGATGTAGCATGAGTCTTGCCTAAATCATTAACAATTAACTGACCTGTTTGCATGTGGAGATTCATCTTGTCCCACAAGGGGATCTTCTTTACATCCATAACAATATTCAACTCCTTAAAACTGCCTGAGGGTCCCAGAGACATCCATGTCGGATGCGATAGCGCCATTTTGAACTGGTCTTTCTCCAAATCCATTACAGTCAAAAGTCTTGTTTGGTCAGCAGATATATGATGTTCTGCTTGTGTCTCTATATTGGCCTTTATTCTTTGATTATTTTCTTCAATTAGGGAGAACACCTGCTTCATGGAAGGAGCCTTCTCTAACTGGAGTTCTGATCTGCTAGGAGATGAAACGCCCTGTTCTTCACTGACCTGGAGAGTAAAACCAGGTGAATTGGAGGAGTGATCTTCTGCTAATTTAGTCCTTTTCTCCTCTCGGGGCTCTTCCTCATCAATCTCAATAACATCATCTCTCACTCTCTTGCCCATTTTTTCCAATATTACAGGAGTTTGAATACTAATCCGTGATGGACTTGGCCCTCCTGGATTAGCCAACATTTCTAAATCCGGTTTACTCACATGAGTAAAAGCAGCGTAGCCGTTCTCAACCCTTCTCTGTGAAATAATCGCATGTGGGTCATAGGCCCACTTCTCTCCCAATAATAACTGTGTTTCTTCCAACATCCTTGACACCTCCTCATAAGCTTGCCTTGTGTTAACAACAAAAGGACCTACACTCATGGGCAGCTTGTACATTAACCCCTTCTTCATTGGAAGAAAATGAATTTGATCCACATTGAGACTTTGCCTTATAAATTCCAGTTGTAAACATGCTTTATGGGAATTAAATGTTGAGCCTATAAGGCTCAATACCCCATCTATATAGCCTTAATTTCCTGCATTATCCAAACACTCCAGCCTATCTACAACTATACCTAATTGCAAAAACTCCTGGGCCTTTGGCAAGAAACAGGGAGGCCGAGTTCCATTGAGAATTTTATAAGCGGTGGTCATGAAGTGTTCCACAAACTCGAATAATCCAGCTTCATTCTCTTCTCTTCTGATCAAATCAGTCCAAAGTAGAACTGATTGTTTATTTTTGTTGCTATCCATTATGTTCAAACCAATACTCATAAATTCTTCCACATTCTGGTATAAAAACAAGTAAACTATTAATGAGGGAAATCTGAAATAACCTGTCAGTGGGAAAGAAAGCAACTGAGAATTCACCACTTCTTGCCAAAAGGATGGAATATCTAACACCACTCCTGGTTTCATCATGAGAGTAAACATCCCCAGAGCTGCTTTGTCAACTTCGCAATCATCTTCTCTCCCCAGAATCTCCATAATACAGCTGAGAACTGACCTGTATTGAACATTAAAAGCATCCAAACCAAACTTTCCCGAACCAAACTGGGTCTTCTCCGGACTTGGTACCAAAAATGACATGCAGCGGTTAAATTCTATAATTGAGAGCTCCTCGAAGTATTGAACCAGCGAATCTTCTGAGAATTGCAAAGGAGAATCATTCTCTGGGAAGCATAATGCCTGACGCATTAACTGAGCTGAAACCTGCAAAACACTTTCTCCCTGAGAGTTCATGACATAACATTTACCAGGGTACATGGACGAGACCAACCAGGAGATGAATTCATGAAAAACATGGGTCTTAGGGATGCAGGCGAACAGCACTCCAGAACTCTGCATAGCGGAAAACACAGGTGACTGGTCGGTGTTCAAGGTCACTTGATAATGCAAGCGAGGGTGATTGACAGAGGAAGCAGTATCACGGACGTCTTTCTCACTATCTAGGAGAGGACTCAGATTGGACAAACCAGACACAGACGCTCGTTTGGCCATGGCTGACGAGAATTTTGGAAGCAATTCGGTGCGAAGGTGGCGGGACGAGGTTTGAAACAGAACAACAATCACAAATAAACCGCAACGGAACGGCAAACTCGACTTTATAACAATGCAAACCGCAATTAATGCGAAGGTGACGTGGGACAACATGTAGGCGATTTTGCCAACTGTTTGACACTTCGGAGAATGACGTAATGCGGGGGGTCTGTGAGTACGGCCGAGACCTTCAACCCATACCCCCCGCAATCCATCGGAGCCGTTGATCAACGATTTTCATAGATCTGACTAGTCAACTGCGGGGGGTCGGGTTTTGATAACCGGCGAGCAAGTTGACCCCCCGCAGTTGCTCATCCAACAGCTTCTGCACACGATCACGACTTCCGCTCCAGAAATCGCTCGAACTTTATGATTAATAAAATAAATAACAAACTAATGTTTGCCGCTCCACAAATCAAAATGAAAAATGTATTACTTCTTCGTATTTCTCCTATACTAAAGTATAAAACCTTATACTATAGCATATTTCGGATCTTTAGAAATATTTTTTCAAAAACATTTTTTTCTTTTTCCAAAATTTCAAAACTTAACATAAAAAAGGATATGCGGATAGAATGATCCACAACATCTGGCTCCACCTGGGGATAGTGTTTTTACCACGAAACACTAAGAACCTGCAGATTAGTGCCTTCACCTCGGGCATGGAGTCAAAAATTGCTTGATGGTAAATGTACAGTGAACACTCCGGATATATACAATGATGGATCAGTAACTGCTTAATGTCGGAAATAATGCTTGAGATATTGCCCATTGACAGGCATATCCAGCATTTCTCCTTCCAGATTTTCCAACACGAAGGTGTTATTTCCTCTGACTTCGTTAATTTTGAATGGGCCATACCACAAAGGATCAAATTTCCCGTGTTTGCCTTTATCTTCCCTTCGTGTATCCCATCTCAAAACTAAATCTCCTTCCTGAAACAAAACTTCCTTTGCCTTTCTATCAAATACTGCCTTCATCTTTTGCTGATAAGTGAGCAAGTGATCCTGAACCTGATTTCTGCTTTCACTTAATTCCATCACATTATTCATTCTTTGTATCATGGGGTTTGGTTCTGCTTGAGCATCTTGTAGGAAAGAAATTACAGGTTTTACCAATTGTGTGGGAAATAAAGCTTGAGTGCCGTACACAAGCTCATAAGGTGACTTGCCAGTAGACCTTCTTGTGGTCATCCTTGTTGCCCACAAAGTGAAGACTAGCTTCGTGTCCCAATTCTTCTGATTCTCACTGATTTTTTTCTTCAAAATCCTAACCAATGTTTTGTTAGAGGATTCTGCTAATCCATTGCCCTGCGGATGGTAAGCTGTGGAGTGAGACAACGTCACATTATAAGTTTGGCAAAAATTGATAAACCTGAGTGAACTGAAAACCTGAGCATTATCTGTCACAATCTTCACGGGGCATCCAAACCTGCTGAAAATGTTCTCCTCCAAAAACTTCATTACTACCACATCATTGGCTTTCCTGGTGGGAATTGCCTTTATCTAAAACTTTACCAGCAGCAGACATATTTGCTTCAATCTCCAGAGCATCAGTTTGAATCTGTTCCAGCGTAGGAGACCTTCTTTCCCTTAGCGTGAAACTGAAATCTGGTTCAAAAGCACCAGCAAAAACAACCCTTGCTCCAATCGGAGGGGGTTTCATTTCAGCAGGAAAACTATTATACAATTTGTTGAATCTCCTAACAAAATCGTTCATATTTTCTTCGGATTTTTTCTTAATGGCATTAAATTCTGTCAAAGAATAACCATGGTCCCTTTTTTCGCCCCATCTCTCAATGAAACGTCTTTCTAGAGCCTCCCAATCATTAATAGAACCAGTCTGTAATCCTTTGAACCACTTCCTTGCCTCTCCACTCAGAGACTGAACGAAAAGTCTCATGACAACATCCAAATGTTCAACATTTAAATTTTCTACAAAAGTGAAAAACAGGGGCAGGTGCTGTTCTGCAGTTATTTCATCTTCACCAGTAAATCTTGGAAGTAACTTGAGGTACTCCTGTGGCAAATCATGTAATGGTTGCGGTATATTTAAAGGTGCATATCTGTTCATCAAGAAAGCAGGGGCTGCAGGAACTGCCATGTTTGCGCCCGGGTTAACTACTCCTTGAGCGGGGGTAAAATGAATACCAGTTGTGGGAAAAGATGAATGAGGTGAAACAAATGATATGGGAATGGGACTTGGAACAATTGCAGAAGAGCTGGCAACTGTATGTGACTGAGTTTCTGTAAAGAGAAAAGGCACAAACTCCAACGATTGCTCTTCTAATGTGGGTTCTTGAATGGGTGACGGTGAAGATTCTTCTTCCGAGAAAATGAGTTTCTTGGAAGCCTTCTTGGATGAAAAAACGTGTGAAATGCTGCCAGGTGCGAGCAGTGTGGGTTCAGGTGTAACAACTATTTTTGGTTTCTGGCCCTTCTTGGAAACAAGCTTCTCAGGATTTGACAAAACGGGACCTTTTTTCTGAGAGGTGTCTGACCTCGTGTGAGGTTTTTTGGGAGCCAGATCTATTTTCAAAAATCACAGCGTACTATTTCCTCCTCTCTGAACAACCAGAGGAAATGTAGATTAAAACCCAGGGAAGAACTTCGACTCTTCGTTCCCCGGCAACGACGCCAATTAATGTTGTTCCTTGAGAAACAATTCTTGGCTGTGTACAAGAATCCGTGCTCAAGACATTAAAGATTATGTCACAAAAATGTATATATGTGTCTCTGTTTCTTAACCCTTTAAATGTTAGTAATATATTTCCCAAATATCAAATCTTTAGGAGCCATGCAATGCCATATTCCCTTTATACTGAAGTGAACAGATGCAAGACAGAAAAAGAACAGGATTTTAACTTGTCATGCTGCGTTACACAGAAGCTGTCATTATAAAATCCAGAGGAAGTGAAAAACATATAAGTTAAAGAAGAGGAGCGCCCATTAAGGATATTTAACTCTTAGACATATAAATATCAAGAGACCTGCAGCTCTAATCACTCTACTTTATTCACAGAAATGCAAATGAAATGGAAACCAAGAAAACTCTTCAACATAGACGGAATATTGGAAACTTGCAAAACTTCTTTATTCATTCGATATTGCTCAGTACAAAATTTAGCCTTCAAAGGTCCAAAACTCGGAACCTTCTTCCTTCTTTAAGATGTCTTTAAATACAAGCTGAACCAAAATGGTTTCAGTTATAAAACTGATTCTAACTGACTGTAACTACTTAACTACTTTCTGTCACGGAGGTATATGCCTCAGTAACATTTCATTACATTGCATCATTTGACTTGAAAATAAAATAAAAGATGACAAATCCTAATCTAAAGGAACTGATGTTCCTGGAACAACAACTGATTCAATGATTTCTTGCGGCTGTACGGTCACTTGTGGCTGCTTGGCGGGAAATCCTTTTTCTGTATTAATAGTAAATTTCTTACATTCCTTCCAGAGCTTGTCTTGAGTTATTGGAGCATTCTTATAACGATGATATTCTACTGTGAAGGCAACAATATGACTGTGAGTGAGGTTACTTGTAAACAACGCTTTCACCATCCACAGTAGAAGGAAATGTCTTTGTAAGAAATTGAAGACTGTTTCTCCCTTTAGTATCTGCGTCTTCTCATGTCGGCCATCTGCTCTGCTTTTTGCAAACACCAACTGATCTTCATAAAACTTCCAGGACGTAAATTCACCTCCTTCCCTCCAGGATGATGGCAAGCCGGGGCTTCTATCAATTTATCAATGAAATGTCAAATTTTCTAATCACCCTTTGACACCAGAGTCGCTTCTCCGATGATTTAAGATCATTTTTAACAATCATCTTTCTTCTCTTATTTCCTCAAGATAAAACACTGGTCTTGTACTCCCATGTCTTGCAACTCCCTCATCTGTTTTGGAATTCAATAAAATTCATATGAATATTTTAGCCCAATTTGATCTTGATTGTAAATGGGCTTGTCCGACTATTTTTTCTGACGCAATAATGAAATGCCTTTCTCTCTAGCAATTACTTGTATGGAATTCCATTTTGCTTGTATTTCAGAAATGATCTCATTCCAGATGAGATCCTTAGCTTTAATAAGGGAAATATTTCCCTTCAATTTCTCCTTGAGTTCCTTAATCTCTTCTTCAGCTTTATGTAGCTTCTGCTCATTTTCGCCTGCCTTTTCTTCCCATCCTCGCATTAATCTCAGAGCTGCATCCTTTTCAGACTGGGCCTATTTGCAATCTCTCTCCGCCATTTTTAACTCTGTATTCAATTGAGCAACCTGGACCTGTGGATCGGTCGCACCTGCAGAAAAATCAAAAGTGCAAGTGTGGTTCTGAATTTGATTTTGTAAGGTTATGGCTGTTTGCTTTACCTTATCAAGCTCCTCATCTTTCTTTTAAAATTTGCTACCTGTTTCCTTTTTCCCTTTCTCTACCTCTCGTTACTTCTCTCAGCCGCCAAATAATGCTCGTAGCGGGCAATTTCAAACCTTCTTCCTTAATGAAGATATTTCTGCTTCTGCGCCCTTCATCAGTTTGTGCATTGCGCTCTTATCGTTTGGATCAACGCCAATATTCATTATGATTTTCTTCATTTCTTCATTTTGAATAGTCAATGCTCTGGCATTGGCTTTCTCCATCTTGCACTGTTTGACAACCTTAGCAAGCATATTCTCTGTCTTGACTGATGTAGCATGAGTCTTGCCTAAATCATTAACAATTAACTGACCTGTTTGAATATGGAGATTCATCTTGTCCCACAAGGGGATCTTATTTACATCCATAACAATATTCAACTCCTTAAAACTGCCTGAGGGTCCCAGAGACATCCCTGTCGGATGCGATAACGCCATTTTGAACTGGTCTTTCTCTAAATCCATTACAGTCAAAAGTCTTGTTTGGTCAGCCGATATATGATGTTCTGCTTGTGTCTCTATATTGGCCTTTATTCTTTGATTCTTTTCTTCAATTAGGGAGAACACCTGCTTCATGGAAGGAGCCTTCTCTAACTGGAGTTCTGATCTGCTAGGAGATGAAGCACCCTGTTCTTCACTGACCTGGAGAGTTAAACCAGGTGAATTGGAGGAGTGATCTTCTGCTAATTTAGTCCTTTTCTCCTCTTGGGGCTCTTCCTCATCAATCTCAATAACATCATCTCTCACTCTCTTGCCCATCTTTTCCAATATTACAAGAGTTTGAATACTAATCCGTGATGAACTTGGCCCTCCTGGATTAGCCAACTTTTCTAAATCCGGTTTACTCACATGAGTAAAAGCAGCATAACCGTTCTCGACCCTTCTCTGTGAAATAATCGCATGTGGGTCATAGGCCCACTTCTCTCCCAATAATAACTGTGTTTCTTCCAACATCCTTGACACCTCCTCATAAGCATGCCTTGTGTTAACGACAAAAGGACCTACACTCATGGGCAACTTGTACATTAACCCCTTCTTCATTGGAAGAAAATGAATTTGATCCACATTGAGACTTTGCCTTATAAATTCCAAAGCAAACAGTCTCATGGGAACAAATGTTGGAAGCCTATAAGGCTCAACACCAACTCCATATAGCCTTATTTCAGAATAGTCCTCAAAAACAAACCAGTCTCCATATCTACAACTAGGTCCTAATTGCAAAAACTCCCGGGCCTTTGGCAAGAAACAAGGAGGCCGAGTTCCATTGAGAATTCTATAAGCGGTGGTCATAAAGTGTTCCACAAATTCAAATAAACCAGCTTCATTCTCTTCTCTTCTGATCAAATCAGTCCAAAGTATAATTGACTGTTTATTTTTGTTGCTATCCATTATGTTCAAACCAATACTCATGAATTCTTCCACATTCTGGTATAAAAACAAGTAAACTATTAATGAGGGAAATCTGAAATAACCTGTTAGTGGGAAAGAAAGCAACTGAGAATTCACCACTTCTTGCCAAAAGGATGGAATATCTAACACCACTCCTGGTTTCATCACGAGAGTAAACATCCCCAGAGCTGCTTTGTCAACTTTGCAATCATATTCTCTCCCCAGAATCTCCATAATACAGTTGAGAATTGACCTGTATTGAACATTAAATGCATCCAAACCAAACTTTCCTGAACCAAACTGGGTCTTCTCCGGACTCGATACCAAAAATGACATGCAGCGGTTAAATTCCTCAATTGAGAGCTCCTCGAAGTATTGAACCAGCGAATCTTCTGAGAACTGCAAAGGAGAATCATTCTCCAGGAAGCATAATGCTTGACGCATTAATTGAGCTGAAACCTGCAAAACACTTTCTCCCTGGGAGTTCATGACATAACATTTGCCGGGATACATGGACGAAACCAACCAGGAAATGAATTCTGGAAAAACATGGGTTTTAGGAATACAGGCGGACAGCACTCCAGAACTCTGCATAGCGGAAAACACAGGCGACTGGTCGGTGTTCAAGGTCACTTGGTAATGCATGAGAGGATGATTTACAGATGAGGAAGTATCACGGACGTCTTTCTCACTATCTAGGAGAGGGTTCAGAGTGGACAGACCAGACAAGGATGCTCGTTTGGCCATAGCTGACAAGAATTTCGAAAACAGCTTGGTGCGAAGGTGGCGGGACGGGGTTTTAAGACTGGGCAAAAATCACAAATGAACCACAACGGAACGGAGAACTCGACTTTATAACAATGGAAATCGCAATTAATGCAAAGGTGACGTGGGACGGCACGTATAGTGGATGACAGCCGCTTTGCCAACTGTTTGACAGTTCAGCGAATGACGTAATGCGGGGGGTCTGTGAGTACGGCCGAGACCTTCAACCCATACCCCCCGCAATCAATCGGAGCCATCGATCAATAGTTTTCGCAGATCTGACCAGTCAACTGCGGGGGGTCGGGTTTTGATAACCGACGGGCAAGTTGACCCCCCGCAGTTGCTTATCCAAAAGCTTCTGCTCGTGATTGCGACTTCCGCTCTGGAAGTTGCTCGATCTTTAAGATTAATAAAGATATAACATTATAAAGTCAGTCCGCTCAATAAATCGAAACGAAAATGAAAATACAATGTATTCTTTTTTCATCTTTTTCCGATACTAAAGTATAAAACCTTATACTATAGCATATTTTGGATCCTTATGAATATTTTTTCAAAAAAACATTTTCTTTTTCCAAAATTTCAAAACTTGACATAAAAAAGGATATGCAGATATAATGATCCACAACAGGTAGTATGGGTGGGTGCTGGAACAAGGTTTCGGCACCCTGAGAGAGAGATAGAGTAGGTAACGAAACAAATTAGTGGTTGCAATTATCAGATCTACACAGAGGTAGGCTATTCGCAGGGTTCTTTATCACATAACCATAACACAGCTAACATATCTAATTATTATATTCGCATCCACATGCGTATCACCAATTATAAACACATAATACTATAATCACATCAATTACAGATCACATATACTTATACCAGAACCATAAATATTCTCGCAGCTTACAACAATAAAACAGACACATATGCAGCTTAGTCAGATAGCACAGGTTCGCATCAACATTCAACAAAGTAGATCTAGATAGCATAAGATATTCAAAAAATACTCCGCATATATTAATATCAAAAACCACTTACAATCCCAAAATACTGCATGCACACACAGTCAACAGGGTCCCCACACAACAGGACTGAGGATCTCCATGCACACAGCCAGTTGGAGTCCTTACCCAAACAACCCAAGATAGATCTAATAGTTCACACTTAGCATCATACTTAATTCTTGCCTACTTTAAGATTCAAAATGTTCATCTATTTATATCGACTTAGCCTACACTTTCCTGTGGTTCGCAAACTGTGGTTTGCAGATTCTAGGTCTACCCTTGACCCATTACAATGCATTCGGGGCTTTGATTCATCCCAAAACCCCTATGATATACTAATTAAGACAAAAAATATACAAAATTGTACAAAATTTGTAGCTTTAGGGGACCCTCTTCCAACAATCCCCCAACACAATCTTGTGACTCGTCCCGAGTCACTGCAGTGGTGGGCTCTCCACCTTTTCTTGCAGTAGCTTGATCACATCAATTAGCTTGGGCTTCACTCCTTCAATTTGTGCATCAGTAGTCTAAGCTATGTCCACCAATTTTTGTGAATTTGGTCCCTCTATGGAAACCGTGACACTTTCTAAACTCTGGTTAAGCTGCTTTAGTGCGAGATCAATGTCCTCAGAGAGCTTGAGTGCTTCATTAGTCCAAGGCTTCAGATGGTCGCCAACAGTCTTCTTCTTTTGGTGGAGCTCCTCAACTTCATCTCTCAAGGTGTGGTTGGTACGCAGTTGTGCCAACCATTGAGCAGGGATCAAAGTAGGCATTGTGGCTTCCTTTTGTCGCAACACCTGATTGATCTCACGCATGAGAGGA
Organism: Pinus albicaulis; assembly: GCA_034641835.2. Classification (NCBI taxonomy): domain Eukaryota; kingdom Viridiplantae; phylum Streptophyta; class Pinopsida; order Pinales; family Pinaceae; genus Pinus; species Pinus albicaulis. The sequence continues at coordinate 1,448,636,756 of CM076577.1, read as the reverse complement.
TCACGTTGCACTTTGGTCCATAACTACATTTCCATTTCCAACAGCTGACACCTTGAGCGATGTGTCCTGTGATAAAATTTGTAGCCTCTGTAACCAATGCGGCTCGCTGGGCCCTTACCTCTAATGGTGTTTCTGGTTGCAACTTGGCCTATAAATCCGCAATCTTCTACTCCATCTGTGTTTTGACCACCTGGATCTTCGTTTTTAAGGCCTTTAATGCTGCGACCAACCCCTCAATCTTGGCCTGGGGGGTGGAAAAAGTTGGAATATCTTTGGAGACATCTACGTAGAGCCTACTAATGAGGTGTTCTAGCTCCGTATACTACGTAGTGGCGAGGGTACATGCAGCCTATACCTGGGAAACTTCAACATTATTTTCTTTGATTGTTTTCTCAGCTGCACTGAGCTGCTGGTGTACTTGTTGATCATGGTGCTGGATTTATTCAAATATAGACATGTGAAGGACCTGCACTACTTCGTGTGGTAGGCGGGCAAGATCTATTTGCACCTTTGTGCAGGCCTGAACTTGCGTGCCTAAGTCGGGTGGAATCAGTATGAAGGTTGCGCCTGGGAGAGGGCAGAGGCAACTTTCTAGCATACTGATCACTGTGCTTCTTGTTGCCGGGATCGACCTCATGTTGGTCTGCAAGGTATCTGTTTTGATCTATAGAGCCCAAAGCTCATCCTGAAGTGTGTCCACCGTAGCTTTCTGCTGCTCTTCCAAAGCCAGCCATTTTTCCTCTGTGGCTAAGGTGACCGCATCTGCGATCTGCTTGAGATCATCTTCTATCAGTGTAACGCTCGTGCCACGTTCTGGTCGGATCGACCGTTGCTTCTTTCGCAGCCCCTTAGCATGTTCACCCATTTTTTTGGTACCCCGAGGGGAGTCAACACCTCTTGCATCCAGGACTTCTGTGTCTAGATGTTTCTATGAGTCCTTATGCGAAGCTAGTTACGCATCCTTCTCAGTATTCATGCCCTGCTGAAAACCATTCTTTGACGTTGGTTCTGTTTCCTTCCCTATGGGTTTGCCCTACTGTGGATCCTTCTGCACTACTGGTCTCGCTTCATTCCCCACACCCTGGCCCTATCCTCCATTTTCTTTAGTGGTGTCGGGCGGGGTGACCTTCATAGCGCTTGTTCTTGCGGTGCCCTGCGCACCAGATTTGAACCCAATATTCCATTGGGGAGGCCAGGTCGTGATTAATCGGTCAATGTCCTCATTCGTAACCATGTATGGAATTGAGACCCACGCTTGACTCTTACGACTTTTGATTTGGATGCTATGCATAGTTACCTCGAACACTGCAATATTCTTATATTTGTCATATACTGCGGGTGACAACTGCGAATGGGAATTTATTGCTGCGGCCAAGGACCTTTGGAAGAGGAGGACCCAAAAAACTTGATTGTCTTCAATCTGCTACGTGTCCTTGGAGTCCCATAAATTTGTGTAACACGCCCCTTCACACATATCGGGCGTGAGCTAAGGGAGGACCGAATCCTCCAGGGATTCCCATGTGACCGAATGAGAAGTAACAACCACGAGTAGCAGAATGTGCACTCCTGATCCTGGGCTTCGCGTATGTTCGCTAGGAATTAGTTGCATAGATACTGGGCCCAATTGAAGAAGACGCCCTTTTCACACTGGCCTGCCAGCTTAATGACATATGCAGGGACAGTGGCAGCCTAACATTTGCGCATCAGCTTGCACGCTAGAAATATCGTACCTAGTTGTGCCCCAGGGTCGCTGATGGTGTCAACCATGAAGCCTCGAGTGTTTTGCAACACATGGTAATCTTCACGAACTTTGTGAGCAATCTTCTATTTGTACTTTTTTTTGACGTGCAGCATAGGGTCCGACCCTTCCATGGGGAGGCCAGTAATTCGATGAATCAACGTGGGCATCAATAGGGATTCAATCCTGGATCCATAGGCTACCATCATGGACCAAGGAAAGAAGTTGGCGCATGAATTAGTCTGTAATGTTATAATGGCCAAGATGCGGCATCCTTAGCAGGTTCAAGAGCCCAGAACTAGCCAACCCACACACCCAACACATAGGGACAATCTGTATCTCGTCATCTTTCAATATCCGTTCGAGGTAAAGTTCGAGTGCGAGCTGAGGGAATGCCTCAAAATTGGCCAAGTCATGGTCTTCGAATTTCTCCAATGGTTTATATCGACGCTGAGTCCAGCCAAAGGGTTCTCCAATGATGGGGACCTCACCCACAGTTAGAGGCATTTGTAGAGAAGTGCGTAGGCCATCAAGGCTCTTTGGTGTGTGCATCGAGGGCCTGTGAGGCTGAAAAAAGGGAGGATCCAAATGATTGGTTCAAAGATCTAGGCATTTTCCTCAGTAGATAGGGGTGTGTTTTCTAGCCCAGGAAAGCTTGGTTGGCTCGCCGCCTGCAAGGACTTCACATTTCTGAGTGAGGTGTGGGGATTCATCCCAGCCCATTTCATGGGTTTCCCTGATCCTTGTGCTTTTTATTTTTCTTTCTTCTTGGCCGGACTCAACATAGATATAACTTCTTCAGCTTTTGATTTGACTTCCACTACTTCCTCAGCTTCACATTCCGTCGAGGTCACTGGTTTTGAGGTTTTTGCGAGATTAGTGATCATCATAATGGCACGAAAAATGAACTCCGGGTGGCTATTGTAAAAGGGTGTAGGATGCTCAGACATGAACGAGAGACAATAGGTACAAGAATGCTTACATCATAAGTTTTCCAAGGACAACCACTCCAAGTGAAAACTATTCAAGAGATACAGAACCCTTGCTCGGTCTATCCTTCTGCTTTTATAGCCATTGGGATCGATTAACCATTGGGTGGACCTCACTTGGAACTTACCATCGAGTAAACGGTAAAAAATCTTCGGAAATCACCTCATTAAATACCGGCCGCTCGCTCCTTTCTGTTAAACACCATGTTAAAGCACACACATGGTGTATGAGAAATATGAACACACACACAAGAGAAAAAACACACAATGAAAGATAAGCGTGAGGCTTTCTTATTTTCCATTATACAAAGATGTACATTTATAGTACAATGGTGTGACACTTGGTTTCACATTCCAAGGTCACTTGGACTCCATTGTGACTTTTCGTATTCCACACCTACCCATGTAGGATTAGGTGTTCCAACATCCCCCCTTAATCCGAAGGGGTATGTGTGAGTCCAAGAAAAAGAGTTGTAATACAAATCTGCAAAGTATGCATGGAAGCACTTGGCTGAATCAACTCTCTGAAATGTTGGAAAAAAGAGGTGGTTTTAGGATGACCACAAACACTGGAACGAAAAACTTGTTGCAGTTCCCGGAACTCTTCCAAAACTGGCAAGAAGCTGAAAGCTTCTGCTAGAGGAATTGTCCCTCATATAAAAGGGAGACCTTCGACCTAAAAGAAGGGAGGTCTACTACCTGTGGTGGTTTTAGGTTATCCACCAACCAAAGATGATGGTTTTAGGTTATCCACCAACCGAAAATGATGGTTTTAGGTTATCCACCAACCAAAGATGATGGTTTTAGGTTATCCACCAACCGAAGGTATGCTCATGGGCATCCGTGTCTCTGGCTACATCTCTGAATCCGAAATGACGAATTGTGGCTGAGGCTCGCTTGAACTGCTGGCTACAACTCTGAACATGGAATGAGAGATTGTGGCTCAGGCTCGCTTGATCTGTCGTCGAAGCTTGTACATGACCACCATTTTCCCCCCCTGTCAGGGACAAGGTGAGATGATGGTAAAAACTCCACTGCAAGTTTGCTCAATATGCGTGAACAAGTTCTGACATGTGTCGTAAACATCTTCTTGGCTGCTGATGCCCATTGCCAAGAAGCGATCCATCCAAGATGAATCTTGGTTCTTGCAGGAGGCTTGTGTCTGAAGCATCTATCTGAAGAATGAGTGTTCCGACCACAGTGCTTGCATGGATGAAGATCAAAACAGTGATCTTTCATATGGCCAACTCGATCACAGTGTTGGCATTTCTCGATCTATTGTTGTTGTGGAACAGGATCTGGAACAGCTGCAGGTGAACTGTCATACATGAATCCGGCACTCTGAAATATGATGGGCTTGGTGTAGTCTAGAATATGAAAGGACACATCCTTGTCATATCCAAGACCAGTTCTATGCTTGTTGTGGACAAGCTCTTCCCAAGGTCTGATGATGGGCTTGAGAAGTGCAGGTTGAACTGCTGCATCTGTATGTATATCTGCTCTATTACAAGGAACTGAATGGGAATCAACTGGAACTTTGCTGACTTGCTGCTGATGGGAGTCTTTCACAATGTTCTGAACAGAAACAGGTTCAGAATGGTGACTCTTTTGGTGAAGTTCATCTTGTTGGAGCTGAGATTCCAACTGCAAAAACTCAATATTCTCATGTGCATCTTGCAAACAACTTTGAATGTTACAAAGAGCATTCTTGCTCATTTTTATCACATCATCAACATTTGAATGAATGAGCTTATTCAACAACACTAATACCTCATTGATTTTGGCCATTTTCAACAACTTAGGCTCAAAAATGAAAGGGTGTCGGCTTCAACCGAAAATGCACCCGTTTACAATGTGATGCAACAAATACAAATGACTCAAGAAATTCTCAAAGTACAAAGTGTGCTCCTCAAATGATGGAGGACAATCAACAATGAGTTACACCAACAGCTGATTGCAACTATGAAGAAGGTGAAAATTCACTCACAATGTGAGTTCAATACAAAATCTTTGCAAAAATATGTGCAGTTGAAAACACTATGAAAGAAGCCTTGAAAGCAGCTAAAATTTTCTTCAAGGAGCTGTTTTCAATGATGGCAAACTTGTCTTCAAATGTGAAATTCTTCAAAAAATCACCCTCATGTCAATGCCACAAATCATTAAATGCAAGACTTCTCTTTTCTCTTATATGTTTACTGTCAATGTCTCTTTTTCTGCTGTTCAAATTTTCTCTCTGCTCTTTCTCTCTTCCTCTCTCTGCTTTTTTTTTTTTTTTTTTTTAATAATTAAAAATTAATTAAAAAAAAAATTAATTGAAAGTGAAAAAGGGAAATTTATTTGAAAAGGGAGTAGGGAATTTATTTATATAGAAAGGTGGTTTATCAATGGAGAGAGGGTTATTAAAATGGGTAGGGGGGGGCGCTATTATATGAAAGGGGCGGTGTTAAGTATATGGAAGGAGCGGTATTAAATAGTGAAAATTTAAAATGGAGGGGGGCGAAATTAAATTAAAAGGGGAGTGAATATTATAAAAAATTTAAATATTTAAGAAACACTGACTTCAAAAAAAATTTAAAGCGCTGGAAAAGACGAGTTGAAAGGGAAGGGCCGGCCAGAGGCCGTGGAGAGTGTAGTGGGAAGTATTGACGGAAAGGGTAGGCGAAGAAACGTATATTGCAGAGGTAGCAGGTATGGGATGAGGGGATAGGAGCTCGGTGAGAGGTCTGCGTTGAGAGGGAGGGAGCGTAGAGGCGTAGGTGGCGAATGTGGGATGGTACGCTGGGTAAGGCGAGGGGGCCGGCTATGGGTAGGTGGTGGGCAAGAGTTGGAATCCGTTGTGTGCTTGCAGAGTTGGAGGGCGGAGAGCGTGCGAGGGGCGTTTTGTGAGACGTTGTTTGGAAGTGTTGTAAGGTGAGTCTGCATATTGTAAGGGAGTGGTATTATGTGCGTATGGTGTAGCAGAGGGCGCAGACAGGGCGGTAGGTGTGGTTTAAGCGCTGTAGTGATAGTGAGAGGGAGCGCTGGAGTGATGTGAGATGCTATGGAGCGAGCAAGTTTGCAGGGTGGAGTGAGCAGTCGATAGGTGTGTGGAGGGCATATAGCAAATGGGTTTTGAGTGAGAGTCGATGGCGCAGAGTGGGTAGATGCGTATATGAGTTGGGTATGATATACAAAATTGCAGGTTGGGGATAGAAGGAGGGCCAAGGGCTGTGTCGCAGGGATTTTTTTTATTTTTATTTTTTATTTTTTATTTATTTTTAATTAAACCAGCAGAGTAGAGCAGCAGAATTTAAAAACAACAGCAGCAGATTTTTCTAAATACACAGCAAAATAGTTTGCAGGAACTTGTAGATTTGAGACAAAAATGATTTTTCCAGCAGCAGAGAAATGCAGAATTTAACAATACTCAGAAATCTCTTCCATTAAAAAGCCAGAAACTTCTACTTCAGAAACCCTCTTTAAACAGTGTTTTCCAGCAGCTCTTCAAAAGCAGAATTAAAATGCAGAGATTTTTCAATGGAAAAATAAGCAGTGAGAAAACCTTCAAATGGGCAGAGCTGCCTTTCCTTCAAAACCAATTTCTGAATGCTTCTTCTTCTTCAAAGCAGATTTTTGAATGCTGCAGAATCACTGAATGCTGCTCCTCCTCAAAACACTGCTGCAAAAACTCTCTAAATGCTGCAAAAATGCAGATATGCACAGGCCATAAACACAAATGGCTCACTCAATTTGGAGCAGGGCCAGCAATCGCCCGCTCTGATACCATGTTAAACACCATGTTAAAGCACACACATGGTGTATGAGAAATATGAACACACACACAAGAGAAACAACACACAATGAAAGATAAGCGTGAGGCTTTCTTATTTTCCATTATACAAAGATGTACATTTATAGTACAATGGTGTGACTCTTGGTTTCACATTCCAAGGTCACTTGGACTCCATTGTGACTTTTCGTATTCCACACCTACCCATGTAGGATTAGGTGTTCCAAAACTTTCAACGATAACTTTTTCCTTTTACCCAAATTTTACTATTCCAATGGCTAGTTTTCACACCTCTTGTGTGCCCAGGACACCCCTGCACTCCCATCAGACCTCCTGTGCTCCTAGCAAACCTCTGCACTTCCAGCGCAACTTCTACACTCTGAACATGATCCTGTAGCCCTGTGCACCCCTCTCGACGTCCAAATTTGCGACTGCTCCCTGTGCATACCATGGTTATTTCCATTCTTATCTTCCTTGGCAAGCGTACCCCAGCCAATATAGCTATTCTAGCCATATATTCATTTGATCCAATACAGTTTGAGATGGCTTCCATTTACATAGCCTAGTGACATATCGCCACGTAGGGTAGCTAATTGAAAAACTCCACCATCCATGATTTATTTAACTATATAGGGACCTACCCAGTGCTGACGAAACTTCCCTGGGTGTTTCGAAAACTAACTACCATACAAAAGGACCAATTAGCCCTTCAAAAATGTCTTTTGTCAAATATGTCGATCATTCCATGCCTTATCTCGAGCCTTCTAAACTTGCTGATGGAAATTAGCAATGAAGCGATTTCCCTCCAAGGCCACAAGCTATGCTAAGCGCTCCTCCATGATATCAGGCTTCGCCATGTTCATAAAGGCTACGATGTGCAAGCTAGGAACAATATACTCCATGGGAATAATGGCCTCCTTGCCATAGACCATTCGAAACGGTGTCTTCCCAATTAAATTTTTGTAGGTGGTTCGATAGGCCCAAAGAAAAAATGGGATGGACATGTCCCAGTAGCTGCAATCGGTGCTACAAACCTTGGTTAGTGCTTGCTCCAAAATTTTATTAAAAGCCTCTACCGCTCCATTTTCCTGTGGATGATAGGGAGTGCTCTTCGCATGATGGATCCGAAATTCTTCTGTCGAGGCCTGTAAAGTTTCATTAACAAAGTGCGTACCTCTTGTTAAGGTCCTGTGATTTAGCAGATTGGTAGAAAAAATGCATAGGGTAACATCAGACTAGTCTTTGGAGTCCTCCAACCTAGACCTCTTGAACTCAGAGAGGGCTCTCTCTATTTGTATGCAAGAGATGTGCACTTGTTTGCTTTAGATGATTGATTTTAGGCTAGTTGTTAAGTGTAGGGTTTGTTGTTTGTTTTGGTTGGGTAAGATGATCAAGTAGAATAGATAGAATGAGGAAAAATTCAAATCATTGGGCTATGGAGTCTATAAAAGTCATGAAATGTTCATCAATAGATCAGGGAGCATCACAGGGAAAATCTAGCTTGGCTAATGGATTCTCAAGGTTTTAAGGGAAATGAGATGGACATCAATTGTGGGAATAAAAGTAGGACAAAGGGCAATCAAGGATCCTTTATCATGTAATTTTTAACAAGAAGGGACTTAAATATCATAAGCATAAAGAAGCAATCAATAGACAGGGAAAACCATAAATTATTTGATTTAAATTAAGCAGATAATTATTCAAGGAAAACATTCCAATGAAATATAGAAGGCGAGAAACTCATTTAACTTCTAGTGATTTAATCTTCTAGGACAAAAAACATTTAAGAAAAACATATAACTGTAATCAAATAAGAGGGAACACCTAACATCATTGATCATAGCTATGAAGATCTCCAAAACAATTATTTAGGCAAGTACAAAGAGTATGATCGAAACAAAACCTCTTTGGCAGAACTAAGTAATGGTACTTTAGAGAGAGACCTCAAAAACAGTGTTTAGTGATATCAAATAAGCAGAGCTAGCCATAAATCATCTTTGATACCTACTGTATTAAGCCATTCATGAAATAAACAAGCTTAGGGGGTCTAGAGAGAAACTAAGAATTCTCTAAAATATCGTAGCAGAGGAAAACATAAAGGTAGTGAAGAACAAACATAGCTAAGGTGCCTTTGAAAACATTTCTTAGTCTAAATATTTTATTCTACTGTAGCATAGAAAGATGGAAAACATAATGAAACATGAGAAAACAGTAACTGAATAGAAGTACTTCACCATCAACCAAGCTTAGGGATCCTGCAAGCAAGCCTCCTCCATCAACAAACAAAATAGGGCATTCACAAGCTCCAAAACACCAATTTATCTTTAACTTCCAAAAGAATATGTATTACTCCAAAGAGTCATCAAATTCCAACAAGATAATGAGCTCAAATGTAGTGTTTATTTGTAAATGAGGAGGTGAAGCTAAGTTAGGTGCTGGGTGTCATTTATTACAGAGTTAATTAATTTTTTACCTTGAAGACCATGCAAGGCTCAAGGAAAAAATATCTGAAGATACTTCTCTGGAATAATAACTCCTATCTTAACTTCTGAGAGAATATATGTTAAATGTTTGACTTTAAGGCCTATTAATATCTTTGCAATAACTGCTGGTAGATAGAAAATATCGCTGACTGAGTGCAATAACTGTTTGATGCTTTATTGAAGGAAACAAAGCATTGGGTGTAAAAATATCTTTGAAAGAAGTAATTTCCTGTAGGTGCAGTTAATTCAAATGTGTTTTTAGGTTAATATGCCTCTTGTTTTGTCTTTAAACTCTGTATTTAGGGCTTCTAAACTCTGTCTTTAAACTCTGTATTCAGGCCTTTAAACTTTGTCTTTAAACTATGACTATCTGTTTCTTTTATTTTTCTCTTTAATCTACTTTATCTCTGTGTGTTCATTAATCCTTTTGCTTATTCTTTTTGATATTCTGTATTTATCCTTTGATATTTTAACTGTATGCCTTTATTACCTTTAACCTATACTTTTGCTGGCTAATCCTTTGTTTTTTCCTTTGATCAATCATTAGCCCTTTAATCCTTTAATCTTCTTTTCTTCATTGTTTCTCTAACTGTGTTTGTTTTCTGCATGCAGGGTGTTAAGGCATAAAAGGTGTCTTTTTAACACCTATTTATCTCACATTAATTATCAATCCGGGAGCGAATTTTTATTTCAAGAGTGTACTCAGTCTGAGGCAGCAATTCAATCTAAGAGTAATGCTTTGCAAGATGTAGTACAATGTTTCAAATGCAAAAGTAACAGATGCTTGAAAAAGAAATCTAACTATAGTAACATAAATGGAAATGCTCTGAAATCTTAATTAAACTAATCTGAAAAATATCGATCAGGGATACAGTAGCAATAATTCCTTCCCTTAGAAATCGATGCAAGATAACCAATCTGGAACTTGGAAGCAATAACCAGTGTCCTCTACAGTTGGTGATCTTAAATCAATTAAAAGGAAATAGAAATTGAACTACTTGTTGATGAAAATAACTCAGTAGAACTTCTTCTAATAACAAGAATCGGAAAGGAACAACAATTCTAATTCTAACGCAATCAGGAAACTAATCTCAATACTCCAATCCTATCGACAGCCAAGACTATGAAACAGTTCATTGGAATGAATCATAAATCAATGGAACAACAACGCTTTATAAAAGATAGCAAGATAAATAAGATAGTAAATACGATCCTTGCTAAGATAGAATAGTAGTGCAATTCATTAACGTATACATAAAATCTGAATTGAATCCAACAACAATCAAATAAATCTGTAATCGTAATAAATCTAAATGCAATTATCACACAATAGAAATAAAAGACTAGAAATATAAACAGCAGATCGCTCCACCAGGGCCGGGCCCTCAACCACCGGTGAAAGCACCGCTGGGCTACTGCAGAGCTTGAGAAATGGAACAAGAACGCCTCTTTGTATTAATCAAACATGAATAGCTTTTACATCAGTTTCTCTTTGCTCACAAGAGTCAAGTAATTACAGTGTTACAAAGGGAATTCAATAATCATCCATTGTTCTTCATCCTCTCCCAATACACAATACATGCTCTCCTTTTATAATCAAAATGAAGAAAAATTAAATAGCAAATATGATCTCCCATAACAATATTGGATTTTTCACAACAACTTGATCATCCAGAAAATACATTTTCAACAAGAGCAAGGCGAATTTGGCTTTGCAGCTGAGATTTGGAGGACGGCCGCAGCAACAAATCTGAGAAAATCATGCTCAAAGAACCCTGTGTTTCTCTCAATACAAGCCAAATTTGGGCAAAATGTTCTTTAATGAAGTTAATTGGGCCTGTTCTGGACAAAACCCATGTTCCGGATTTTCCAGATTCGTCTTCATTTGCCCAGAATCTTAACTGCAAAACTATCACTTCTTATTCCATCGAATTTCTAAGTTGGAATATTTGATGATGATTTGGAGATCAAATCTGCAATCTGACAAATATCTTGGAGGCTAAAATGGTGAGTGATATTACAAAATATATTAATAAACCATAATTGATAAAATCATGCATAATAATCATCAATTTATTAAAAATAAAGGAGAATAAATAATATTCATCCATAAGAGCATAAATCATTATAAAATGGATTTATATGATAAATTATAATAAATGACATGATAAAGAAGAGTAAAAATGGATGAAATAAGTGTTAAAAAGTAGTCATATTCACGGTCCAACATAGGGGATGCTTCATTTCATGTTAGGAGGGTTACTTGACCATCGATGATTAATCTTGATACAAGGCCTTCGATCATTTGTGGTTCAAATCGATCTTCCGGATTATCACCCAGAGGCTCATTCAGACATTTTGGGACCATCAGAATTCTCTTTAGGCATTCCACGATTAAACCTGCACACAAAACAATTTTTCAATTTGGAAACCTACAGAGAGGGCCTTGATTGCACTTTTCTATGGTTTTGGGCTTATCAGAGGGGTTTTCATAGGAGGAAATGGCGTGGGAGGCAGGGTTTCAAAGGCGAAACCAGTAGAAATTTGAACAGAGGTGGGAGGGTTTAAAAATTGGCGCGGTTTTGAAAACCAGAAGTGACTTATCGCGTGGTAGAAGGGTGGTGAGTGGTTTTAGGAGGGGGCATGCGATATGGTCCATTGCACGACGCGTGGCAGGGAAAAACCACCCATTTTGCGTGGGTAACAAGATGTTAACCCCAATGAAATTATATTTGCGATATGCATCGGGGATCATCAGAGTGGTCACATGCCTTGGGGGTGGTGAGAAGGTGGTCAAATCAGCGGGAGCGGGGACAGGTGGCGTGATTATATTGGGTCGCGGGGTTAAATGGGCAATGGGCCTGAGGCTTTAATAAATCAATGAAATACGTTGAATTTATAAGGTTTCGAGGGGGGTTTTAATATCAAAGGCGTAGGTGAAATTTATATCGGGGAAGGGGCTTATATGATAGGCGAGGTTGGGGTTACATGAGCACGAGGGTGTTGGGGCTAGAAGAAAAGGGGCTTAGGCCTTTCTAACATAAGGTTGAGATTTTAATATAAAAACATGGTTTTTATATATAAAACAGAAGACCTGATAGGCTTAAGTTTTGATTTTAAACAATGTAAAAGAGGGTCTTTTACATTTTTTAATATATACAAAGAAAAATGAGGAATGGAGCTTTCCTTTATGAAGGTTTATGAATGAAGGAATGGGTTTTTTAGAGGGGGAAATGGAGTGAATGAGACTGTGGGTATGGAGAGTGAAAATGAGATCAATAAGCCCAAAAATGAAGTCCTTTTGGAGCAGTAAGGTAAAATTTAGAAGGCAGAGAGGGAAAGTGTAGTAAAACAGGTTGATTTAGGATAATGAAGGCAGTGAGATTTCTAAAACTCACAATATTCATAAATCTTGTTTTTAGAAATCTAGGACAAGTACTTAGTCATCTTCAAAACAACAAAAATTACTGATGACTAACAGTGGCTCCACTTGGGGAGGGAAGCTCATTTTCTGGAGGTGTCCAAAATTTTCAGATATCAAATGTGTGAGCTTATGAAGACCAGTGACCTTTCCATTAGGCGGATTTTTCCTTTTTTTTCATTTGTTGATGTTTCTTTGCAGTTGTGATATCAATAATCTGAAAAACATGATTACTTAAACTTTATTTCTACCTACGCAACCTACTTGGCTAACATTTTTCTTCCTTGGGTGGACTTGAACTGGAAAACCCTTGACATTTTTTATTTTTAAAACAAAAAAAAACTATATACTTCTATCCTTATTTCTTCCAAGAGTTCAGATTATGCTAGTGAACTCTTTTATTTTCTACCTAGACTATTTGACTGCCAAGATTAAGATGTTTGGCAAACTTCATTCTCTAAGCTATTAACATGAAATTGAAAGCATGGTTTAAATCAGGATTAGGCACTCTGACTTGCCATGGGTTGTGGCATTAGGGCAATTTGCACACAAACATTATTTTTGTAAAAACAAAACTAGAAAAATAAGGGTTGTGATTTATCATTTGGTATTTATCCCCATCTTCCTCTTTGGTTCAGTTTTGAGCATGTGGAACCAATATCTTTCACTCCTAATCTATCCTTTTTGACAAGTCAAGTTTGAATTATTTGACAAGCTCTCTTTCACTAACTTACCAACACAAAGTTAAAAGCATGTTTCAGCCATGATTAGGCTAGATGACTGAAACAAGATCTTCTTTCTGAACTAGCAATGGCATTTAGGCTTGCACACTTTCAGTATTAGTATTTTTTGGGCATGGGGCTGTACCTCTTTTCAAATCTTCCCTCTTTTTCTTTCTTTTATGTTTTTGTGTTTTTGTGATTTTTCTCATGCAATGTTATATACAGTGAATGAAAATTTTAAACTAGGGGTTTTGACAGAAATGATACTTGAGTATCCTGTCATCAGCATGATCTCCATACATCCCTTGTCCATTCAACTTTGGTAAACAAAAAACATTGCTACATCTATTGGAAGGCATGTTGTGATGATTTTCCCATGAACTCTGAAACTTGTCATTTTTTCCTTTATACCTTCTTATTGATCTTTGCTTCTGAACTTTGTCTTTGTTGAAGAACTTTCTTAGATGAACAAGGTAGTCTTTATGAGTTTTAAAGTAGACAATGATGTCATCAATGTATATCATGGTAGAATAGCTCAAATCAGGAGCCATGGATCTTTGGAGAGTAACTTCAACACTCCATGATTCAGAAGGCATTTGGTCATATAAGTAGATACCCCTAGGTGCTTTGAAAGTGGCCTCATGTTGATCGTTTAGAGATACCCTCTCCTGATTGAAATCTGAAACGCTATCAAGCCATGCCACTTTGTTAGAACTCTCTACCTTTTGCAGTATATGATTTGTCTTGAGAAAAGGTTATATGTTTTCCAGGTGGTTCTCATCTAGGTCTCTAAAATCGATATACAACCTATACCCTATTATTTTCCTTCTTAGTGACATAATTTGTTATAAAGACTTCTGGTTCTTCTTGAAAGGGATCATACTTTGAACAGTGTTTGGGTCAAAAGTCTTTAAATTCTTATCACTATATGCAAAATCATACTCAAAATCCTTGTATAGCCTTATGTATTTTAGTTTTGTGTGTAATGACAGATTTCTGGATAATTTAATCATTTTGAGTCTTTCTAGGCTACCCACATTATACTCCTCTATATTAGTTCCAGTAGATTCTAGTTTAGGGTCCATATCAAAATTTGTGGGATTCAACAAATCTTTTGAAGGGATAAAACTCTTTGATGATGAGTTGTTTATGTAAGGAAAAACCTTAAGACTCTGCAGACCCAAATTTCTACAGGTTTCTATTGTGTGAGAGTATTTAAGAACTTCTAGATTGACAAAAGAGAAAGGTTCTATTTTTGAGGTTTGTCCTTCATTTGAGCAATTTGATTCAGATTTTAAACTGATTTTTTATTTTGAAATTTCATTTTCAGTTTGTAGAAGGTTAAGTTTAGTTTCATCATCATGTTGTTGTTCAAGGCTGATATATTTTTGGCTATTGATTTCTTCCTGCAAAGACGGGTTTGACTGTTGTAGTGTGCCTAGATCCGTCTCAACTTCAGTTACCTGCTCATTAATTTCCTCTTCATTACACAAGATGAAAGAATAAATATATGAGTGAATGGAATAAAGAAGAGTGTTATTTTTCCTCTCTTTACTGGTAACCATATATTTCATGTGTGACTCTTGGTATAGTCTCCTTGTCTAGTTAAAAATAGGGATGGTAGAATAGGACATGTCTAGTTGAAGGTTCCCCTAAGGTTTGGCTCCCCAAGATCTGGATAAAATCCTGACGTACTTAGGGGGGTATCTGCCACTACTATGTCCATGACAAGGCCTTTAGCAGGTATTTGTGCCAGATTAACACAAAGATCCTTGATTAGGCCTAAACACTTGAATTTACTTGAATCGAATGAGTATAAGTCTTTGTAAGGTTTAGTTATTTCTAGGCCTAATATTTCCATCACAACTTTAGGCATGAGGTTGTTTGAGGCACCAAAGTCTAGCATGGCATTGTGTAATATCTTGTAATGTATGTTTAGGATAATATATAAAGGAGGGATAGATCCTTATTGGTACTTTCCTTCCACCTCGGGACCAAACAATGGCTCAAGTTTGTCATCAATTAAGTACAGAGAATCAATATCATTTCCTATGTTCAAGACCTTAAAAACTTGGGACTTATACACTTCTTGAGTTATCAGTTCAGTGAGAGGTATGGTTATCTTGATTTTGGCAATCTCTCCCTCAAGGCTGAAGGGTACTTGTGTTTTGGGTATATTTATATTAGTTTTATCAGCCATAAACTTTTCTATATTTTTATTTTTCTGATTCTGAATTAGGGATTTAGGCAATAGAATTTTTTCAGGGCCACTAGAAGAAGCACTAGGGACCTTGTGTCACCACTTGGTTGGCTAGTTTTGTCTTTGTTTGGATTAGTTTTTAGAACGATGGTGTCTGTATTGTCTACTGTCCTCTTAGGAGTATTTTCAGGGGTTTTCCTAACAACAAGGTTTGTTTGGTTTCTCTTGGAGGTTTCTTGGTTCCTTTTGCTCCTAAGGTCATAATGCCTATGGACTTCCATTATGGCATTTTCAAATCCAAATTAGTAGCCTTCAGAATCCTCATATTTTTTTTTTCAGTTTCATCGAAGGCAAAGAGACCTTGTTCTTCTTTAGTGAGAAAAACATCACTTTCGTTGTCAGAACCTATCAAGTTTACATGGCTTTCTTCAGGTTCTTCATTCTCTCTTCCCTCTTCATCTACATAGTTGTCTTGGAAAGGAGGCCTAATTTGTTGGTCATTGTCTCTTGGTCTGTTTTGGGGACTGTATCTTCTGAAACTTGCATTCCTATTTCTGTTTTGGGGGTTTGCTTGGTTTTCCCTAGCAGGAATTATTTCATTTAGGCTTATCCTCTCCATTCATTCTCTCCATGGTTCTAACTAGGCTGTCAATCTTGGAATCATATGAGGAGGTTGAGGGCATGATTTCATCCTTGTAGGTTACTCTCTTTTCTGATCTTAGCCTAGCTCTCTTTTCAATCAGGTTGGCCTCTACACTTATATCCCCCTTCTGCATGTCTTCTAAAGTTAGGGGGTATGTTTCTCTTAGCTGATAGGCCATGTCAGGGTGAAAACCTTCCAAAAATTTTGCCAAGACTAGGCCTAGTGGGGGTTTCATGTTTGGTCGGAGTGAATTGTAAACACTATTGAACCTAGTGCAGTAGTCTTGGACACTCTCCCCTGTATTTCTCTTAAGGTTTCTATATTCTGAGAGGATTGTAGGTTTTCACCCTAAACATAAATTATCTACACACGAATCTTACAACAGAAAATAAAAAATAGTGAGAGCATAAAACATAAAACAGATAAACACAAAGATTTTCCCCTGGATCCCAAATCGAGACGAATAGCTTTATTTTTCATTATATTCCTTTTAGTGTTACAACACATATATATACATGCTGAGGCATACATGAAACCTAATCCATTAACCCTGGATTAAAACATAACCATAGTTCTCTTGACCGGATCTACAAAAATACCAAGGGTCAAAAACCATCGTACCCCAAAACCATGTGCAAAACCATGCACAAAACCATGGGTGCGGATCGCCCACCGGATATTAAGGACAAAAAAATTTTCGCCGGGGCGCTGCCCCAAACCCCTTGCGTGCAGCACAAAGGGGTGTCTATAACACATACCCAACATTATCCCACTTGTTGTTTTATTTCCACAAGGGGCCACAGGAGAGCTTAATCATTGGCCCAATTCTTCAACACCCATTGTTTCTCTACACCAAGAGAACTTCTGAGTGCTCACAAACTTCGTCAATGCATCTGCAACATTCTTCAAAGTGTCCACCTTTACCAGCAACAGCCTTTTAGCCTCAACCATATATCTAAAAAAGTGATATTGATCATCAATGTGCTTTGTCTTTGAATGATAAGTAGGGTTCTTAGCCAAGAAAATTGCACTTTGTCTATCACAGTCTATTGTTATAGCTAGTTGTACCAACCCCATTCTTGAAAACAATCTCTGTAACCAAACTGCTTCCTTGCTTGAATGAGTGGCTGCCATTTATTCTGCCTCTGTAGTTGAAAGAGCCACTACAGACTGTCTTTTACTCATCCAACTGACTGCGCCTCCAAATAGGCTAAACACATACCCACTTGTAGATCTTCTTTGGTCCAGATCTCCAGCCCAGTCTGCATCAACAAAACCGTGAATGTCCAACATTATTTCCATTCTGGGTCTTCCTTGGTAGCACAAGCCATACTCTCTAGTGCCACGTAAATATCTGAAAACCTGCCTCATTGTTGTCCAATGCTCCTTCCCTGGGTTTGACATAAACCTACTCAATACTCCCACTGCATGTCCAATGTCTGGTCTAGTACAGACCATTGCATACATCAGGCTACCCATTTCACTTTCATATGGAACACGGGACATATCCTCCTCTTCTTCTTGTGTCTTGGGACACTGTTCAACAAACAATTTTACACCTACAGGAATAGGAACATTCACTAGTTTACTATCCTGCATATTGAACCTCTACAATATAGTCTCGACATACTTCCTCTGGTTTAACCAGAGCTTCCTCTTTTCCCAATCTCTCTTAATTTCCATGCCCAAAATATAGTTTGCAGCACCAAGATCCTTCATGTCGAATTTGGAGAACATTTGGGTCTTCAAATATTGGATAATTTCTTTGTCATTTCCAATCAACAACATATCATCCACATACAAGACCAAATAAATAACACATTCACCAATTAATTTAAAATAAACACAGTGATCCTCCTTGCTTCTAGTGAAGCCAAGTCCTCGTATATAGGTATCAAATTTCTGATACCACATCCTTGGTAACTGTTTTAACCCATACAGAGACTTCTTCAACCTGCATACCAGTTCTTTCTTACCCTTCACCATAAAGCCTTAAGGTTGCTTCATGTAGATCTCCTCTTCTAGATCCTCGTGAAGAAATGATGTCTTCACATCCATCTGTTCTATCTCAAAATCAAATGCAACAGCAATAGATAAAAGTAATCTAATAGAAGTAACTTTGGCAACAGGATAAAAAATATCACCAAAATCAATTCTCAATACCTGGGAATAACCTTTTGCTACCAATCGAGCTTTTTATTTCTCCACCTTGCCTTCTACATTCATCTTCTTCTTAAACACCCATTTTCTCCCTATGGGCTTTTTTCCAGCTGGCAACTCCACCAGATCCCATGCCTCATTTTTTTGCAAGGATGCCATTTCATCAACCATGGCCTCCTTCCAGATTTTTCCATCCTCTAAATCTATTGCCTCCGTGACAGTTCTTGGATCATCATCAGTTATAGTAAAGGCAAAATTTTAACAAAAAGCAGATGGATTATACCTTTCTAGTTGTCTTCTTTCCTGAGCTGATCTTCTCATAGCTGGAGTTTGTGGCTCTTCCCCTTCTAAGTCTTCTTCTGTTGTAGAGTCCGATTCATCCTCCTTTAGCTCAAACTCTATCTTCTGAGGTTACTTTGGTAGCACTTCATCTGTAACAACATCTTTCACCTCTCTAAACACCAAATCTCAGTTGTACACAACCTTCCTTGTTTCCGGGTTCCAAAGCTTGTAACCTTTTAAACCATCCTTAAACCCAATAAAGATGCACCTTTTCGATTTATTATCCAACTTGGTCCTTTTCTTCTTTGGAACATGTACATATGCATCACATCCAAATACCCTTAGATGTGAAAGAGAGGGTTTCTTACCAGTCCATACCTCATGTGGAGTCTTATCCTACGACGCCGATGAAGGTGATCTATTAACTAAGTAACATGCAGTCTCCACTGCCTCAGCCTAGAATTCTTGTCCTAACCTGATACCACTGAGCATGCTTCTTGCCTTTTACATCAGTGTTATGTTCATTCTTTCTGCAACTCCATTTTGTTGAGGTGTGTATGGAGTAGTCTTTTTTCATGCTATACCACACTTCTTACAGAACTCTTCAAATTTCTTGTTGCAGAACTCCCCACCATTATTTTTCCTCAGTGCCTTTATCTTCTTCTCCATCTGGTTTTCCACCAGAGCCTTAAATTCTTTAAATCTGTCAAAGACTTCATATTTCTTCCTCAAGAAATCTATCCATGTATTCCTTGAGAAGTCATCTGTGAATGAAACATAGTACATAGAATTTCCCAGTGATGAAACTGACACAGGTCCAAACACATCACTGTGCACAAGTTCTAATATCTTGTTTGCCCTCTTAGCACCATAAGGAAAACTCACCCGATTCTGCTTCCCATATACACAATGTTCACAGAAATTGAAATCTAGAGAGAAATTAGACATACGTTCTACCATACCATTTCTATGTAGTATCTGAAGGCCCTTCTCTCCAATATGTCCAAGCCTTTGATGCCATAGCATGGTATTTTCTCCAAAGACGGCTAGGCTTTCTGCTCCACTTTTAGGAACCATAGAATTGTTACACCTATCAATAATAGTGATACCTCGTAGCTTGTATAGAGTTCCAGTTTGAACTCCCCGCATTAATACTAGTGCTCCCCGAACCATCTTGCAGGTATCTTTCTCGAACACTGTTTTTACACCTGCATCATCCATCTTGCTTATAGAAATCAGATTTCTGGCCAATGCAGGAATATGCAGAACACCAGGAAGTGTTCTAATCCTTCCACCTTGCAGCTTCAGCTTTAACTTTCCACGTCTGACAATTCTGGCCTTCCTATTATCCCCTAGGAAGACATCACCACCATCATATTTCTCATATTTGCAGAACCACTCCCTATGGGGAGTGAAGTGAAAGGATGCACCTGAGCCAATCAACCATGACTCATGATCTACATGTGTATTTGAAGAAGAAGCCAAATACACATCCCCACCTTCATCCAAGGTGGTTTTTTCCTCTGCAGAAGGAGCATCATCAGATCCCTTTCCTTTCTCAGGAGCTTTAGATCTGTACTCCCTTTTGTAGTGCCCTTCCTTTCCACATTTCCAGCATACCTTTACAAACTTTACAGGAGATTTAGATCTCCCTCTACATTTGAATCTCCCACTCGAAACATTATTCTTGTTTATGTTTTGGAACCTTCCCCGTACAGATAAGGCATCTCCATTCTGGCCCTCCATATTTCTCCATCTCATTTCCTCCAACAGCAAGGCTGAGACAATGTCATCAAAATTCAAGGTAGTTTTATTCCTACCTATTGCAATAACCAGACTGTCCCACGAGTCTGGTAGAGAACACAACAAACTGATGCAATTATCTTCATCTAATATTTTAATATCAACAGAGGATAGCTGACTTACCACAGTATTGAAGGCGTTCAGACGCTTTGTCATCGAGTCTCCATCCTTCATCCTTAGGTTATACAGATTTTTCCGCAGGAACAATTTATTCACCAGAGACTCAGATTGGTACAAAGTCCCAAGTTTTTCCCATAAATTCTTCGTCGTAGCTTCCCCAGATACATTCAACAATACTGAATCTGAGACACACAACCATATTGTGCTCTTAGCCTTCCGATCCAATTTCTTCCAGTCTTCATATGACATTTCCATTGGTTTAGTACCTAGATCTACCGCGATCCACTGATCTTTATCCACCAGCAGATCCTCCATCTTGAGCTTCCATAACTCAAAACTATGACCATTAAACTTCTCGAGCTCTATTTTTCCGTCGCTCACCATCTTCTTTCATCGAAAGAATTGATCCCGCAGATCTCCCACTGAACAGGGTCTACCTCAGGCCCGAGAAAAAAACCCTTAGCAGCAAAGGCATCCCCTTGAAGCCAAAACAACTTTGATACCAAATGTAGGTTTTAACCCTGAACAAAAATTATCTACACATGAATCTTATAACAGAAAATAAACAATAGCGAGAGCATAAAACATAAAACAGATAAACAAAGATATTTTCCCCTCGATCCCAAATCGGGACGACCAGCTTGATTTTTCATTATATTCCTTTTAGTGTTACAACACATATATATATATACATGCTGAAGCATACATGAACCCTAATCCATTAACTTTGGATTAGAACATAACCATAGTTCCCTTAACCGGATCTACAAAAATACCAGGGGCCGAAAACCATCGTACCCCAAAACCATGTGCAAAACCATGCACAAAACCATGGGCGCGGACCGCCCACCGAAAATTAAGGACAAATAATATAACACATACCCAAAAAGGATTTGGAGAGGGTTTTTCTTAATCTCCCACTTGTTTAGGAATGTCTGGTAAAGATAACCGAGATCATATATGTTGTTAGGAGTCAAGATTTTGAACCATTTTCTGGCTTCTCCTGCTAAGCTTTGTGCAATATCCTCATTTTTATGGCATCTTCTTCCAAATCCATATGGTCAAAGGCATCATTCATTCTGTCTACATGTTTTTGGGTAGTGGTAGAGTCTGCTCCTGTGAAATGAGGGATCTTGGACTGGTAATCATGTGGAAAAGGTACTAGAGGTTGAGGTAAAAGCAGGGGGCATACCAAGCTACCATGATGGGAGCTAATGGAGGATTTACAAGAGGAGGGTTTGTGAAAGGAGGTGTAGGATGAAGTGGAGTGGTTTGCACAATGGCGGTATGGATGGGTGTGGTGGAAGTACTTGGACTAGAAAACTGATTCTGAGTAGACTTGGGATGGAAAGAGCTAAAGTGATGGAGAAGCTGAAAGTCAGGAGGAGTGGAAGGAGAGGCTTCTCACTAGAACTCTGCTACAAATCTATGGGCTCAAGGTTAGTCAAGTCAATTTTACTTTTTGACTTGGTTTTGAAAAGGTTCTTTGTATGGTGCAAGTCAAACTAGGGATCTTGCAAAACTGTAAGATGTTCAGGTACAGAGCTTGCTCTATGAATGATCCTAATAGTATTTAAGTTTCTAGTTTTAGAAGTTTGTAACAAAATATTTTCTGGGTCATCAACTATGGCAGGAGGATTTGGGTCTGGATGAGATCTAGTATTGATCCTTTGCGAAGCCAGATTTCAAACTCAAAATTCAGAGAGGCTGAAAGTTTAGGATTGTTTTCAGAAGGGATGACCTCTTTTAGTGCTTCATAAACTTACATAGTATGGGACTAGGCTTGTAAACCTCTCAGGGCTATTTTGACACAATCCCAGGGAAGTATAGTGTGGACTAGTGAAGTAATAAGCCTACTGGAGGCTAGTGGAGTCACCAGGTGGATGTTTTCTGTTATTTTGAGGATATATGTGTATGGTCCACCACCAATAATGACAAATAACCAATCTAGGGACGTTTTTTTGGTTTTTCTGAGTTCCTTTATGTATCCCTAAGGTTTGTATGAGTGTTTTTTGGTTGACTCAACATTTTTCTAGGATGGTGAAACAACCAGATTATACTCTTTGGCTTACATTTTGAATTCTATATGATTTGATAAGGGTTTCTGAAGTCCTAAGGGATACTTATATTGTCACTGACTCAGAAGCTCCATCATGATCACCATTATGCTAGTAATGGTTGTGAGGTGGCTATAAATCATAGGATTTTATAAGTCTAACTGAGGGTCTAATGATTCTGTAAATGATATTTAGGCTACTATATACTCAGAAGGTCCCATTGTGATCACCATTATGTTAGGGTCTTGTTATTTAGTAGATTGGTAGACCAAATGCATAGGCTAACATCAAACCAATCTTTGGAGTCGTAGGACCTAGCCTTCCTGAACTCAGAGAGGGCTCTCTCTATTTGTATGCAAGAGATGTGAACTTTTTTGCTTTAGATGGTTTATTTTAGGCTAGTTGTTAAGTGTAGGGTTTGTTGTTTGTTTTAGTTGGGTAAGATGATCAAGAGGAATAGATAAAATGAGGAAATATTCAAATCATTGGGCTATGGAGTCTATAAAGTCATGAAAGGTTCATCAATAGATCGGGGAGCATCACAGGGAAAATCTAGCTTGGCCATTGGATTCTCAAGGTTTTAAGGGAAATGAGATGGACATCAACTGTGGGAATAAAAGTAGGACAAAGAGCAATCAAGAATAATTTATCATGTACTTTTTAACAAGAAGGGACTTAAATATCATAAGCATAAAGAAGTAATCGATAGACAGGGGAAACCATAAATTCCTTGATTCAAATTAAGTAGATAATTATTAAAGGAAAACATTCGAATGAAATATAGAAGGCGAGAAACTCATTTAACTTCTAGTGATTTAACCTTCTAAGACAAAAAAAATTTAAGAAAAACATACAACTGTAATCAAAGAAGAGGGAACACATAAACATCATTGATCATCGCTATGAAGATCTCCAAAACAATTATTTAAGAAAGTACAAAGGGTATGATCAAAACAAAACCTCTTTGGCAGACCTAAGTAATGGTACTTTAGAGAGAGACCTCAAGAACATTTTTTAGTGATATCAAATAAGGAGGGCTAGCCATAAATCATCTTTGATACCTACTGTATTAAGCCATTCATGGAATAAAAAAGCTTAGGGGGTGTAGAGAGCAATTAAGAATTCTCTAAAATGTCGTAGTAGAGGAAAACATAAAGGAAGTGAAGAACAACAGAGCTAAGGTGCCTTTGAAAACATTTATTAATCTAAATCCTTTATTCTACTGCAACATAGAAAGATGGAAAACATAATGAAACATGAGAAAAAAGTAACTGAATAGAAGCACTTCACCATTAACCAAGCTCAGGGATCCTGCAAGAAAGCCTCCTCCATCAACAAACAAAACAGGGCATTCGGAAGCTTCAAAACACCAATTTCTCTTTAACTTCCAAAATAATATATATTACTCCAAAGATTCATCAAATTCCAACAAGATAATGAGCTCAAATGCAATATTTATTTGTAAATGAGGAGGTGAAGCCGAGTTAGGTGTTGGGTGTGATTTATTACAGAGTTAATGAATTTTTTACCTTGAAGACCATGCAAGGCTCAAGGAAAAAATATCTGAAGATACTTCTATGGAATAATAACTCCTATCTTAACTTCTGAGAGAATATATGTGAAATGTTTGACTTTAAGGCCTAATAATAACTTTGCAATAACTATTGGTAGATAGAAAATATCTTTGACTGAGTGCAATAACTGTTTGATGCTTTATTGAAGGAAACAAAGCATTAGGTGTAAAAATATATTTTAAAGAAGTACCTTCCTGTAGGTGCAGTTAATTCAAATGTGTTTTTAGGTTAATATGCCTCTTGTTTTGTCTTTAAACTCTGTATTTAGGCCTTTAAACTCTGACTGCCTGTTTCTTTTATTTTTCTCTTTAATCTAATTTATCTCTGCCTGTTCATTAATCCTTTTGATTAATATTTTTGATCTTCTGTATTTATCCTTTGATATTTTAACTGTCTGCCTTTATTACCTTTAACCTCTGATTTTGGTGGCTAATCCTTTTTTTTTCCTTTGATTAGTGATTAGCCCTTTAATCCTTTAATCTTCTTTTCTTCATTGTTTCTCCAACTGTGTTTGTTTTTTGCGTGCAAGGGATGTTTCCTTTCATGTTAGGAGGGTTACTTGACCATCGATGATCATGTTTCATCGATGGTTAATCTTGATACAAGGCCTTTGATCATTTGTGGTTCAAATCGAACTTCTGGATCATCACCTAGAGGCTAATTCGGACGATTTTGGACCATCATAATGCTCTTTAGGCATTCTGTGATTAAATCTACACAAAAAAAAGTTTGTCAGTTTGGAAACCTGTGGGGAGGGCCTTGAATGCACTTTTATATGGTTTTGGGCTTATCAGAGGGGTTTTCAGAGAGGAAATGGTGTGGGAGGCAGGGTTCTGAAGGCGAAACCGGTAGAAATTTGAACAGAGGCGGCAGGGTTTAAAAATTGGCGCGGAGGGATAAGCGGTTTTGAAAAACCGGAAGTGGTTTATCATGTGGTAGAAGGGTGGTCCATTACACGACATGTGGTAGGGAAAAATCACCCATTTCATGTGGGTTATAGGATGTTAACCCCGATGTAATTATATTTGTGATATACGCCGGGGATCATCGGATCTCAGGGAGAGAGATCAATGGTCATCGCATGCCTTGGGGGCGATGAGTAGGTGGTTAAATTAGTCGGAGCAGGGACAGGTGGTGCGATTATATTGGGTCACGGGGTTAAATGGGGAATGGGCCCAAGGCTTTAATAAATCAAAGAAATACATTGAATTTATAAGGTTTCGAGAGCGGTTTTAATATCAAAGGCAAAGGTGAAATTTATATTGGGGAAGGGGATTATATGATAGGAAAGGCCAGGGTTACATGAGCACAAGGGGGTTTGGGCTAGAGGAAAAGGGGCTTAGGCCTTTATAACATAAGTTTAGGCTTTTAATATAAAAACTAGGTTTTTATATATAAAACAAAAGACCTGATAGGCTTAAGTTTTGATTTTAAACAATGTAAAAGAGGGCCTTTTACATTGTTTAATATATAAAAAGGAAAATGAGGATTGGAGGTTTCCTTTATGAAGGTTTATGAAGGAATAAATGGGTTTTTTAGAGGGGGAAAAGGAGTGAATGAGAATGTGGGTATGGAGAGTGAAAATGAGGTCAATAAGTCAAAAAATGAAGTCCTTTCGGAGCAGTAAGGTAAACTTTAGAAGGCAAAGAGGGAAAATGTAGTAAAACAGGTTGATTTAGGATAATGAAGACAGTGAGATTTCTAAAATTCAAAATATTCATAAATCTTGTTTTTAGAAATCTAGGACAAGTACTTAGTCATCTTCAAAACAACAAAAAATACTGATGACTAACACCTCTGTCACTCATTAGGATCTTCGGGCATCCAAACCTGGTCAGAATTTGCTCGAAAATGAAGTGTGTAGTGGTATCGGTAGTGTAATCCTTTATGGCTTGTGCTTCCACCCATCTGGTGACATATTCCGTGGTAGTTACGATGTAGCACACACCTGTCTTTTTTCCTGGCATATTGATAGGCCTTATGAAGTAAATGGCCCACTTGTCAAATGCTTGCAGGGCCATTTGTTGTTGCAGGGGAATTTCATCTCTGCATGTTGGCCTTCCTATTCGTTGGTAGGCATTGCATGCTTTAAAATAGTCATGAGAGTCATTATGTAGGGTAGGCCACCAGAGTCCAGCTCCCAAGATCTTTTCCGCTGTTGATTTCCCTACGTAGTGACCTCCTGCTACATTGTCGTGGGATTCTGCCAAGATAGCGTGTCGTTCATGCTCCAAAATGTACCTTTGCAGCACTTCATTAGATCCCATCTTATATAGATGACTTGCAATGATGGTAAAATCTGCAGCGTAGGATACCAACTCTTTCTTCTGTTGTATCGAATACTCTGCAGGTGCCATGCCTATAGTCAAGAAGTGAATGATGTTGATGAAGTGCGCATCAACTATCTTAATAGAAAACAACTATGAATCAGGCAATCCTTCTTCTATTTTGGTTGGCTCCTCGCCATTCTCAATTTGGTACAAGTGATCCGGCCCAACATTCAACTTCCCTAGCTTGACAATGATTTCAAAGTCGTATTCCTAGAACAACAGTAGCCATTGAAAGGTCCCCCCCCAACACAGGCTTATTCACCAGGTACTTCAAATCCAAATGATCTGTAAAAAAATTAAAATTTCCTCCTAATAGATATTACTGATACTTCTGTAATGCATAAACCATGGCCGATCCCTCCCGCTCCGTGGTGGAGTAGGTGCACTCTGCGCCAGAGAGTTTCCTACTAGCGAATGAAACAGGATGATCAATGTCTCCATCTCCAGGCTGCATAAGGACCACTCCCAGGGTGATCCCTGCTGCATCGACATGAACATGTAATACCTTCGTCCAATCAAGAAAGATGAGAATAGGTGCAGAGACCATCTTCACCTTGAGTAGCTCGAAGCTTTTCTGACATTCATCATCCCCAAAAAATGAAACATCCTTCTTAAGTAGTTTTTCCATAGGCATTGTGATCAGTGTGTACCCTTGAATAAACTTCCTATTGTAGCATGTATGTTCAAGGATTGAACCTAGTTGTTTCTCAGTTGTAGGTACCGCTAGATTTATGATAACTGCAACTTTGGCAGGATCGACCATCAATCCTTGCCGACAAACTATGTGCCCGAGCAAGATTCCAAAGGGTACACAGAATATGCACTTCTTGATATTTAGGGAAATATGGTGCTTCCTACAGGCATCCAACATCATGCACAGGTTTGAGACATCCTTCTTCACCAAGTCGAAGAAAGTCCATTCATCAAAGTACACCTCCAAAAACTTGTGGATGAACTCTTTGAATACTACGACCACCACCCGTGAAAAGATGGCAGGGGAATTCTTGAGCCCAAATGGCATGGAAAGGATCCCCAATCAGTAGTGAACGAAGCTCTTTTGCAGTCATGAGGTGCGATCCTCATCTGATGGTAGCCCGAGAACCCATTTGTAAATGAGTATGCTTCCTGCGTGCCTACGCTATCAATGATTTCGTCGGAGAAGGGTGTAGGAAAGGGATCATGCGCACAACCATCATTTAATTTGTGCAAATCAACACATATTCATATCTCCCCCTTCATATTTTTCTCCTGAACCACCATCAGAATTACCCATTCTGACTGTTCGACTGGTTTGATGATACCTACAGTGAGAATTTTATCGATTTCTTCCTTAACCTTTTTATTATACTTAGGATTCAATCGATAAGGACGTTGCTTCACAAGGTGCACATATTTTTTTAAAGTGATGCGCATGACCCCTAGATCCCCTGTAATCCCCTTGAGTTCTGAGAACTTTGTTGGGAATAAGTCCTGGTATTCCGTGAGAAATTCTGCCACTTTTCCTACTGTATTTTCATCCTAATAATCCCCAATTTTAGCTAACTTAGGTTTCTCTTCCGTGCTAATGTTCAATTCTCGTAGCTTCATAGGCTTAGTAACATCGACAGTTAGTAACTCCGGGATATATACATTGTGCAGATCTTCGTCACACTCTTCTATTTCTATATTGCGACAATTGGCAATATCCTGCATATGTGTTTCCCATGTTGATGCCCAAAGTGTTGTGTAAGGGAGAAATTCATCAAATAAAAAGGTATCTATATCCTACAGAGCTTCGTCAAGTGCCTGTGTTCCCCCTGCTAACCCAAATGTTCCTACAAATTCATTCTTTAATGTTTCCTAGTGATGGGTGCGCTGGTGTAGCTCCACATCTAAGTACCATGTGGTGGGAATTGGTCCCAAGGCATGAATAATAGGTGAACCTATTCTTCTGTAGTCCAGTCATGCCATTTTTCCATCCAAGAAAACAAATTCTCGCGCGGGTCTACTGGGCCACAGAATGTTTTTACGCACAAGTGGACCGAAAGTTCAAATCACAGGATCATCATATCCTGACACTCTTCCCAATCTTGGAATGCCCCCTTATGTGTATCCCACCACCTCACAGGTGCTGCGCGTATAGCTATATTAAGGGCACATAACCTTCGCTCTCTTGGAACCACAGCTTCAAATGCTCGCAAAAACTCCTTAATACTACCAGAACCATCAAATTAGGGTAGTTCTCTTACCTCAGAGGAGATGCAACAGAATTTCTTGCTGATTCTAAGACATAGCAATGCATATACATCATGTAACCAATTTTTCCAATTTTCCATCTCTCTGTCGGATTCAGAGAAACATTCACTAAATTTTTCCCAGCAAAGTACACCATCATCCATGGGATTGATCTAATCTTCATCTCGCGTAGTTAACTTATAGATATGATCCACATCCTCTTCTTCACGCACCGGCTCCGTATACCGCTCTCCTTCCGCAGGGTATAATGGTACTATCACCCATGTAACTCCATTTTCAAACGCCATGCTTCTTTTCTTTAGGTTGATGATACCTCCCATATCTATGGCCCAATCCAATCCTAGGAGCGTAGGATAGGGGTTTTCATATCCTACAATCTGAATGACCTCAAAGTCAACCCAAACCTTAACTCCTGCAATATCTACCACTATCTTTGACAGTCTACCCAACGGTATTATATTCTATTGATTGGCCATGTGTAGCTGGATAGTGGACCATTCCAACTTAGGTTCTCCCATTCACTGCCAAGTTTGCTTGGGCAATACATTCACGTCTGATCCCAGGTCCAAAATAACCTGATCCATTTCATAATCACTAATTTGTGCTATTAGCCGTATTTCCACACTAGTGCGTTTCTTATGCTTGTATAGTTTTTTCACATTATTAACTTCTAGGGGTGGATTAGTTATTTCTGCGTAGCTGTCTATTAAGGCTTGGAGGTTTTCTATGGCCCGTTGGTTGTGCAGCAGCTTCATATATGCTTGAAAAATTGGTTTGACCTCATCTTTTGCTTTGAGATTCGGGGGGCTTGAGAAGTAAATGCCTCAGCCTTAGCAAAATATTGGTAAGCTGCGAAAAAGGTACTTTTCCTTATGTAGGTCCAAACCTTCTTGTTTGATGGTTGCTTTCTGGATAAGAGGCTCAGCTACATTTTTATCCTCAACTGCCCCAGTGGCCATGCCGATGCGTGTTATGAAATTAATGCTTCGTCCTTCGTCTCGAGGTTCTGCCTTAACCCTTTACACATTCTGCGTAAGTGTCTACTGCTTTTCCTGCATTTTTTCTATTAGAATCGAACAATCTTTAATCACATGGTCCAACTATCTAGAGTACCTGAAGTATTTCCTCGTAGGGTTCGTGCATTCCCTCGCAAAGTACCCTACTTCTCCGCAGTTATAGAAGATCATTTGTCCTCTCCCCCTACCTTCACTTCCACCTTGGCCCCCTCCCCCACCCCTAGATAGGGAGCCACCTATGCTTGAGGGGGATCTTGCTGAAGAAGGGTCTAATTTTACCCTATATAGGTTTCCCCAATCTATCATTAGATCATAAGTTCGGTAGTTATGTTCATCATGTCCTACTGATCGGAAAAACCGACACCTTGGTTGCTTTAGTTCTGGGACATATGCACCCAGATGGGGGCAGTGGTTAGTATCATGAAGGCCGACTATGCGACAAACATCACACCATAACATTGGTCCACTTGGTTCCAAGTGCAACGGATTAGGTTCCCCCGCCTATAGGTAGTCTGCCAGTAGCGGGCATTAATCCTTGGTATGGCCAGATACCCTACATCATATGCACCATATGTCTAGGCTAGCTTCTTTCCCTCAGTCCTTTCACAGGTTCTAGATCTCCATGTGCATCGCCTCTAGCTGCCCTTGGATTTTTTGTACTCCCAAGTGGGTATCATCTCTTGGCACAACTTCTAACTTCATAGCAATCTCCAAAGCTTTTTCCTATGATTCAATGGCTTGCTGACCCATAGGTATGCACAGGTGAGGCAATAATATAGAAATGAACCATTCCTTGTGTTGTCTATCATCATACAAAAATTCCCTTCCCTGATTACCTTCTTTAGCCACTGGTAAGCCTCCCATACAGACTTAGAGGGTCCTTGTTTAAAATATTTTAAGTCATTCACTATTTGAGAGTAGGATTTAGGTTGCCAAAACTGTTGTTTTAGGGTATTATTAACCTCTAGAATGGTCTTATTCACATTCTAAGCTACGTATCCCATATACCAGTCCAGGGCTCTTCCTTCAAAGGCAAGGGACAACTGCGCCTTTTTCATAGCATCGTTGGCCACATTTTGCGCAGTCCATACTGACTTTGTGACAAAATAGAAAAAATCCATATCTTTGTCCCCTACGCCCTTGAAGGTAGGTAGCTTCATATGGAAGGCCATCTCGTGTTCTAATGGGGGTGGAGGTACGAGTGAGTTCTTACCCCTATGCTGGTTTGAAGGTGGTGGAGTTGGAGGGCTATGCCCAGCCGAATCCCTTACTAGACTGTAGACAGATCTATCTCCTTCTTGATTAGTTCTGTAGTATTTACCACTTCGTGTTGTACCCTTGCTCTCATTGGAGCTCATTCACTCTATATGGATGCACATAATGCCCTTTTCACGCAATAATATTTTAATCATTAATAACAAGGTTTTTGGAAACTTACCCCAAAAACCCTTGAAGAACCTCCGCTCTACCTCCGAATAGGACACGAACTGATCGAATGCGAAGTCCATCACAAATACTCCCAACACACTATCCACCCAGTGATCTATCGTATGAGTGATGGTATTATCAGTTCTTTCTAACTACTGTATCAACTCTGGGGTCCACTGCGTGACTTTCTCGTCCTTCCAACACGTGTGGAAATCTACGAGCCCTGCCAGCCACTCTTGAATATCGTTTGCAAATGTTACAAAGAATATTTCAGAGAATTCAGTGAAAATGTACTTATTCTTCCACTTCTCTACCGTCATCTTTGTTCTGCAATTCCCTTTTACCGCAAATTCCTGAACCTATTCTTCAAACTGCTCTTCAATTTCTATCTTCTTAGGTCTCCAATGTTCTCTTGGCATTACCTGATCTCTCTCTCAAAATGCTCCCGGTCCCAGCAACAGAACCATTTTTTGGCTTGAGGGGTCCTGACCTAGGTACGGAGGTTAAGGTTTTCCAAAATACCCCTATACTATTGGCCCTTTCGGCAATGACCTACTTTCGCAGGCCAAGGTCTCACCCGAAGTAGTATGGGTGGGTGTTGGAACCAGGTTTCTGCACCCTGAGAGAGAGAGAGTAGGTAACAAAACAGATTGGTGGTTGAAATTATTAGATCTACACAGAGGTAGGCTATTCACAGGGTTATTTAGCACATAACCATAACACAGCTAACAGATCTAATCAGTATATTCACATCCATGTGTGTATCACCAAATATCAGTACAGAATACTATAATCGCAACAATTATAGATCACATATACTTATACCAGAACCATAGATATTCTCGCAGCTTACAGCAATAAAACAAACACATACGAAGCTTAGTCAGATAACACAGGTTTGCATCAACAGTCAACATATTAGATCCAGATAGCATAAGATATTCCAACAATACTCTGCATATACTAATATCAAAACCCACTTACAATCCCAAAATACTGCCTGTGCACATAGCTAGTAGGGTTCACACACAGCAGGACTAAGGATCTTCGTGCACACAGACAGCTGGAGTCCTTACCCAAACAACCCAAGACATATCTAATAGTTCACACGTAGCATCAGACTTAATTATTGCCTAGTTTAAGATTCAAAATGTTCATCTATTTATAACAACTTAGCCTATGCTTTCCTGTGGTCCGAAAACCATGGTTTGCAAACTCTAAGTCTACCCTTGACCCATTACAATGCATTCAGATCTTTGACCCACCCCAAAACCCCTGTGCTAGACTAATTAAGACCAAAAAAATACAAAATTGTACAAAATTCACAGCTTTAGAGGACCCTGTTCCAACAAGATGCTATCGCTGCTAGGGAGGAAGAACCAGTACCTCCAGCTGACTTAGAAAAAGAAGAAGAGTCGGAGGGAATGGAGGAAGAACCAATACCTCTGGTGGATTTAGCAGAAGAGGAAGAGCAAGAGGAAATGGAGGAAGAACCAGGACCTTTTGAAAATTCAGAAGAAGAGGAAGAGCCAGAGGAAATAGAGATAGAGTAGGACGAACCGGAAGAAATGGAAATGGAGGAAACAATTGGCAATACAGTCTAGGTTTCCACACAAGAACCATCCTCACTTGTGGAACCTACTGAAAAAATAATCATGGATATAGGGGATGAAGTTGAGGCTGTACTACAGTCATCAAATTTCATTAATGGAGCACAGGGAGAAGGAACATCATCTAGAGGGTTGGAAAGTGATGCTATTACTCAAGAAACAACATCACCTACCAAAACAGATATGGATATTGAAACAGGAAGGGGTGTCACACAGAACCACCCCCGATTCAGTCAGGTTAGGAAGACAGAGAAGGAATGACCCTTGAAGTCGACACTGCTCCATAATAACCAATGTCGACCGCAAAAGAAGAAGCAATGAACGAAGGACAAGAAGACAGAGAAAGAATGACCCTCGAGGTCAACACTGCTCCACATGAGCCAGTGTCGACCACAAATGAAGAAGCAATGCACGGAGGACAGGAAGATAGAGAAGGAACAAACCTCGAGGTTGACACTATTCCACAAGAGCCACTATGAACCCCAAACGAAGAAGAAATGCATGAAGTAGGCTCGACCCATGTGAGAAACGAGGGTGATGAAGAAAAGAAATACGAGATGACAGACACAAATCAGGTAAAATATACTCTCCATTCTCCTTTTCAGTCTATGATGCCTAGGGGAGCAAGGGGGTTTCATTCTCCCCAAATATTGATAAAGGAAATTGTTGTCCCACCAATATTGAAGTTTGTTGATTTAGGGAAAGATGTGATCGATATCGGTCCATCAGTTGTCGATTATGAGCAAGGGCATCTAGAAGCCCAAAAGGGAAAATGGGATTCTATGGAAACACCGGAGTAGAGAATGGCCGATGAAAGAACTGACGAGGTGACAAAATTTCATGAGGTGAAGAAGAAAGAAAAGGAGAATGCTCCTGAAGAAAGGGAATCAAGTAAGGAAGACCTAATAGAAAAGTCTATTGTTGCCATTAATATCGTTCCACCTCCTCTTGAACCTGATGCAAGACTGGGAGATGAATTAATTATTAAGAAAGAATGGATAGAACAATGTGAAAGGATGCTACTACCTCTCAAGAAAAAGTATTAGCTTCAGTTTAATGAGACTATACGGTTGAAGAAGGAAGTGTGAAAGCTGAGGAAGCTAGTATCTCGGTTGAAGAAAAAGGTAAAATTATATAAATGGAAGGAAATAAAACCTAAGATTAAGGTTTCTTTTGCCGCTAAATAGACCGGTCCGATTGAACATCTGTTTGAAGCCTGAGAATTCTTCCTGGCTGCTAAAATTCAGAAATGGAAATCTGTTACGAATGAACATAAGAACGAGACAAAGAGGGTTCGAGAGTAGTCCGCCAAGATTATTACAGGGTATATAGACTAGTTATATAGAGCACGACAGAGGTAGGAGAAACAATAGGGTAAGATTGAGGATTTAGAAGAACAAGTACAAATGTTGAAACTAAATAAGGAGAATATGTTTACCTTGGCACAATAGGTAATGGCTTGTAGACCTATTGTGCATAGTTACGCTTTATTCCTTCATAATCAATTCCTTTTCTTCTGCCTGGAAAGTATATATGAGGAAATTAGCCATGAGAGTGAGGATCTGATACAGTTCCTCCATATTTTGAAAATTCATGATATCATGGGTCAACACTTAATGTGTGAACTCTACTGCATGGTTATTTCTTGAAGCATGATCAGGCCTTCAATCCCGTTTGATTTGTGGGGGATATTTACTTGAGAGCCTTCACCTCCTACACTATCAACCAGGTTAAATGAAGGAAGGCTTATGCTACGTTTAAAGAAAATCAGGTTACAAGGAAATTGATGATAAGGAGAGAGCATGGCCATGCAAAAAATATTTATAATCATCACTTTACCTATATTTTTGGCTTCTGTGATCCATCAATAAAAGTTGAAGAAATCTTTCGGTGATAATCACATTATCATGAACAAAGTCGATGCATTTCGAACCAACCGGTGTGGTTCATCATCAGGACTAGGTGAGAGATCATATCAGTCGTTAAGTTTAAATAGATGTAGGAGAGGCAAAGAAAACCGCTAGAATCAGCTAATTTGACTATGAAATCCAAAACAGTTAGTTCTAATAATTAAAAAATAAAAAACGGCTAGTTTGAATATAAAAATTAATAGTTTAATTAAAAAATATAAAAATAAATAAATAAATAAAAAGAAAAATAATTTTTTTATATGCCAATTTAATGGTTCAATTAAAAATTATTTTATTTTTTATTAAATAATTAATAAAAATAAAAATATTATTTTATTATAATTATATATTATTTTATTGTAAATCTATCTTTAAAAAAATAAAAAAATAAAAAAATAAAAAAATAAATAATAATAATAATAAAAAATATAAAAATTAATAATAAAAAATAAAAATAAAAATAGTTCCAATAATTTAAATATTTAATTACAAATTGAAACGGCTAGTTTGAATATTCAAATCAATAGTTTAATTATAAATAAAAATTATTATTATAAATAACAAATTTTATTTTTATTAATATCGTTAATCGATTTTTCAAAATACAAATATTATTTAATTATAATTATATATTATTATATTGTAACTCTAAAAAATATAAAAAAATACAAAAATAAAATAAAATAAAATATAAAATTAAAAATAGTTCTATCAATAAAATTAAAAAATGTAACGGCTAGTAAGATATTAAAATTAATAATTTAATTATAAAAATTATTTAGGTCAATCTAACTATATATAAAAAATTTTAATTTTTGTTTTTCTTAATATCGTTAATTGATTATTCAGAATTTAAATATTATTTTATTATAAATAATAATAATAATAATAAAAATAAAAAAATAAAAAAAATAAAAAAAATATTAAGAATATAAGGTAGGGATCCAACACCTGCTTATATTCCAACTGTCATCTCTATTGAGATTTATGGGCCTTTTTTCAATTTCAAGGGCCTCTCTTAGCTTACAATGATGAAAATGATCAATCCTGGCTAAGACCTTAGCCTCTTCGATGCATATATGATGGTTAGTTTTTTCCACATGTTCAGCTAGGGCAGAGGTGCGGGACCTACCATGTCTAATGTCAGCTGCATGTTCACATATCCTTTGGCTAATGGATCTACCCGTTTCATCAATGTAAGGCGTCCCACAGGAACAAGGAATAAGATAGACACCTTTTCCATCCTTAGGGTTCACAGGATCTTCAACATAGTTAAGAGAGCTGCGAATCGTGTTAAGGGATTTGAAGGAAGAGGAAACCCTATGCTTCCTAAGAATTCTAGAAATCCTATCAATGGTACCCTGAATGAAAGGAAGCCTTACATTGCAGGACCATTGGTTAGGATTTTTATTTTTAACCAAGGAACCTCTTTCAGCTTTAAGAAAAGCTTTAAGTCCTTGAGACTTACTATAACCATTAGAACAAAAAACCTTAAGGAGATGGGTCTTTTCTCCCTCAAAGTGAGACTCATCAGAGATTCTCAACGCCCTAGTGGCTAAGGTGTTGAGGATGCCTAACTTTTGAGCCAGGAAATGATGCGAATCAACCCGAAGATATTGTTCAGTATAGGTTTTTTTACGAAAAACCTGATGAGATAAAGAACCATCTTCTTTCCTACAGATAAGAACATCAAAGAAAGGAAGGCTCCCATCCACCTCATAATCCATGGTAAATTTTATGGAGGAAGATTGACAATTAAGATGAATGAAGAATCGATCAAGCTCTTCCTTACCATGAGGCCAGATGACACAAGTGTCATCTACAAACCATTTCCAAAGCTTTGGTTGGTACAGAGCATAGGAAAGAGCCTTGGACTCAAAATCTTCCATAAAGAGATTAGAAAGAACCAGAGAAAGGGGAGAACCCATAGCAACACCACAGGTTTGTTCATAAAACTCTCCTTC
Source organism: Pinus albicaulis (assembly GCA_034641835.2). Lineage (NCBI taxonomy): Eukaryota > Viridiplantae > Streptophyta > Pinopsida > Pinales > Pinaceae > Pinus > Pinus albicaulis. The sequence continues at coordinate 1,448,600,302 of CM076577.1, read as the reverse complement.
AAAACTAAAGAAAGTAGAAGTTAAGCAAATCTCAACTAAAAAGGCCGTGTCAGGATCAGTGATCCGATTAATGATTTCAATGGCCTCCTTAATAGGGATATTGGTGAAAAGAGAGACAACATCAAAACTAACAAACCTGTCTTCAGGCCCCATTTTAACATCTTTTAACTCATTAACAAAAGAAGCAGAATCTGCATCATATCTGCATCGAAGAGGCTAAGGTCTTAGCCAGGATTGATCATTTTCATCATCGTAAGTTAAGAGAGGCCCTTGAAATTGAAAAAAGGCCCATAAATCTCGATAGAGATGATGGTTGGAATATAAGTAGGTGTTGGATCCCTGCCTTATATTGTTAATATTTTTATTTATTTTATTTTATTTTATTTTTTTATAATTATAATAAAATAATATTTAAATTCTGAATAATCAATTAACGATATTAAGAAAAACAAAAATTAATTTTTTTTATATATGGTTAGATTTACTGAAATAAGTTTTATAATTAAATTATTAATTTTAATATCTTACTAGCCATTACATTTTTTAATTTTATTGATAGAACTATTTTTATTTTTATATTTTATTTTATTTAATTTTTATATATTTTTATATTTTTTAGAATTACAATATAATAATATATAATTATAATTAAATAATATTTGTATTTTGAAAAATCGATTAACGATATTAATAAAAATAAAATTTGTTATTTATAATAATAATTTTTATTTATAATTAAACTATTGATTTGAATATTCAAACTAGCCGTTTCAATTTGTAATTAAATATTTAAATTATTGGAACTATTTTTATTTTTATTTTTTATTATTTTATTATTATTATTATTATTATTTATTTATTTATTTTTTTAAAGATAGATTTACAATAAAATAATATATAATTATAATAAAATAATATTTTTATTTTTATTAATCATTTGATAAAAAATAAAATAATTTTTAATTGAACTATTAAATTGGCATATAAAATTATTTATTTATTTTTATATTTTTTAATTAAACTATTAATTTTAATATTCAAACTAGCCGTTTTTTATTTTTTAATTATTAGAACTAACAGTTTTGGATTTCATAGTCAAATTAGCTTATTCTAGCGGTTTTCTTTGCCTCTCCTACATCTATTTAAACTTAACGACTGATCTGATCTCTCACATAGTCCTGATGATGAACCACACTGGTTGGTTCGAAACGCGTCGACTTTGTTCATGATAATGTGATTATCACCGAAAGATTTCTTCATAATAAATCACTTTACCTTTTTACAGATTGAGGGACATAAGGAACATATGCTGGAAACCCAGATATGATGTGTTGAACTTTGTATTAGACAAGTACTAATTTTTCGGGATGAATATCTTGACAGTTGTCAAAGGAGGTGGATGTTGTCAGAAATCGGGAACCTTTTGGAGCACCCAATTTTGCACTAGCATTAGAAAGAGTGTCGTGCTTTGTAGCATGTACTCAGACTTGTGGGGTCCGGTGGATGGGATTGAGGTTTGATTTCCCCCTCATTTCATTGCCATCAGATCATTATACTCCCGTATACAATTTCAGCAAAGATTGGTGGAAGGATTTTGTTCTGACAGAGGGATACAAACCCCCTAGAATAGAGATGGTTGGGGAGTATGACCTCACTCAGCTTCATGCCAGCCACAGATAGTCCAAGCTAGATTTGAGAAGACGACAAGCTACATGAGGACAACAAGTGGAGCTAGTTGTGGAGGGGGGAATATTGGGTAACAAATATGCATACTTTTCTCTTCTATTTTGACCCACTCTTCTATCTCTTTGAATCATTAATTTTTCTAAATACACGATTTTCACCACATTATATGGAATGTTTTATTAACGAAGTAATATTCATGGAGATTTTACCTACACAAGTATCAATTCTGTTATTTCTACAGATCCGGTAGTTAAAAAGTCGCATCTGCAAGGTTACGGAAGAAACTCCAAATTCTCATCGTTATTTCGATATGCTGTAACAACACAACAGATCCAAACCTACCCCAGATCTATTTCAAACCTTTCTTGGTTTTCTCTGAGCAACTAGTTTGGCCATTGTAACAATTGTATATTTGTAGATTTTAGTTGTTAGACAAGGAAGATGTGGGGTTTCTTGAACATTTGTATAAGAAGGGACTCAGGTCCTTGAATCGGGGGTTAGCGTGGAAGAGACCAATTTTGTAACAGAAGAAATTTTAATTAATTGAATGTAAGTTATTTTTTGTTCCATCTTTAAGCCATGAGTTTACCACAACCCTGGTCAGTGAGTTGGGCCCACTCCTCTGATCAGGTGTTGCATTATTTCCTTTTGTTCCTTTTTCACTTCTGTTTGACTATTCTAACTTCGGTTTTAGTATATTTCTTCAATTGCTGTGAATTCTTTTATAATTCTACAATTTATCTTTAGTTGTTGTTACAGTATTTTTGGTTGTTTTAATCATTGAATCTGTGATTGATATTGGATTGTTCCATCACTCCTGCATATACCTTACACATTACCTTGAAATAATGTACACACCTAGATTGATATATTAATGTGGAAAAGGGTGGAATAGTTCATTCACACTTGAAAACCAACAACGATGTTCATTCTTCAGTTAACAAATCATATTTAATTCATAGGATTTTAACTCTTGGTATTAAAAATACTTCTATTTTCTAATGAACAGTCACCTGTAGAAATACATTGGATTCTTATGAAGGAAAGGAATGAAACAACTTTGCTGTAATGAAACGAAAAAACCAAGTTGCGAGAATTATCAATGCACTAGTGCAGGAATAACGTGCTTGCACAATCCCAGACAGAAGTAAACTAGGATTCGTAAAAAGGAAATGACCGAAAGTAAATTAGACTTAATTAATTTTTGACGCCATGGATCCATCACACATTGACTATCAATGAAATAAAACCAGAATTATTATGAGAGAATAAATCATAAACTCAATCCATGCTTTGCATTCAGGTGAAATCAACACACACCTTTAACTGAATGAAAGTGAGAGGGTTAACGAGTTGGGTGGCTAGGCCCTATCCAACCAGCTTGTTTCCCGTTTTAGGAAACTTGAAAATTCAACTCTTAATGACATATCAGTAATATATTAAAATGGAGAATGTAAAAAACACGACGTAGCTGCTTGTATTAACTCCAAATTAGCAAAAATACATCATAAGTATGGGTCCAGCCCAAAACGAGGGCGGAAACACAAAATTACAATTTTTTCAGAGTCACAATAGCATGGCTATCGCTCCCTAATTCAATCTAAAATCTATATTTTATAAAACCGTTTCAGCCTATGGCCATAACGAAATTACATACAATCGTTCTAATTCCAACCTTTCGACTGAAACAAAATAACAACTAGCATTAAAAAATTAGCCTGCGGCTATAACAAAATGCTAATCCAATCGTTGGTTGGCGACCCACTATTTGATCATATCCCTTACTATCCTCTGCTTTGAATTCAATAGAATATGACCACAACTGAACATGACGAGTTGGAACGAGATGCTCACATTAGGTAATAGGCTTTCGTGGTACTTTAGAATCGGGTCGATTGCCAGCAGTGTAGGAATCTACCTGCATTAGATCATGTTGATACAACGATTAATACATTTTCCTATCAAACAATTTAGGAAGGAAAATATTAGTTGCAATAATATTAAAGGCATAAAATCTAATAAAATGATTAATTAAGTACTTAATAAACCTTAAATATAAAATATAAAAATAGTGCAAGGATAGATAGGATTATTGGAATAGTGCAGGAATACGGAGGCCTATGAGGATAAAACATAGGTTTATTATTGTGGTTTTAAAGTAGGAAGGGGGTAAAAAATGAAGCATTTTATCCTACCAACACTATATAACTCGATCTAGCTTCTATTTATAATTTCTCCTATGCTCATACTAAGGTCCGCAAACCATGATTTGAGACTCCTAGATCTAACCTTTTACCCATTAAAACTCATGAAGGGGCTTTGAACTACCCCAAAGCCCCTTGACCTGTGCATTTATTAGCGTGCATGACTCAAAATTACAAAAATAATATATTTTTATCAAAATTGTGGTCCTAAGGGACCTCTCTCCAATAGGCCCCAACACAATCTTGTGACTCGTTCCGAGTCACAGTGGTACTGGGGTCTTCATCTTTGTCTTCAGCTCCTCAATGGCAGCAATGAAGGGTGCCAGGACACCCGCGCTTTGATCAGCTGCACTCTACATTGTATCCACCAATTTCTAAGAAGTCAACCCTTCTATGGTGAGATTGATACTCTGATATGTCTGGTTCAAGTTCTTCACAACAACAACCAGGTCTTGTGACATCTTCATCGCTTCATCAACCCATGGCTTTATATGGTATGTAAAAATGTGCTTCTTTATTCACAATTCCTCAACTTCATCGCGCAAGATCTGAATTGTTTACAACTGGGCCATCTGCTGAGGAGGTACAAACACAGACAGTGCCTCCTAAAGATCCTCAAACGCCTACTCCTTGGCACCCAATTCCTCAGAAATATTTCTGACCAGGGGATCCATCTTCACATATGTCCATAGGCCCATAGCTACTTCCAGTAGCTCGGTTCCGTTGTCAACTGTTGCGAAAATAGTCTTTGAAGCATCTTTGACTAAGGCTGCCCACTACGCGTGCACTTCTGGTGGAGTTTCTAGTTGAAGTCGGGCTTGCAACTCTGCGATCTGTTACTCAAAATCCACTTTAACCTCCTTCACTTATGATATAGAGGCCTTTAGTGCTTCTACAAGACTTTCAAATTTGGCTTGCGGCATGACTGAAGCAGGAATGGCGACCTCTGTCAGGTCGCCACAAAGTCTATCGATCAAAGTTTCCATTTTTTCTCATTATGTGACTACTGCCTACTGCGTTGTCTGAGCCTGGAGAGACTCTTTTATTTTTTCTGCAATCTCCTACTGAGCATCACTAAGTTTCTGGTGCACGTGTTCCTCCCTGCACTCCAACGCGTCCATAATAATTGTTTTTAGGACATGGAACTTCCCACTAGGTAGCATCGATAAATCTATCCCAACTTCTGGGCAAGTTTGCATCTGCGCATGCAATGCAGGTTGTTCTACTATATGGATGCTCCATGGAAGGGGAAAATCCTCATATCCATCATGCTAATTATCATGCTTGTATCCTCACTCGCTTGAATTGGCCTCGCTTGAATCACGCTCGCCTAGATGTTGTCGGTCTTTAGCTGAAACACATGAAATTCTGTTTGTAGAGCATCGACTGCGGCCTTGTACTTCTCTTCAAGTGCAATCCACCTATCCTCAAAGGTAGTTGCAACCACATCAGTTATCTTATCAAGGTATTCCTCCATCAATCTGACATCCTCAGTGTCTCCAGCCTTCGAGCCATTTCACTTTTTGCACGCACTCTTGGGGGTATCAACATCGCGTTTAGTGCCTCTGGGAGACTTAGCTCCAGTACCATCCAGACCATCCAGTCCTCTAAGATCCCCAAGCTCCTACTCTGGCTCTTTTTCTGCATCCTTGCTTATTTCTTTCTCAGGTTCCTTCTCCGCTCCCTTTTTGGTGCCTTAATCTATGACCATATTTGTGTTTTTGTCCTTCTCTACTATTTTAGTCTCCTTTCTAGATGTGGAGTCTATGACGGGTGTAGTAGATTCTAGCCCAATCTTCCATGCTTCAGGGTAGGTCTCAATGACCTGGTCGATTTTAGCCTCTCTGACCATATATGGTAAGTTGTACCAGACTAGGTCCTTGCAGGACCAGATCTGTACATGGTTCATCATCACCTATAAGTCTACAGTATCTCTGTACTTGGCATAAATGGTCTGAGACAACCATGGCTGCGAGTGGACTGTCGCAGCCAACTCACCCTTGAATAAGACCCATAATATCTTATTCTCCACCACGTTCTTGGGGTTTGCACAGCATGCTCTTTCAAAAAACCCGGGTTCTATATCTGGGAGGACTACGCTCCCTGGCGTCTCCCACACGAATAAAGAAATAATCAGAAGCAAACAGGAATAGTTGAACTTCTTTTCTTCCTCTTGTGCCTCGTGCAAGTTCTCCAGGAATTCCTAGCAGAGATATTGTGAGAAATTATAACTTACACCCTTCTCACATTATCCCGCTAGCGTGATAACATGCATAGGGACCACCTTAGGTCAAAATTTGTGGATTAGCTTGCATCCCAAGACCAAAGTTCCAAGACGTACGACTGGGTCATCAATTTTTTGTACTAGGAACCCCTTGGAGTCATTCCCTACCTTGTAATACTTCTTAACTTGGCAACTATTGTCATCTCTTTACTCTTCGCGAAACTGAACATGGGATGGGGCCCCTTCTTGGGCATGCCAGTGATCCAGTGGATTAGCGCGACATCTATTGGGACTCTAATCTAGATCCATAAGCTCCCATCATATATCAGCGCCAACAACTGGAGCACATAGATATTAATGATGTGATACTTGTCGAAGTGGTGAATGCTCAACAAATTGAGAATTCAAGCATTACTTACCCCACACACCCATGGACTGGGCTCTTCCATCAAAACTTCATCATATAGTATGCACTCTAGGTAATACTTAGGCGCCAGCTCAAGGAACATCTCCTCATTCTTCAAATCATATTCATCGAAGTTGACCAAGGGGAGTTTTCTGAACATGTCCTCTTACAAAGTAACTTCCTCTAGGATCAACATCGTTTCCAGGTACGCGTGAACTGTGTCCAAATATTTTTGTGCCTTCGAAGAAGGTTTTCGGAGCTTGACGTATTTCGGAATCCGTGAGATGGTCTCGACGAAGAGCATAGCCTCCTTAGTGGCGCTCATGGGTCTCCTTGTCGGGTCGTCTGCAAGAGACTTATCTTTCGTCGCCTAGCATGGGGATGTGAATTGTCAAGGCGAAATCCATGACTTGGAGGATGACCCCTTGTTCATCTTGCACTTTCCTTTAGCCGGCGTGGATGTGACTTCTTGTACTACTAGTATTACTTCATGAACATCATCAGATACAGGCTCTGTAGACGCAGTGAACGACACAAAGTGATGTTCATATGGTGTGCTTTCTAGGTTTGTGGCAATCATCCTTGGTTTGAAAATTAATTATGGGTTTCTTACGTCGAATGTGGGGGTCTCATGTCCAGAAATACACTTCTTGGAGATGAATAAATGGTGAAATTCATAGATAATTTCAAGGCTTAATATACTCAGAAATCAAAGGAACAAAATATCATCGATGCCCCACATTTTATAGGTGATCAAAAGTAGAAATGGTCAGAAATTTATTAAATGAAACTTACCCCCATAAAAACAGTAAAAAATATCGTAATATTTCCTCACTAAATGCAAAAAACCCTCTCCATTCAACAGTAAAATCCTTTTTCACCCAGATTTATTGTTCCAATAACTAGTTTCTCCTGCTACACACTACCTCTGTGCTCATGTTGCACCTGTCTGCATATGTCCTCTGCGCAGCATACAGACAAGTGGATTCCCATTCTTCAACCATGTATTCATTTGGTAGGTGCATGGTTATCCGTATACAGCTTCAGTCGACTTCTATTGAAATACCCGGGAAGACTCTCCCCGCGCAATGTAGCTAAGCACACTGTACCTCGATTAGTAATTTATTTTACAATGTATGGCCCCAACCAGTGCTTCCTGAACATTCCTGGGTGGTGCACAAACTAAATTTCATATATAAAAAAAAATCGTCTTATTTTAATGCCTTCTATAAAATGTGTCTATCGTGCCAGGCCTTTTTGAGCGCCTTCTGTACTTGCTGATGAAAACTAGCAATGAATCGATCCTCCTCTAAGGCAACTAGTTGTGCTAGATTTTCCTCCATGATGTCAGGTTAAGCCATATTAGTGAATTTTGTGATTCGCGGGCTTGGGACAATATATTCCAATGGCATGATTGTTTTTTTCCCATAAACCATCCTGAAAGGTGTTTTCGTAGTCAACTTCTTGCATGTGGTGCACGTCCCTATTGTTTTGATTTTCATTATAGATCTTTGTGAGCGCTTTCTCCAAAATTTTGTTGAAATATTCGACTGCACCATTTTCCTAAGGGTGGTAAGGAGTACTCTTCTGGTGATATATCTAAAATTCATCTGTTTGATCTTCAATGGTCTCATTAAAAAAATGCATACCCTTATCACTCATCAATATCTTTGAGCACCCAAATCTAGTCAGGATATTTTAAAAAATGAAGTGTGCAGTAGTATCTACGGTACAATCGTTGACTAGCTTAGCTTCTGCCCATCTAATTACATAATCTGTGGCAATGATAATGTAGCTGGTTAGGATCCTATAATAATAGGATTAATAATTTTGAATTGAATATGATTATTCTTGTAATATTGTACATACTTTGCTTTCTGCAAATTGTTTTCCCATATTAAAAATAAGAAAAATGTAAAGAGGGTGAAGTCCTAAAAGAAAAATAAAAGGACTAATAAAAGAAACATATCAAAAAAGAATATAAGATATGAACCCCACCAAAATGAGATAAAATAGATTCAAAAAGTGATGCAAATTCAAATTCCACTACTTTTTACTTTACTTTACGAAATAAGATTGCGTGCAAATGATAAAAAATGCCACAATCCATGATGGTCAAACAACTTAATCTTGATCATTCATGTTTTAAATTTTATGTTGATAGTTAGAGAATAAAGATCTAGCCAAACTGTTTAATCTAGATCAGTAGTTAGGTAGAGAATAATAAATGAGCTCAACAGTTTAATCTGAGCCATTGGAAGTAATAATATTAGAATTATATAGTTGCTTCTAAAATAAAAATAAAAAGGGTCTGCAAGCTCAAATGCACCCATATAAATGAAGAAAAAAATGCTAGGGTAGATGATGGGTAGGCAGAAGAATTTTTCACAAGGCATGGAGAGAAGAAAATGGTCATTTCATATTACTAACTTCCTTCTAAATTCATTTTCCTTGTAAAAATGCCCCTTCCCCTTCATATTAACTTTCCCCTTACTACATTCATTTTTTCCTTACAAAAACCCCTTTTCCTATTTAAAAAAGCATATTATCTTTGGAAAATTAAATCCCTTTACTAATTCCCCCTTTCATTCAAAATACCCCTAAAAACACACTTATCCTAAGTCTAAAGGTTAAATTGATATGTCGAGTCCCACTATGAAAAATGCTTCCCGATATCAGTTTTAACAGTATCCCTAATGTATTTTAAAAAATCCCGCACATGTACTAATCTTGTGTTTTAACTTTATTATATTAACTTCCGAAAACATAAATTATTTCCCCATATCATATTCATTTAACCCTGTTTTAAGTATATAGTTAAAACACATCCCATACTTTATTAACTCTCACTTATTTTAAATCCCTGGTCCTACTTACTATAACCCTGCTTCATTTAAACCTTATCACTATATTTTAAAACCCCGCCCATTGTATATTCCTAACATTTGAATATGTATTATAATCCTAGTGCATAACTCAACCCAGGCCCCACACCTAAACAAATCCCCGACATAACCATCTGATTTGACCATCCGTCAGATCAAGACTCATTAGATCCTATAGCCAATAGCCTCTTTCGCATTCCCGATTGAGAAATCTTTAACAACACCAAGGGCTTGCGAAATAATCTATTTTCGCAGCCCTGCTCCATGCTACATGGTAGCCTTTTAATCCATTGCATCCTCCAAAATAATACTGCCTACCTACTTTTCATGATGCAAAAACTTCCGGGATGTTTTCTTCCCATTGCAATGATACCGCCCCTCTATTTTGAATTTAAACCCGCGCTTAAAAGATTAACCACTATTATTTAAAAAAATAAATTCACCCTTTCCATCCTTTCACCATTATTTTGTTACAGTTTGCGGATAATAGCCCCTGCCGACCTATTCTCAAGGCAAAAAATCTCTACCGACCCGTTTCAAAGATATTTGAACCATAATTCAAGGCCTTTTAACACCAAAATCTAGTGCAAAATCAACCTGAAGTAGTATAAAGACCCTTGAAGCCTCAAAAAGCCTCTGATGCCCCTAAAACCTTTTTGCATACCAAAGCTTCATTCTCTAGGGATTCCTCAGTGCAAAGGCATGTTCTTAAGCAAAGAAAGTAATCCTTTAATCAATTAAAGCTTTGCAAACCACAAAAAATCTATTGTTGCCTCTAAACCCCTTTCTGCAAACCCAATTCATCTGTTCACAGTATTTTTAAGGTCATGAGCTTATTTATTGATCACCAAGAGTAATTAAATGATTAAACTAAATAAATATGGCTTCCCAAGGCATTATAACAGTCAATCTCCTACAACCTACAGTTTTTGATGCGAAACATACTCCCCTTGCAGGCAGAGACTTCAAAATTAGTGACCCTATAACTTACTTTAACGTCCTTGAGCTCCACTACTCGAGTCGTGATAAGTCAATTGACCAAGCAGATGATGTTTTCATTTGGGAGTCAAATCTGCCCAAGTATATTGTCCCACAGAGCTTCCAGTGTCCATTGGTTATCAAACTCTGTCAAAACAATTATTTTCCTGATCAAAGAATCAATTTGACCCCGGGTAAAGAGATTTTATTCACCATCACAACTGAATCAATAAACCAGATGCTGCAAATTCAACCTAGGGGTGATGAAACCCCAATGACTATTTAGATCCTCACACAATTGTATCGTAATCTGGACTTCCCTAAGAGGTTCTAGATATTCGAAACATCCATTCCCTCATCAGTTGAAAATCCCAAGACTAATCATCCTTATACAGTTGTTATATTCTATGAGAGATCCAGGATTATCATCATAATTCGGTCTTGTATTATGGGTTATTTTTTGATGAGTATGTTGATGCTTTAGTCCTAGGTTTCCTGTCTATTTTCTCCCCTCGTCAGCCTCCTTCTATATTGAATTTTTCCTAGTACCTCTCTGATACAATCCATGAACAACTTGTTAAAGTCCCTGAAGAAGGTGTCTTCAAGTATTCATCTGTTTTGTTCCATATGTTCCTATACTTTAATTCTAAAAGATTTACAATTAACCTTCAAAAACTGGATGCTAAAGGTAATCCTCACTTAGTATTATTTTGGACTTCATTAATTAGGAAAGATTCAACAGAGTTCAAATACACAAACTTCATTGATTCATTCATCTATCCAAATGTCAACATGCTGAACAAAAAAATTAAACCAAGAGTGAGTGATGAGATTAAAAAGGTCTTGCAGTTAACAAAACACAGTAAGACAGGAGATTGGTATCTTTACCAAAACCACATATAAACTGCCAAAATACCTCCCAATGAGGTTATTTTTACTAGAGTATATCAAGCAGATTCTTAACTCTGATGAAGTTAACTTTCTATCAACCAAGAAGAAAACACAATTTAAGATCAAAAACCAGATTGGTACTTTCATCTGTAGCAATAGGACTACTGGTCAACAAGCAAAAAGTGTCTTCTGGAATTCAAGTTCAGTGAAAGCTTCAAATGGAATTATGATCCTTTAGGAGTTATAAACAAGTTAAGAATTAAATTTAAGCTAACTCCTTTTGTCCATAAGTCCAAGCCAGAGATAGAGAAATACTCCAATTAGTCTGAATGGTTAGAGAATACTTTGAAAGAGCCAGAGAAACCAGTAGAAATCAGTTCTATTATGCAAACTCCAGTCCTACGGGATAGGAACTCCAAAAGAGTTAGAGAAGAAGGATCATACTCAGCTTAAACCACCACTGAAACTAAGTTTAAATGGATGTATAGGAAGAAAAAAATCAAAATTGAGATCATAGATACAGATACAATGGTAAAAGACAATGCAACACCTGCAATTTCTAAAGAAACTCACCAACCTTGAACATCTAATACTCAGATTATTCAAAAGAAACATAGTGTTGAAGTGTCTTCATCCAGCAAGCCAAAAGATAAAGAACATGATATCATGTAGAAGTACAAGGAAATCAAACTCAGAAATGTGGCATTAAAAGTGGATACTTATGCCCAATATTGGAAGTAGACACCAAGTGACCAAAGCAGGTTACTTTCAGCATTTTACTGCAATACCAGGAAGATGCATATGACTTTCCTGTAGCCAACAGTAATCATCCTAAGTCATCAACAGTTTATAAGAAAACATCATATGAAGTTCACGCCAAGGATCTCCATCCTATAGACCAAATATAATTTCACAAGAAAGTGGGTGAAATATTGTATTCTACCATGACCAATAAAGCCATGAGTGTTTGGAAGATGCAAAATACTTTAAAAAACATCAGAGGTCAGCTAAAGCTAGAAGGGCTTCCTCACAAGACAAATACAATAAAATTAAATCTCTAGAAGAATTGATCATAGAAGTGGGATATGATCCCAAGAACATTAAAGTTGCAGAAGAAATCATTAAGAAAAAAAATGCAAACATTGATGCATTAAAGAAACAACTCAAATTGCCTCCTACTGAACATCCAGAGGCAAAATAAGTATTACAGGATGAAAGCCAAAAATATGAGATGATGAAACTCATTCTTCAGTGTTATAGCATCATTTTTCACCCTCAGGTGATTCATGATTGTCTTTATGGCCTTGGGCACCCATTCCCACAGACTTGAACAAAATTAATAAAAAATAGTGTTAAAATTCCCATACGCGGGTATGCCCAGACTTTTCCGTGTGTATACGCGAGTCCATATATACTTTTTCGTGTATGCCATTAAAATCATTAAAAAATATATAAAAATCCCTATTTTTGAGGCTAGGTTTATGGTTACTCCAGTAGTTCAACCACCCCAGCACGTGCCCAACTGTTTCCAACTGATTGAAACTACTTTGAGGGAGTATAAAAGCCCCTCATGTGCATGGCCTAAGGGAGAGAAATTTTATAGACATTATACTCTGTTGGAATCCCAATTCAAGTCTGAATTCCCGTTCCTCCTTCACTTTCCCAGATTTTTACAGGAAACCCTTGTTTCCTGGAGATGTTCATCTGTTTATATGCCATCTCGAGTGCACAAGTCTTGAAAGTATCTTAGCGAGGCAAGGGCGGGACGGATCTGAACGACAGTCTGTTCGAAGATCGTGGAAGGATTGAGGTGATCTCTCCACTTTTAATATTGTACATGCTGTTCGTTATAATGAATAACCATCTTGTTCCTGAACTTGTGTGTTGATATCTATTTGCATATGTGAAAAGATTGATTATTAAGCATTTATTATGGTTTATATAATGTTTCACATGGATTGCACTAACGTTTAGGAGAAGTATATGCTATACAACTAGGTTTCCGTGCACATTCTTTCATGTTTTCCAGGTTGAAGGAGGAAGAAGGGTTGCTGGGGGTTTGGACCCCGCGGGATCTACATCGAACGTAGGAATACATGTGAGTTCTACTATTGTTGTTATCTAGTTTTTAGCATTCAAGTGTGGTTGTGTGTGAGTCCTTATGAATAGCATGCCCTGCTCTGTGGAGGTTTTGACCCAACAAACCTCTAGGGTGTTTTTCCCCGAAACATTCAGTTAACCTCCCAATTGAAATAAATGGAAAATGAAATGGATAAGTTAGTGTAGGAGAAAAAGGCCAACTTGGAAACAATCCCTGTCACTGTTATTCCTACAGTCACTACAGCAGTTCCTTCTACTTTAGCAGATTCATTAGCCCCATCAGTTCCAGTAGCTACAACACTTCCCATTTCATCAGCAACTACTTCAGCAACATAATCATCTACAACAGCAGTACAACCTACTGATGAAGCAGGTAAACTAGTTAAAGAAATGCAAGAATGTCCATATAGACTAATGAAATAAATAGAATTAAAGAAAAAATCACAATTATAGAAGATGAGAAGAAAATAGTTCAAATCATGCATAAGAATGAAGGACATAAGACAAGCAGATTGACAAAGAAAGTGCAGAAGTTAGAGAAAGAACTGACATTGAAAGAACCACTTGCCCAAGCCAAGCAGCAATTATGGGCCAATATCATTGACTCTGTTAATGATATTTGGCCATCAATTCAAGTTATCTTTTAGCAAAAGGATCTGATCAAAGTAGCAAGTGAATCCATTTACAAAATCAAGGAAGAACTTGGTAAGAAGCTAGAGGAAGCTAATGAAATCATTAAGTTTCTTAATTCCAAGAACAAACAAGAATTAGAGGAAATTGGAATTAGTGACTGGACATAAAAAATTCTTGAAGTTAGAAAGGTGATTTCTAAAAGGAACTTAATGGTACAACTTGAAGAAAAGTGTCAGAACATGGAACGTGCCATAACTAGATTCATGGTGAAATTTGATGTTTTGAGACAGAAAGGTCTCCCTAATCCTCTGGTTATCAATGACATGTTGATGAAACATGAGGATTATGATAAGACAATTAGAGAAGTGGCAAAGGAACAAATCAACAATTCAATCATGAAGGGAATTCCAACAATAAAGGTGCTTTAGTAGAGTTTTGAGTGCCTCTTTTACCTCAAGCATGAGGTAAAACATCTATTCATTAATAAACCCACTTTTGTAAAGTCTATAGAGGTTGATAAGATATTCAAAAGAATGGTAAATATTAAATTTCCAATTGCAGAGGACTGGGAGAAGTTGACTGATTTACTTTTAAAGTGAAAGGTAAAATAGTAAAAGAGCAGTCAAAGTAAAGATAGAGCATGCAGTTTAAAGTTAAAAAAAACAGTCAAAGATCAAAGTGAAAATAGAGACAATTTAAGGAGTATCAGTTAAATTTAAAATAGTATCATATGAAAGATAAGATTTAAATTCAAAACAAAGCTAAATTAGAGTGAAATACAACCAACTTAAAGGAAACTCAACAGCCTAAAATACAACCTTCATTGAGCAACAATCAGAGAGAAACAAGAAAAATATCAACCAACAAACAGCTAAATCAATAAAAGCAGCGACAACTTGCATTAGTTAGATAGCTGTCTTTATATTCTTGCATGAAGATGTTTATTTTTCCTTGAATAATTCCTAGGTCAGTTTAGGATATTTGGTAATATTTTTTGTATAAATACTTCACAATTCAAAGTATTTTATGTGGATTGTGGATTGCTAAACATTTCTATAGTTGCATCGATCTGAAACCTGAGGGTGATTGTACCATTTTCAAGTCAGCAGACTGGATTGAGAAATAAAGGAATTATATTACAGGATTCATGTGTTGAGCCACTTTATTGAAGTACTTTCAATTGCTATTTGTTATTCTCTTAAGTTTTTTTCACATACTTGCATGTTTTCTGAATCTAAATGTATAACAAGAGTTTTATTTCAAAACTTGTTTAAAAACACTCCGTCTTGAACTGTTATTTCATTTACATGTTTTCTTCTAATATCCAGATTAGGGAATTCTTAATTTCTCCCTAGTTTCGATTGACCTCTATCATGTATCTCATTTCTAGATTTGGGAATAATTAATTTCTCTCTCATCCCGATTGAAAAAATTTCATTATCCAGCCTAAAGATCTAAAGCAGCTCAACTATCTTGCCCTGTGAACACTTCCTTTAGACCTTGATCTTTCCCTGTTGCTTGATACATTAACTCCATTATCCCAATGGTAAGTAGACCTGCATCTATCGATCTGAATTAGTGATTCCACCACCAAACCAAATCAAAAATAAAACCAATCAATATCACATAACTAGCCTAAAATCAACTAAAATAAACAAAGTTAAATCATAAAGAGAGAGCCCTCTATGAGCATTAGGAAGTCTAGATACTAAAGCTTAAAAGTAGGTTTGTGGTTACCTCTAATATTTATTTTACTAAAAGCATAATAACCCTAGGAAATTATTGGAGTGATAACATACTGGCGACCATACTAGGGAAGAATCACTCCTTAGTAAAATAAACCTTAAAAGAAACATTTTTACTTATCGTTTTACCTTAAGGTTGTTTTAAGGGTTGTTAGTGAAATTTTTCATTAAAAATTAAAATTCTGGCTTCTAGAAGAACCTACTATACCAGGTCTAATCCTGATCCACAACTTGCTGTAATAGTAGATGATCCTGACAGAATTTTAAAGAAAAAAAAAGAAGAAAGTTTAGGAAATAAAAGTCCATTAATCAAAGCTAATTCACTCCCCAAAGAATTATCAAGAATACAAGACATTGAATTTTATTTATCTTTTAAACACTCTTTGTTTAGAACTAAATTAGAAAGTTCCATCTATGATAGTGTAATTTATCCTAATTTAATTTCATTTATTGAAACTACGAATGAGACTGTTTCACTTAATTCAGATCAACAAGCTCTAGAACCTTTTGATAAACTTGATATTATTGATGCAACTTTAATTAAGGAAATTGATGAAGCTTATCTTCAATGTTTTGTTGAGTTAACTGCTTTATCTATGTATACCCCTAAGCCTTCTACCATTCATTCAGAATCTGTAAATTCATCTTTGTTTAGTACCACCTCATCTATTATTTCCACTACGCTTCATTCCACAAAATCATTCATTCCAAAACATCCCATTCAAGCTAGAGTTTTATTTCCATATCTAAATACTTCAAGTCCATCCTCTAACATTTCTGCTACATTTTCTAGTACTTCAACCTCATTTCCAAGCACCTCTTCCAGCATCCCAACTACATCATCTAGTGTTCCAACTTCATCTGCAAGTACTTCAAGCTCATCTTCGAGTACTACCACTTTACCTCCTAGCCAAGCAAGAATGTTAGCTATGGCAACCAAATATGATCCTTTGGTCCTCCCAGCTTAATTACATGCCATGCCCCAAGAATACCAAAGTAAAATATTTCAATTTGATGGCACTGGCCAATATACTGCACAACAACATGTTAACAAAATGACTGATTACTTTGAACTACATGAAATTGATGAATCTGATGTTTGAATGAGACTGTTTGCCCAAAATTTAGCTGGAGATGTAAATAAATGGTTTAAAGCTTTGCCTACCAATCATATTATTGATTTAGAAAATTTCCATAGATTTTTTATCAATATATGGGAGAAAAAGAATATTCCTTTACAAATATTGTCTGAATATGAAAACATAAGGAGAGTACCTAATGAATTATTTCAGGACTATTGTACTATATTCAACAATATCTATAATGCTATTCCAGAAAACATCAAACCCCCACTAGATCTAGCTTTAATCAAATTCCATAATGGTTTTGATATTGATATGTCATACCAAGTAAGGGAAAGAAATCTTGAAACAATAGAGCAGATGCAAAGTAATGTTGTTAGTGTAGAAGCAACTTTTTTAGCTAGAAGAGATAGATTGAGAAATGAAAGAAGAGTAACAATAAAGGATGAACCCTCCAACTCATATAGTAAGATAGATAGATTAGCAAAAGCCATGGAAATAATGATGGATAGATTAGAAAATATGGAAAGGAAACCACAGTGGGATAATCAACAAAAAGGTACTCAAATAGGAAATCCAAACTTTAGAAATAATCCCAACACTGGTAAATCTATAGAATTAGCACATGATCAAACAATAAGAAAACCTTTCCAAGAGAACTATGCTGAAAGTTCTTACCAAATGAAGAAGATGAAGACACTCAGATTAACTTAATGGGCATAAATGATGATAATACTAATTTTCTTAGATAAGGATAACAAGAATTATACATGTTGCAACAACTACAGTTAGAATCTGAAGAGTCCTTTGATTATAAGCAAGGTTATGAATATGCCATTAATGAAGTTCACAAGAAATATAACCTTAGGATAAAGAAAAATGTAGCAGCCCATACTAAGAAAATTGCCCAAACTCAGTCCAAGAAAATAGTATAAGCTCCTACCAACAAAGTACTACAAATTCTCCCTAGAGAAACCCAATAAAACTCTAGTTCAACTAAGAAAAATTCCAGTCCTAATCAAAAAATTTCTAGTGCAAAAATTGCACCTAGTTCTAAAATTGTAGATATTACAGACACTATTGTTCAAACATCAGTTGATCCTCAAAAATCTGCTGCTGTTAAAAGAACATGTTCTGCTAAAACATCTTCTTCTAATAAAAAATTAGTTGATCCTAAAACAACTGCTGCTAAAACAGTTGTCGAAACTTTAAAATCTGCCAAAGTTACCACTGCAACTCAAACTATTCCACAAAATAAGATTGAAAACAACAAAACAGTGGAAACAAAAACAGAAAAACCAACTACAGATAAAGAAGAGAAGCACACTCAAATTGGAATTGGTAGAGAGGAAATCATTCATTTAGGTAAAGCATAAGCTCCATTCAATATCCAAATTGAAATTTCCAAATTGAATATACCAATTCCTTTAACATAATTGGTAAAACATGATTTATATAAATCACAAATCACTTAAACAATGAACATTAATGAAGGAGAAGACTCTGTTAATATAAATGATGATCAACCAAAACGAATATTTGGTCCTGAGGTAAATGGGAAACATCAAGAAGGTGGTGTTCCTCCTTTATACATTATCCTGAGTATACATGTTCAAATTTTACACAATGCTATGCTAGATTCAGGAGCATCACACAACCTAATGCCAAAAGAAATCATGAAAACATTGGGTTTAGACATCACTAGACCATACAAAGATGTTTTCTCTTTTGATTCTAGCAAAGTGAAATTTCTTGGCCTGATAAAAGGCTTGTGTGTCACTCTAGTCCAATACCCTGGTAAGAGTATTGTCATGGATATTGTAGTTGCTAATATCCATCCTAAGTATGGAGTTCTATTATCTCGCTCATGGGGATCAAAATTGCATGGATATTTATAGTTAGACATGTCATATGCCACAATTTCTGTATTTGGTCAGCCCGAGAAGCTTTATAGAGAATCATTAATGAAATACATAGTCAGTAATGTAGACAAACCATAGAACTATCCTATTTATTTTGTACCTTCTGATATGGACTCTTTCATTTTATGTAATTTAGAAACTAGCATAGATAAAAACACAGTTGTTAAATAGAAACATAAATAAGTTGATAGTGATAATATATTTCATGAGTCTATGTGGAATCTAGACTTTGATGGCTCAGTGAACAAATTAGGAGTAGGAGCAAGAGTTTGGATTCATATAATGGAACAAAATAATTCAAAAGGTCATGCCTTTAGATTAAACTTTAAATACACCAATAACATGGCTGATTATGAAGCTTTAATATTAGGACTGTAGATTATTATAAATTTAAGAGGAAAAAGAGTTTATATCATGGGAGACTCACAATTAATCATAAAAAAGAAAAAAATCAGAGGAGAGTATTATGTGTATAATCCTATATTAAACCAATACAGAGAAATAGTTTTAGATTTGATTAAAGAGTTGCTTGAAATTGACTTTGCTATAATTCTAAGGAATCAAAACATGTAGGCACAAAGTTTAGCAAATTTTTCTAGCACCTGCAAACTTCCTTTTCAGCCAAATCACCAATATATAACAGAGGTAAGACACGGGCCTACTATATCAGAAAACTTGAAATATTGGCAGATATTTTCATAGGATGCTCAAATCTACAATTTTATGAATGTTGAGGGAGAGTTCCAGAATTGTAACATAGATACAGATTGTACAGTAGATGAAAGTATAGATAGTGAGATAGATGTAAATAATTTAGATTTAACTGAACCCACTAAATTCACTCAAGTATAAATAGATAAATTAGAGAAAGTAGAAATAGAGGAACTAGCAAATGATGATTTAGAGTTTTTAAATCTTAACAATAACTTTTTTCCTAAGGGATTATCCCCATTAGAAGATCCTTTTGATTCAAATGATGTAGCAAGAAAACCAAAAATGGAGCCATTAAGATCAAGCATAGAAGAATGTAACATAGGAACAAAACAAAAACCTAAGCTCATCAACTTATCCAAAGCTTTACCTTTAGAAGAAAAACTGAAATACATAGCTTTGTTTAAAGAATTTCAAGATGTGTTTGCATGGAGATATCAAGACCTTAAAACTTATGACAACAACATCATTCAACACAAAATACCTATCAAAGAGGATCATAAACCATTTAAACAGAAGCTTAGGAGAATAAATCTTGTTCTTATGCCTTTGATTAAAAAAGAGGTAAAGAGGATGTATGAGGCACAGATCATTGCACCTATCAGATATTCTTCTTGGATTTCAAACTTAGTTCCCACTAGGAAGAAAAAAGTGGTAATCAAACTTTGTGTTTATTTCCATAACTTAAACAAGGTGTCCCTAAAATATAACTATCATCTCCCCAAAATGGACCATATTTTACAGAGGGTGGTTGGATCATCCAGGATTTCATTTCTTGATGGATTTTCTGGATATAATAAAATCTTAGTTCAACTAGAAGACCAACCAAAGACTACATTTACTACTCCTTGGGGTACTTTCATGTATGTGAAAAGGAATTTTCGATTAATGAATGCAGGAGCTATAGTTCAGAGAGCTATGGACATAGCTTTTGCCAAAGAAATTCATGATTTTCTTGTTATTTATCTAGATGATATAATAGTATTCTCAAAAACACGCATTGAACATCTAGATCATCTAAGACAAGTGTTTATTAAATGCAGAAAATTTGGTATTTCTTTGAATCCCAAAAAGACACTCTTTAGACTTGAAGAAGGTAAACTCTTAGGACACATTATTTCAAAAGAGGTAATTAGAAAAAACCCTACTAGAATAGAGGAAATTTTGAACATAAGTCATCCTAGAAATATCAAGGAATTACAAGCATTCTTAGGTAAAATCAACTTTCTTAGAAGATTCATTTCTAATCTAACAGAATTAATTAGAGAATTGAATAACATGCTAAAAATAGATTCAACACTTAAATGGACAGTAGAGGCCAAACAATCCTTTGAATCAATCAAACAAGTGCTTACAAGAACACTAGTCCTCAAAAGTCCTAACTTCCAAAAATATTTTCTCTTTTTTTCTTTTGCTTCAGAACATGCCATTGCAGCAGTCTTGTTGCAAAAGAATGATCAGGATTATAAACGGCCCATTGATTTTTTCAACAAATCCTTAACAGATGCCACACTAAAGTACAACATAATGGAAAAATAGGCACTTGCTTTAGTAAAGGCTATTAAATATTTCATAGTATACATCTTGTATTCACACATTATTGCATATGTTCCAAATTCAGTAGTCAAGGACATTTTGACTCAAAATGGGCCTGATGGAAAGAGAGGAAAATGGATTGCCACTATTTTTGAATATGACATTGAAATAAAGCCTAATCAACTCATTAAAGGCCAAGGTTTAGCCAAACTCATGGCTAAATCAAATTGTTAGGCCTTAGATATAAATTTTATTGCTCAATTAGATGATCAGGAAGAGATGGCGACTCCACAGATCAGCGAAGCTTTCATTGACTCACCTTGGTATGCAGATATCATATTCGTTTTACTAAATCTACAAGAGCCTCTTGGTTTATCTAAAACTAAAGATAGATTTTTGAAAATGCAAGTAATTAAGTAGTGTCTCATAGATAGTGCTTTATTTTGGAAAGATCATGGTGGTATATTACTTAATTGTTTACTAAGAGATGAAGCTGATAAAGTTATGCAAGAGTTTCATGTAGGTGATAGTGGAGGACACCTTTACTCGAAATCAACTGCTGATAAAATCTTGAGGGTATGATTTTACTGGCTCACTCTTTTTGCAAATATTAGAAAGTATGTGACCTCCTGTTAGAAATGCCAGATCTTTGAAGGGAATAAAAAACTATTACCTTTACCCCTCAAACCCATCTCCACAGAAATGCCATTTTAGCAATGGGGTCTAGACTTCATTGGTGAAATTCACCCACCCTCCTCAGCCCAACACAAATGTATTTTTACAATCACTGATTATTTTATTAAGTGGATAGAAGCGATTCCTTTTAGATAAGCCACTAATTCTTTCATCATATCATTCCTTGAAAACAACATAATGTCTAGATTTGGATGTCGTCAAAAGCTCATTACTGATAATGAAACTACTTTCAAGTCTAAGAAAATTATTTAATTTTGTAAAAAATACCACATCAACCTTGGACATTCCACTACCTATTACCCTCAAGGTAATGGACTTGCAGAATCCAAAAAAAAAGCCTAGTAACTATCATCCAGAAACTGTTAGAAGCAAACAAAAATACCTAGAACAAAAGGTTAGTTAATGCCTTATGGGCAGATAGACTAAGTACAAAGAAGTCCATTGGTACATATCCTTATAACCTAGTATATGGAATGGATGTTGGTTTTCCATCCTCTTTAGGAGTGCCAGCGATGAATATGGTTCAAGAACCACAGGTTGAACCAAATGATATCCAGAGAAGGATAAATTAGACTATTCATTTGGAGCAGACCAGGGAAGAGGTTTACATCAAATCACATGTGATCCAAGATAAAATTAAAAATATTTTTGATAATAAAACCAAATTTGATGATTTTTACATAGGTGACAAAGTAATTAATTGGGATTCTAGAGGAGAAGAAAAAGGTAAACATGGTAAATTTGATTTTCTATGGAAAGGTCCCTATATCTTTTATGGTTATAGAGGTAACGATTCATTATTTTTGAAGGAAATTGATGGATCAGATCTACCAGGAGGACCAATTAATGGTAGGATGTTGAAGCATTACTTTTCTCTAGATTAACATTAGTTCATTTGTTTACTTTTCTCATTGTAAATAACATTGAAAATCATAGATTGTATTGGATATTTTTCTTGCAAAGTTGAAGCCCGAAGAGAAGGCCCTATGCTTTGAAAGACAAAATATCATAAGTATGAATAAATCAGAGCTCATAAAATAATTACAAGGCTACAGTCAAATTTTAAAGGCTATTGATCTTGAAGTTCTTGACATTTCACTAGAAAATGCCATCCCCGTGTGGAGCCATTGTTAGGGTCCTATAATAATAGGATTCATAATTTTGAATTGAATATGATTAGTCTTGTAATATTGTACATAATTTTCTTTCTGCAAATTATTTTCCCATATTAAAAATAAAAAAATGTAAAGAGGGTGAAGTCCTAAAAGAAAAATCAAAGGACTAATAAAATAAAAACATCAATAAAGAATATAAGATATGAACCCCACCAAAAAGAGATAAAAATAGATTCAGAAAGTGATGCAAATTCAAATGCCACTAATTTTTACTTTACTTTGAAAAATAAGATTGTGTACAGCTTATCAAAAATTCCACAATCCATGATGGTCTATAATATTCCCAATTAGTCATCAGCTAATTGGAATATTCAATTTTGTTTTATCGCTTTGTTTAAAGAATAAGATGGCAAAGGGGGTCCATAGTTCTTCTTAATAGTGAATAAATCAATGCCAAATATGAAAGAGACAAATCTTTGTAGCTTAATTAAAGCACCCTTGCTGTGAAAGGGGTTGGATCACTTTAACTGGTTCAACCTTGACCAAATCAATAGCGTTGTCATAGAAGAGTGGCCATCAATGAAGGACAATGCAGTTTTAGATGGATATGCTTTGTGTGAATGTAGTGATATTTTTGGATGGGGCTTAGGGTTTGCAAGCTCATAACTTATAAAAGGAATAGGATGCAGCCATTTTTCATTATGTATGTTGATATATGATTTTTTGAATATATGGTATATTTAGACATATATCTTTCTCTTGTTGTTTAACTGAGATAGAGTGTTGTTTAGCACAGGGTGTTCCTGATTGGGAATCCCACCTCTTCCATTGAGGATTTCTTGGAGGAGTATTTCACTACATTAACCACTATCTAGCTTAAGGCCAAGCCTCTTCTTTCAACTACAACATAGATCCTGTTGAGGGTTTGGTTGTTTTTGTAGGTTGCAGCAAGTGGTGACTAGATCTCTAGATCTAGGCCATCTCATTGCTTATTTTCAGTGGAGGAGGCTTCCTTTCCATTGGAAGGACAATATTGAAGGCCATTGAGATTATTTTCATATCTTCGCATCAGGTCAACCATATTTTAATCCCTACAACTTATTTTACTTCTAGATCTGCGTTATTTCTGTAGGAGGAGTTGCAGGGTGGTTTGGCACACCATTTGGAGAGCTGATTTTTCAAGTGAAGGGGATCTGCCTTTTATTTTGAGGATCTGTTGGAGGAGGCTATTTTATTGACCATATCAGATCAGCCACAGTTTCCATATCTGTATTTTTCAGTAGATCTGCAGTCTTAGATCTTCAGTCTTAGATCTCAGATCTACAACTTGTACTTGGTGTTTTGTTGAAAACCCTTGAGGGGTTCTATAAAGGAGCTTGTATAGTGCTTAGATATGATATAGATCTATGTTTTGAGGCAAATATCAGCCCTAGATCTGATGTATAATAATTTTTTGTAGCAGATCCAGTAAAATAACGTTGTAAGGGTTTTAGAGCTTTTCTCTATAGTTGCATCACCTGATATTGAGGGATTTTGTTCATTGGAGGCTTGTATTTCCTGTTATGCATCTTATGGCCAATTTATTATGTACATTTTGCTGCTGTAATAACATATGAAAGGTCTCCATATTGTCCTCTTAATTATTAAATGATGATCTACAATATTTTTCCAACATTTTTCACTATATTCCTGCTTTTCCCATTTGGGAATATTATAGTGGTATCAGAGCATAATCTTGGCATAGCCTGTGCATTCTAAAAGACAATATGTAATCTAAAGAAGGAGAGCCTCTTAATAACAAAGAGGGGAGGTATCAAAGGAGAAGGCATAGAAAATTTGATTATACAAATGACAAAGAAGACAAGGGTAAAACCCCTTTACTTGGAGGTGAAGATGAAGAGAAGGAGTTCCCTAATATCCTTCTTAGAGCCATGCAAGACATTGCTAGAGAGATCAAGGAGATGAGAATGGACACATTAAAGGAATCCCATAAATTATTTCATCATGGAGAAGGCTCTGGCATGTCTCATCACTGGAATGATCAACCGGTGCATCTACCACAAGTTTCCCAATGCTCTACCATGCCTACATTTTTGGCTGTGGGAAATGAATGGTTTCAGGAGAAAGAATCCCTTGAAGACTATTTTATGGAGTATGAATCTCAAACTAAAAGGTTCAAATATCACTTGAGTTTTCAATATTTTTGTCAAATAAAGGCCAATAGAAGACCAAGGCATCATCATAGAAGTGGTGGATTCATTCAGAATCATGATCGACACCACACTATGGGAAGATTATTTTTACCCAATCTTGATGGGTCATATAAGTGTACTACAAAATATTGGGTAGAAAACCTTGAAATATACTTTTAGTTGAACAAGGTTCGAGAAATGGAAGCCATTAATATTGCAATGCTGCACCTTGAGGGTGAAGCACATGAATGACATTTCTATGGCTTGTCTACATTGGGTCATGCCAATGTAACTGCTTTTCAAATTTCACTAGAAGGCTGGTGGAAAGATTTGATAGAAGAGATCCTGAAGCACCATTCATGGGGCTTGAAAATTTGAAACAATCAGGTAATGCGGAAACTTACATCTCTGAATTTTTAAGACTTTCTGTCATGGTTCCTGATTTATCTGCAACAAGAAGGGTGTACATATTCATTGATGGTTTAGATGAACCTCTTCATGGGTTGGTTAATTCTACCAAGCCCACTACCCTAAAAGATGCCATTGAAAGGGATAGATACCTTCAATATGCCTTGCCAAAAGCAAAGGAAATGTTTCAGAATAAGCCCTCTTTTCCATCCAATGGAAAAGAAGACAAGGCTCCTCCTTCAGAGGAGAGGCAATATAAAACACCTCTTGATGTTGATGTCCAGAAAGATTTAAGAAGGAGGAAGCTTTGCTTCACTTTCCAAGAAGCTTGGGTGCCTGCACATAGATGTGCAGCTGGAAAAGCACATTACATAGAGGTCTTCTCAGATGATGAGGAGGAAGAACAAGATGAACCAAGGAGAGGTCACAGTGCTGACACTGTAGGAGATGAACCAACACTAGCAGGAGATGGGAATGGAGAATTTGCTCCTATTGGAAGGGCTCTTGCATCTTTGAGAGGAGTGCCTAAGTACTTGACCTTAAGAGTTCAAGGTTCCATATTGAATTATAGGTTTTATATTTTGGTTGATAGTGGGGCTACCCACAATTTTATTAATACCCAACTAGTGCAAAGGAGGGTATTACCCACTAATAATTTTTAGGGATTCTCTGTTTTGGTCCCAGGAGATATAAAAATGCAATGCATGCATTATGTTTAATCCTTATCAATCAGCATGGGAACATATACGTTGATTGATCACTTCTTTTTGGTTGACATAGCTGACACCAATGTGATATTGGGTGTTCAATGGTTGATCACTTTGGGGAAAGTCACTATTGATTGGGAGAATTTGTAGATGGAATGGGTGGATAGAAAGAGTGGAAAAACTAAAATGATCAAAGGCATGAACACATATCCCTCACATACAAATTCCACACAGAAATTAGAGATGGATTTGCATAGTGGAAGCAAGGATCTTACAGTACCATCTATTATGCTTATGAGATTGTTGCACGGGACACTTTTATCTAGTGAAAAAATGCCTAGAAGGCCACCTGATTCAGATTTGGTGAGGGTTATCTCAAAAAATGATGCTCCAAGCATAGATCCAGGAGGGATGTGGGCATTATAAGGCAATGATACATTGCTAGTGGTCTTGGGTAGGCTCAAGGAGGAGGAAGATATTCTCCCAACATCATCATTTCCCACTCTAATTTCAGATTTTTTGCCATGGGAGGAGAAGCATGGATGGAATGACCTTCCAACATGTACCTTTGGCATGGGAGATGTCAAGGAGGATAAAAACCATATGACAAACATTATTTGTGATAGATCATCAGCACTGTCACTATGGGAGATTGATCCATATTGGAAATCCCAACGGTTGGTGGATTATTCCAAGGATCTTCACACATGCATGATAATTGATGACTAGGTACATGAAGACGACTATTTAGTCCAAGGAGGAGTAATCTATTATCATGGTAGGATCTTCTTATCTAGAGCCTCCAAGCTCAAGGAGAATTTACTACAAAGAGCTTATGAAGAGTTATTTTTCAGCCACACTTATTCTATGAAGTCCTACAACACTATCATGTAAATCTACACTTGGAAGGGCTTTGAAGAAGAACTATATCAGCATTTTCAAAGATTCATAAACCATGTGTAGTTGGAAGAGAAACACGATGCTATGAAGGAGTTAATTCAACCTCCTCTTTCTTCTTTTATGAGAGCAGATATTTCTATGCACCACTCCATTTGTATAAGGAGAAATGTTGGTGAAGAACATGCTTGGGTAACTAATGTTTCATTTGAATATTATTTGCATTCATTCACCATGTATATGCAGGTCATAGCTCCAAGAAGAAGCACTATACCATATAAAATTCATGGCCAACTTTGGGCGTGTTGGCTCGAGGGGTCCTGACCCAGGTTCAGAGGTTAAGGTTTTCCAACAAACCCCTATACTACTGGCCCTTTTGGAAATGACCCGCTTGCACAGGCAAAAGTCTCACCCGAAGCAGTATGGGAGGGTGTTGGAACTAGGTTTCTGCACCCTGAGAGAGAGCATGTAAGTCAACAGAGCTGCATTCCCAATCTATCATCTTTGTAATTAACAGATCTAGCTACAAACTTATATTGCATAGTTCATATCTACTAACTACGTGCGTAACATCAATCTATCAGTACAACAACTATAGTTGCAGTAATCAACAGATCATATATTTATATAACAGAAATAGGGATACTCTTGCAGCTATAAAACAGATCTATTCGTAGGTTTTCTAATCAGTATAGTCCACAACTACCAGAGTTACTATCAGTCATAGATCTAATCAGCACCTTCGTATCAGCAACAATACATGTAATGCATCAACAATGGACAACCAATAATATATTCAAAATTTCATATCAACGACAATACATAAACTTTAGACAACACAGAGATACTCTAACTAGATCCACATATATTATCATTCAAAACCCAATACAATCCCATACACAAAGCCATCAAGGTTTTCACACAATAGGACTGAGGATCTTCGCGCACATATCCTACAGGAGTCCTTTCCCTAGCAACCAAAATAGATCTAACCATTCACAACTATCATCAATCTCTATTCTTTCCTACCTATGACTCAAAAAGGTTCATTTATTTAAATCGATTTAGCCTATGCATCCAATGGTCCGCAAAATGTGGTTTGTGGACTCTTGGTATACCCTTGACCGATTACAATGCATTAGGGGCTTTGAACCACCCCAAAACCCCTGTGTTAGACTAATTAAGACCAAAATATACAAAACTTTATACAAAATTGCAATTTTAGGGGACCCTGTTCTAACAGTCCCCCAACACAATCTTCTGACTCGGCCTGAATCACATAGATGGTGGGTTCTCCACCTGCGCCTGCAACAATCTGATCACCTTGTCTAATGGAGGTAGCATGCCTACATTCTGAGCAATGGCATTATGTGTGATGTCGACCAACTTTTCTAAAATCGAGCCTTCCTTCGTGGTGGTGACACTTTCTAGAGTCTATTTTAGCTGCTTAACCGCATCATCCACATCTTGTGAAAGCTTGAGGGCCTCAGCAACCCAACACTTTAGGCAGTCACCAAGGGCATTCTTATTTTGCCGAAGTTCATCAATCTCACCTTGGAGGGTGTGACTAGTGCGCAGCCATGTCAAGCATTGAGCACAAAATAAAGTGGGCAGGGTAGCTTCTAACATCTCGAACTCTTCTTCTTTCTGCCGTAGGTCCTGGTTAATGCTATGTAGGATCGAGTTGCGCTAGACCTTGGTCCATAGCTGCATGGTAATTTCTAATAATTGGGCACCCTGTGAAATTTTCCCCGTAATGGCATTCATAGCCTCAGTGACTAGCATAGTGCACTGCGCCCGTACCTCTAAAGGTGTTTTAGGCTGCAACTTAGCCTGGAGGTCGGTGATCCGCTGCTTAATTTGTGTCCGGACCATATGAACTTCCTTGCAGGAGGCTTTTAGTGTTCGACCAACCTTTTAACCTTCACCTGAGTGGTGGTTGTGGCCAGGATCTTCGTGGTAACATCTGCACAAAGTTGGTGAATCACGTTTTCGAGCTTCGTGTGCTTCGCGGTGGTCTTCAATGTATCTATCTTCATCTGTAGCACTCAGAGCTCATCCTGGATTGTGTTGAACCTAGATTTTTTTTTCTCCTATAAGGCTACCCATCTATACTCCATGGCCAAAATGACCACATGAGTGATCTTTTCAAGGTCTCCAATAGTCAATGTGACTGTCTCGAAACGTGTCGTCCGCTGGGAGCGTTGCTTCTTGAGGGGCGTTTTGATAGGTTCTCTTGTTCGCTTTGTGTCATGGGGGGAGGCAGGTCCTCCTACATCCCGTCCTTCTATTCCTAGGTCTACCTATGAATCTACCTGAGTCTTCACCTCAACGCCCTTCTCAAAGGTCTGCTTCTACTGCACATCCTTTTGTATGGCCGCGGCCATGTCTTGTCTGGTACTCTTGGTCACACGTCTGGTATCCTTGAGGACGACAGAGGGAGTGACCTTTGATGTGCTAGTTCCTTTGATGCCCTTCAGACAAGTTTTGAAGCCGATCTTCTAGTTAGGAGGCTAGAGCACAATGACGTTGTCAATTTCTTCATCTGCCACCACATAAGGGAGTGAACTCCAGGCTCTATCCTTGTGTGCTTTTATTTGGACATTGTGCATAGTGATATGAAATGCTACAATATCCTTGTATCTGTCATACATGGCAGGGGAAAAATGTGGTCAGGATTTAATGGTGGTGGTCAAGCCACTCTGAAAGAGGACCCAGAAAACTTGGTTATCCTAGAGACACCGTGGGTCCTTAGAATCCCACAAGTGTGCATAGCGAGCCCCTTCCCACATGTTTGGGGTAAGTTTAGGAAGGATTGACTCCTCAGGGGCTTCCCAAGCAACCAACGCTATGTGGAACAGTAACCAGGAATAACGAAAGGTGTAGCCCTGCGCTTGGAACTCACAAACATTAGTCGGAAACTCATCGCACAAATACTAGGCCCAGTTAAAATGTACCCCTTTCCCGCATTGTCCGGCTAACTGAATTACGTAGGCTGGGATAGAGGAGACCTAAAATTTTCTCATCATTTTTCATGCAAACAACATCGTGCCCATCTGTGTGCCTTGGTCACTGATAGAATTGATTATAAAATCCTGAGTATTGCGCTCCACATGGTAGGTCTTACGCACATACTCAGCCATTTCCACCTCATACTTTTTACCCACGCGCTCCAGAGGGTTGGGGCCATGCATGGGAAGGCCAATAATTTTGTGAACCAACACAGCGTCGATGGGGGTCCTGTCCTAGATCCACAGGAAGCCATCATGAATTAGGGTAAGCAACTGTCAGGTTAGTCAGTTTGTAGCATTGTAGTGACCAAAGTGAGGCATCCTTAGCAAGTTTAGGAGCCCAGACTCGGCCAATCCATGTACCTAGTGCCGAGGAAAAATTTTGATCCCATTGTCTTCCTAAATCATGTCAAGGTATAGTTCAGGTGCCAGCTCAGGGAAGGCCTCCATACTGGCCAAGTCATGATCGTCAAACTTGATCTCGTGCAGCTTCCCAACAAGTTCACCAATGATAGGGACTTCTCTCAGGGTCAGCCGCATCTGCAGATAAGTGATCAGGCCGTCGAGGTTCTTTAGCGTGTGCGTCAAGTTCTTGCGTGGCCAGACGAAGGGAGGTAACTAGTTGATCAGTACGGCAGGCTGGGTCTCCTCCTGAGCAGCTCACGCCTGGGGTATCACCTTTGGGGATGGTACATTCCACGGGAAAGCAAGAGGTATCCCCTTAACCCATTTCACGGGTTTTAGGGGTTTCCCGGAGTCTTCTGCTTTTGCCTCTCCCTTCTTAGTGATTGGGGTGGAGAAAACTTCTTCAGCCTCTGACTCAATTTCCACCACTTCCTCAGAGCCTAGTTCCACCGAGATTACTGGTTCCAAGGGTTCAACTAGATTCATAGCCGTCATCGTGGCATGAAAGGAAAATTAGGGATTTCTACTGTCTGGGGGAGCAATTTGCTCAGACAGGAAAGAGACACTAGGGGCACAGAAATTCTCACAACAAAACTTCGTCTAGGACAAATATGCCAAGTACGAGCTATTCAAGCGATACAAAACCCTTGTCTACTTTAGCCCATCTATTTTATATCTTGGGCGATCACCCACTGGTAGGGTAGACTTCACGTGGAACTTACCATCAAGTAAATGGTAAAAAATCTCCAGAAATCGCCTCATTAAATGTTGGCCACCCATCCCATCCAATGTTAATTTTTTCTTTTTACTCGATTTGACTATTCCAACGGCTAGTTTTCGTACCCTAGGTGCACTTAGCCTACCCCTGCGCTCCTAGCGCACCTCTGTGCTTGGAGCATACCCCTTGCACTCCTAGCGTGCTGGCTACAGCCTAAGCTTATTCCTTCCAAATGTAAGTCTACGTTGTCATAGCCCAGCGCAGAAGATTTTTTTTTGTCATTTTCTTGCCTTCATAGTGACCTCCTACTATGTCTTCGTGTGCTTCTACCAAGATAGTGTGCCTTGCATGTTCCAGAACGTATTTGCACAACACTTCACCAACACCTAGTTTATATAAAGGACTTGCGATAATGATAAAATCCATCGCCTGGGTAACAAACTCCTTCTTTCATCGTACTGAATATTCTGCAGATGCCTTGCCTGTAGTCAGGGGCTGAATGATATCAATGAAGTGCGCATCAACGACCCTTATGGTGAACCGCTACATATTATGCAATCCTTCCCTCAAGTTAGTGGGTTCCCCGACAGTCTCAAGTCGGGAAAAGTGATCCGGCCCGCATTTAGCTTCGTTGGCTTGACTATGACTTTAAAATCGTATTCTTGAACCATCAACAACCACCTGCAAATTTTCCTGTCCAACACAGGCTTATTCATCAGGGACTTGAAAACTAAATTATTTGTAAACATATTAAAGTGTATTACCAACAGATAGTGTTGATACTTCTGTAGTGCATAGATCATGGCCAACCCTTCCCTCTCCATGGTGGCATAATTGTTCTTCATACTCGAGAGTTCTTGACTAGCAAATGTGATTGGGTGATCAATGTCTCCAGCGCCAAGCCACGTAAGGAATGTTCCCAAGGAAATCCCCGATGCCTCAGCATGTACATGAAATTCCTTCACCCCATTGGGACAATTAATAATAGGTGCAGATACCATCCCTTCCTAGAGTAGCTCAAAGCTCTTCTGGCAGTCGTCATACCAAAAGAATGAAACATCTTTCTTAAGCAGTTTTTATAGAGGTGTGGTGGTCAGTGCGTATCTTGGAATGATTTTTTTGTAGTAGCCCGTAAGTCCAAGGATCAAACGCAACTATTTCTGATGCTACGGCGCATCTGCAGCCTGTAGTGGAGGTCCTGCAATTGCATGCTCTCCCTTTGACTCAGGAATAGAGGCATTACGTGGATCCTCATCGCACTCTTTTATACTACTGGAGTCATCAAATTACGACAGTTCTCTTACCTCTGAAGATACACAACAGAAGTCCCTTGTAATTCGCAGGCAGCGCAGCATAGAGAAATCATGCAGCCAATTTTTCCAATTTTCCATTTCCTCATTGGAGTCAGAGAAGCATTCATTATCTCTTTCCCAGCAAAGCATATTGTCGGTCATAGGATTGACCTAGTCTTCATCCCTTACATTTAGCTTATATATGTGATCCACCTCTTCTTCCTGACGCACTGACTCTGTATACCTCTCTCCTTCTGCGGGATCTAGCGGTACTATCACTCGTGTTCCTTCACTTTCAAATACCATGCTCCTCTTTTTTAAGTTGATAATACCACCCATATCTGTGCCTAGTCCAATCCTAGGAGCACAGGATAGGGGTTTGCATTTTCTACAATCTGAATGACCTCAAAATCAGCTCGAACTTTGCCCTGCAATGTCTACCGTGATCTTTGATAACCTTCCTAAGGGTATGATATTCTGTTGATTATCCATGCGTAGCTGGATAGTGGACCATTTCAACTGAGGTTATCCCATTCATTTCCAAGTTTTCTTAGGTAGTACATTTTCATTCGAGCCTAGGTCCAGAATAACCTGATCCATCTCATTGTAATATCCCCAAAAGGGACTGCTTAGCAAGACAGGCCTGAAAAATGAATTTCTTAGGGATGTGTGCTTCAGAAACCAAGATCAGCCCTTGGATTCCTTAGATATGATAATCTAAGACCCAAATCGAAGAGGAGATAATAAACCAATCAAACTAGGTGAGGCAAACAGACCTCCCACACCTAGTATGGCTTGATTAATTCCCAAGGAAGGGTTGCAACAATATGTAAACACAATAATGGAATAACAGAAAGCTTTCCACCCATGAAATATGTTAATAAACACTTCAACATCAATTTTATGTACAACAGCAAGAGGTATGATCCATTCTACCCACTAAAGGTGGGGAAAGCAGCAATTTATACCCTAAAAAGGTTAATTTCAGAGATCTGCGTAAAAAAACAAGAAAATGATAGATGGATCCCTTATAATATGTTATAGGGGACTCATATATCAAATTTCATAAAAAAAAAGCACTCTAGCTATGCTAAATAGATCTCCTCGTCCCGATATGGCTCAAAAAGGCCCAAACCCCATGACTAAGCTAATGCAGAATTTGATGAAGCCTTCACAACGTCTTTTTCAGAGGTTTTATGATACAATATTATGTAAACAACCAATATGGAGTGTATTATATCATATCATGAATAAAAATGGAGTATCAGTCTCTTTTACACATTTTATAAGTGACTCGGCAAGGGTTTCATGAAAGTACAAGTGTCAGAATGACAGATCTACAGAATATGGATTTGGAAAATGCAGTACACTGAAAATTTATTATAAAATAGCTGAATAATACATGATATAGAAGATGAATGATGTAAAAATATTTCTGGGAGAAGGGTTTTCCCTTCCACCAAGGAACAAGCTCAAAAGCAAGGGTATAAACCCTGCTACTGCAACACTGCGTAGAATAACATAGTTCCTGCAAATAACTTCACTAGAAGAGATGGAGAATATATTTTCCACATGCCAAGATCTGAATATCATCCCCAAAAACTAATACACTCTTCCAGGAGGATAAAAGACTCACTCACTGAGAAGAGGCACTAGTATAATCTAGATCTGAGTAGATCTAGTCTACACTTGCTGCAACTCAATGAAACAAGTAAATCCCTATAGGATTTACACTTTCTAAGGGAGATGGAGCTTGGCCATATGCCTGATAGTGGAAGAGAAGTACAATGCCCTTCAAGAGCTACTCTATGGAAGAAGAGAGAATCCCTAAACATGAAATCCTCACAAGTCTCTGCTAAACAGCCAAGAGAACTCAAATTGTCTAAACAAACATCAAAATCAAATATCATGAACAACCTTCTCTTCAGCCTTCCCCTTCCTTTTATAAGATGAGAGCTTGAGAAACCCTAAACCACCTTTGTAATATTCCTTTTTAGGGATTCTCAAGATTTTATTTCAGAGATGGACTACAGAGGAATTTAATGGTTATGTCTCCTTCCAAAGAAAGGAGAGAAACATAGGCTACCTAGCCAACTGTAGACTTTGCCTATAGAACTTGGAATAATCCCTTTGAGGAATCTCAACAAGGTCTTCAATGAAAACATTGTATAAGAAATTCTGAGCAAGAATAATAAAAATCAGGGCTGGGATTCCCTCATTTATTCTGTATGTGACTTACATATGCAATTTCATCAGGAAAAAATAATTTTAAGCACATTAAACAGATCTCCCGAAATCAAGACTAGCTGGAAATCATCCAAAGAGAGAGGCTGCTGCAACATGAAAACCCCAGCTACTAGAATTGCGCAGTTTTGACTGATACTCAGAGGAGGACAGCCAAAGACCTAATAATTCAGATATATAACATTAAATCAGATTTATATTTGAGCTTATTTCCTTTACAACTGATTTCAAAGAGAACTAGGGAAAAATCCCTTCAGAAATTAGAGTTGCAACTAGGAATAAACTGCAGAAATACATAGACAACGTTATTTTTTAGATGGTTCAGCTGCTGTAAATTACATCTCAGATCTATTACATATGTATGGATAAAACATCAGATCTAATATAGATCTAGAAACTACAATAATTTAAGAACACGATCCAATTGGAATTTCATCAAAATATTGCATATTAAGCTGTAGATTTGAATTACAATTTACCGTGCCGCAGAAAACCCAGAAAATTATAAAGATAACTTTTATTGCTGAAATATATCAGATATATAGAGACATGGATCAGCAACCCACTCCATGGCTCACTAAGGGAAGGCAAGCCTAACACCAAGAGGTCTTCCTCCAAACTGATAGCAAACTGAAATAAGGAAGCCCTCTCACAAAATAACGCAGTATGGAGCAGAAACTACATTGAGGGTGAAGGAGACTGAATAAATTGAATGAAATTACAGATCTAATACAAAATATGGATCAGCTAGCTCTTAGGAGGCTAAAGAACACACTCCAATAGAGAAATCCTCTCAAAAAAAGCTAGATCTAAGCAGATCTAGAATGCCACTTTCTACAAAATATAGCAGCTGCAAAACCCTCAATGGGCCAGTGCTTCTCAATAAATATAGAGTTTGGTCTCAAACCAGATAGTGTCTCACTTCAGCAAAGAACTCCTCCAATGATCTTCAAGGGAAGAGATGAAACCCCTAAATAGGAATTCCAATCACAATCCTCCATTAAACATAAGAGAATGGTATTTGTCTAAGCAGACAAATACTTCAGAAATATAATTCATCAACAACCTCTTCATGTGCCTTCTCCTCCTTTTTATAACATGAGATAGCTCTTGAAAACCCTAAACCACTTGGATGATTTTGTCCTTTTCACATTAGAGGCTCCCTTCTAGAACTGCGCAGTCCCTTTTGGAGATGCAATGAACCTAGACAGTGGAGCTGACCTGGTCAAGGTGGACCCAATCTTGGCTAAAAAACTCTTTCACACCTGCAAGTGATTATTTACATAGCCCTGATTTGCCTTTGTTCACTTGGGCATTGATTTATTTTGACTTCTTAGGATTTTTACATGTCCTCCTTTATTCATTTATTCATAGAACATATATTGAATCAAAATTGAATGTCTCCTCTTAGCTAAGGCTAAGTAGGAACATTACATTCCTCCCCCTCAAAATTTTTCTTGTCGTCAAGAAACTGGTAGGGTAAGAGTTGTGTTTCTTCTCCTTCTTCATTTATGACACCATCAAGAATCAAGCTTTCATCATGGAGTAAGTTCTCACCAAGACAATACATCAAAAACTTCTCCTCTAATGCTAACATGATAGGTGGATAGTCTACCCCTTTAGTAGTGTAAAACTCAACAGAAATAAACATGAGTGAGCCAATGTCACATTTGAAACATGTATCATGAAGTACAGGATAAATTCCATCCCATGTGGTACATGTACACTACTTACTTTTTGCCCATACATGCCCATAAACAATATCAATATGTTATCTATGTATGGAAGCAAAATCACATATAGGCAAACTAAAATTTGCACTTGAGGAGGTGGGTCACAATCCCACATGAGGTACCAGTGCAGTGCACTCCTTATTCTGAGTAGATCTAAATGTGATAGGTGGTACTCCCACCACATATTTGCTGCATAGGCCACTTTGACATGGCTGAAAGTGAAACCCTCTTTAGGTGCTTTTGGGAAGCACCCATCATGATAAGTAATCTCCCTTCGCACCCCAAGGGAGTGGCTAGCCTTGGAATTTTTCTTCACCTCATCATTGCCATGAGAGATGCATGTAATATTACTCCCTGTAGGAGCCATGGCCTACATACATATGGTAAGAGAATGTGCCAAATCAGAAAAATAAACTTGCTCCATAAGATCAGATTTCTTACCATACAAACCTCCCACACTCATAGAGTTAGGCATGGGCTTTTCCCCTCTTTTGAGAGAAGAAAGAGATGACTGAAATTTCCCCTGCATAGGATCCATTGGCTGCCCCATCATAATGATGATGTAGTTCTTCCTCCATACCCTCCCAATCAAAACTCTTCAAGATTAGGGAGTAGATTTTTGCTGACTGCATGTAGCTAGAAAGGAACTTGTTTTGTGCCCTTTGTAGTATTTCTTGCTTAAGCTTGGAGGCTTGAGACAAGAATACTTTACCAAGATGGTATATGACCCCTTCATGGACCAAATATCCTCCTCCTTGCTTTATGCCATCTAAGATCATCCCGGTGTGTAGATCTTTGGAGTACTCCACAAGGATTTGAGATCTCCAATATGGATCTACACTTCTCAAAAAAGACAACGCTATTGATGTATCTAAGGTGGCGCTTTCCTTGTTGCTGCTTGTTTCTTTGGCACTAGGCATGCCAAAATTGTTTGTGGGAGGGCTGATCCTCCCCCTTGCTTCTTCCCATAGCGTTGTGACTCTTTCTTCCATTGTTTCAGCACTTGGTGAAGCTTTCCCCATAGAATCTAATGGCACACCAAGTGGCTTGCCATGATGTAGGAATGTCCCTTGCAGCATTCTCATAAACATGAGA
This sequence comes from Pinus albicaulis, assembly GCA_034641835.2. Lineage (NCBI taxonomy): Eukaryota > Viridiplantae > Streptophyta > Pinopsida > Pinales > Pinaceae > Pinus > Pinus albicaulis. Next base: position 1,448,562,786 of record CM076577.1, on the reverse strand, counting down.
TAAGGAACTGTGAGGTCCTTACCCCCACCGGGAAATTCCATATTTGTTGTGTGGGTAGAGACATCAAGTGAAGGGTAGGTGTGCATGCCTTGAATAACTTGTTGTTTCCCACTCTTCAAATCCACCCATTTCATTTGCAAGGCCTTCCAATCAGTGGTGAATTTTCCCAAAGTGATCAACCACTGGGTACCCAAGATGAGGTTGGTGTCTGGTATGTCCACTACAAAGAAGTGGTCCTTCAAAGTGTAGGTCCCCATAGTCATAGAAAGTGATGGAACATACTGCATGCACTGCATAGTTCTATCTCCCAGAACCAAAACAGATAACCCATCAAAAGAATCAGTAGGGATCCCTCTACTCTACACAAAGTGAGCATCAATAAATTTGTGGGTTTCCCCACTGTCAATCAGAATAGATACTCTTTGGTCCATAACTGAACCTTGCACTCTAAGAGTCAAATACTTGGGCACTCCCCTCAAAGAAGCAAGAGTCCCACTGGTTGGAGAAAATTCTCCTTATTCTTCTCTGGATGATGATGGATCCTCCTCCTCCTCATCACCAGTGCTGTGACCTCTCTTAGGTCCATCATTTCCATCTTTCTCCTCAAAATCAGAGAAGACATCAATATAGTGTGCTCTTCCAGCAGTACACCTATGTCTCGGCACCCATGAATTTTGACAAGTGAAAAATAATTTCTTTTTCCTCAACTCCCTCCAGAGATAATTTTCAAGGAGCTTCTTCAGTGAGCTCTCCTTAGGTGGAGCATCTTTCCCCTCCTCCCCCTTGGAAGAGTGAGTGGATTTGCTTGGGAGGGTTTCCTTTTCCCTTGGCAAGGCATCTTGGAGATCTCTAGTTCTTTCAATGGCATCATGCAGAGTGACGGGCTTGGTAGACTTAACCAACCCATGCAAAGGTTATTCCAGGCCATCAATAAACATATAGACTCTCCTTGCTACTGAAAGATCAAAAAATATTACAGAAAACCTCAGGAATTCAGAGATATAGGCTTCAACATCTCCTGTCTATTTAAGCTTTTCCAAGCTTATGAAAGGGGCCTCCAGATCCTTCCGATCAAATCTCTCCACTAGTCTCCTATTGAACTCAGCATAAGTGGACACATTACTGTGCCATAATGTAGAAAGTCCATGAAACCACTAGTTGTGGGCTTCTGCCTCAAAATACAACGCAACAATTTTAATGGATCCTACTTCATGCACTTTATTCAGCTGGAAATATATGTCCAAATTCTCCACCCATGCTTTAGCAGAATAAGAGGGTGATCCATAAAACTTAGACAAGAAAAACCTACCCATGGTGTGGTGCCTCCCATGAAGGAACCCTCCATCTATATACTGCTGCAATGGCCTCCTCCAGTCCTTCAGATGGCAGAAGTCTTGAAAGCTCAAGTTATCCTTGAACCGTTGAGTTTGTGAATCATATTTGGCAAAGTAGCCTTCCAAAGAGGTTGGCTCTTGAAGCCCTTCATTCTCTACAGCCAAGAAGGTAGGCATTGTAGAGCGTTGTGAGATCCGTGGGACTTGTGGCAAGCTCACAGGTTGACTAGTCCTAAACTGAGACATTTCATAACTTTATCCTTGATGGAGTCTTCCAAGGGACTCCCTCATTCTATCTATCCTCATCTCCTTTATCTCCTTGGATATATCTTGAATGGTTTCCAAGAAAGTTTTTGCAAACTCTTCTGCCTCCTTATCTGTATCATTCAATTCAGGGGCTTTCCCATTGTCTTGAACCTTGTTAAGGTCAAAAGTAGTATATTCATACTTTTTATGACTTCTATTTTGGTATCTCCTCTCCCTCTCAGAAAGAGGATCTTCATCTTCGGAATGCAACATGACTGTGGCTCCAATGCTAGCACAGGCTATGCCAAGACTGGAGCTCCGATACCACTGTAATATTCCTTTTTGGGGATTATTAAGATTCTATTTCAGAGATGGAATATAGAGGAATTTACTGGTTATGTCACCTTACAAAGAAGGGAGAGAACTAGAGGCTACCTGGCCAACTATAGACTTTGCCTATAGAACTTGGAATAATCCCTTTGAGGAATCTCAACAAGGTCTTCAATGAAATAAGAAATTACAAGCAAGAATAATGTAGATCAGGGCTGGGATCCCCTCATTTATGCTGTATGTAACTTAAATATGCAAATTCATCAAAAAAAATAAATTTAAGCACATTAAACAGATGTCCTGAAATGAAGACTAGCTAGAAATCAGCCAAAGAGAGAGGCTCCTGCAACATGAAAACCCCAGCTACTAGAATTCCACAGTTTTGATTGATACTCAGAGGAGGACAGCAAAAGATCTGATACTTCATAGATATAACATTAAATCAGATTTATATTTGAGCTTATTTCCTTTAAAACTGATTACAAAGAGAACTAGGGCAAAATCCCTTCAGAAATTAGAGTTGCAACTAGGAATAAACTATAGAAATACATAGACTGTGTTATTTTTCAGATGGTTTAGCTGCTGTACATTACATCTCATATCTATGAAATATGTATGGATGAAACATCAGATCCAATAAAGATCTGGAAACTACAAGACTTTAAGAACAAGATCCAATTGGAATTTCATCAAAATATTGCATATTAAGCTGTAGATCTGAATTACAATTTACCGTGCTGCAGAAAAACCAGAAATTTCTGAAGATAAGTTTTATTGCTGACATATATAAGATCTATAGATACATGGATCAGAAACCCAATCCATGGATCACCAAGGTAAGGCAAGCCTAACACCAAAATATCTTCTTCCAGACTGATAGCACACTGAAATAAGGAAGCCCTCTCACAAAATAATGCAGTATGGAGCAGAAACTGCATAGAGGGTAAAGGAGACTGAATAAATTAAATGAAATTAAAGATCTGATACAAAATATGGATCAGCTAGCTCTTTGGAGGCTAAAGAACACACTCCAATAGAGAAAGCCTCTCAAAACAAGCTAGATTTAAGTAGATCTAGAATGCCACTTGCTACAAAAGATAGCAGCTGCAAAATCCTCAATGGGCTAGCGTTGCTCAAGAAATACAGAGTTTGGTCTCAAACCAGATAGTGGCTCACTTCAGCAAATAACTCCTTGAATTATCTTCAAGGGAAGAGATGAAACCCCTAAACAGAAATTCCAATCACAATCCTCCACTAAACAACAAATTATTTACATAGCCCTGATTTGCCTTTGTTCACATGGGCATTGATTTATTTAGACTTCTTAGGAGTTTTACATGTCCTCCTTTATTCATTTATTCATAGAACATAAATTAAATCAAAATTGAATGTCTCCTCTTAGCTAAGGCTAAGTAGGAACATTACAACCTTGAAAACTCTAGCTCCTTTCACATGAAGATCCTCCATCTAAAACTGCGCTGATCAACAAGGAGGTTCAATGCATCTGGATAGTGCTGTGATTTGGTCCTGTTGACCCAGTCAATCTCCTCAATCGTTTTTCACATACAAGGGTATTTTATTGAGAGAGCCCTGATTTTCCTCTGTTAACATTGGGCATTGATTTATTTTGATCTTTTTAGGAGTTTACATGTCCTCCTTTACATTTTATTCATCAATTAAGAAAATCAAAACAAAATGAAATATTCCTATTAGCTTGGGCTAATTAGGAATATTACAGTCCTCCACTCCAAAAACTTTGCTTGCCCTTAAGCAACTAATAAGGTGAGTGCTATAAATTCTCCCATGTTCCCATTAGCACATGTACTGCAGAAAATGTGGGAATCTCCTTCACAAAAGGACACATTCAAACCATGTGCCTCACTCAACATCATGTCTTCCATCAAGATAAAAACAACAAGAGAAAGTGGGATCATGAATGGCATCAAAACAGGGGAATTATTGATGGTTTCATAAGGTGCTGGAAGGTACCAATACTTTCCCAAGTGGTGACATCGCAGTTTTTCAAACTGCTACTTCAGAAAAATACATGGAAAATTGTTTCTTGATACATGGTTAATTATATGAATCAACTGAACATACATGTAATGAAAAAAAATCTTCCTAAGGCCACATAAGATATGGCTATCTCCATCATATGGTTTGGCCCAAAATTGGTCATGGAGAAAAATCAAGAGCTTGCTTACTTTTGGAGCAATGCACTGCCACAAGATGGTAAGAGCATGCAAATATTGTGTTGCAAAAACAAAGATCTCACCATATGTTGGAAGTAAGAAGACACATGGATCCACGAATGGATCCTCCATAGTATTTTGGCACACTTCCATGAAGAGAAATGAACCGAGTTCTGCCTACAAACCCTCTCCCTCATGCTTGGAAACCCAAGACAAGAAAAGTACATCATAGTAATAGATGTACCCATTTGCCACATCATCTTCCTTACCCCCTCTTTTCCCATCAAGTGCATCAAGTATGAAGTGATCTTGGAGATACTCCATCAATAAACTCCAACTCCAAAGTGGCAACACTGTGGGCCTATGCAAATAGGCTCCCTCCAACTCATGGATCCAATCTTTGACATGCAGAATGTCAAAGGCATCTCCCATAATGCTGCTAAACCTAAGACGTCTCTCCCATGGGGAATGTACCTCTTGAAAATATAAGGCCAAGGAGTATCCCCTTTGCACTATGATAGTGCCATGGGGAAAGTACCTCCTGAAAATCTAAGTCCAAGGAGTAGCCCCTTTGCATTGTGATAGTGCCATCTTCTACTCCTTCAACATCATGAAAACTGTGAGAGAAAATCTTCCCTTGCTCTCCCAAGAACATCCCAAGCAACAAAATCTTTTGCTACCTCATACTTCCATCATCCAAATCATGTAGTGAAAACACGGTGATTGACATGAAGAATTTCATGTCAACACAATGTGTCCATACTCCTTGTTGCTCCATGATCCAAGTATCCTGCCCCATACCCTTAGAAAGAGGATGATGAACAAACTCTTTCAAGAGCAAGCAACATAGCTAAGATTCTTGCTGCCCGGTATCATAGATTTTCAAGTAGCTTCCCAGCTTCTTGCTTATTATCAACACCCATCCATCTACATGTGGGTGCCTTCCATCATGTTATTCCTTAGCACTCCCCCAAGGAAGAATATCATTCTCCCAAATCATATTTCTGCTCTTTCATGGGACTTTTAAATGCAATCTTCTCAAGGATCAATTTGATCCCATAAGGACCCAAATAGGTGGTAGGAAAAAACCTCCTGTCATGATGTGTATGGCTCAAGAAATGTCTAACACAAACATGAGAGATGTTATCCATTTGAAGATTTCCTCCATCATCTATCTGTTCCTCCTTGAATCCATGAAGATCCAAGTGTGAGAAGGAAAGAGCCTCATCAGACTGTTGAAGAACTTTGCACTTCATGATGTGTTGAAGTGCACCTCTAAAGAAATCTCTCCATGAGATATCCTCCTCATGCATGGCCTTGCAAAACCAAAGAGGCCTTGGATATGCTGCAGGTAGAAGTTTCTCTTTGAGCTGGGGAGTGCTCATTGAGAAAGTGTTTCTCACTTCAAGATGTCTACCATCAATCCTTTCTTCATCCATCGCTTCATGAATGAAGCTGCCATTTGAATGCTCCCATTAAGAATGGGTCCTCCTTCCTTCATCACAACTCTTATATAGCATAGTGCAACTTTGTTGCTCTATGTTAGCAATGTGATTTGACCCTTGGTCATGTAAAGACAAATTTCCACAACTCTCAAAAGGATTTGCTGCAATAATAGAAAGTGGAAATTCTTTCATATATTGATGAGATTTGGGAACCTCTTGTAGGGTTGCAAGGGCTCCTTCCTCCCATGTAATGGCTGCCCCAACTGCTGATGTAGGTGGCTTCTCCTCCATGAATGTGACAACGTTAGTACAAGGCTCCTTAAGTGGTGGTGGGGACTCCTCCTTTTCTGATCTCCTACTGTCAAACTTTTTTATCAGCTTTTGAGAAAACTTAGCAAGAGTAGACACTCTTGCATGGCTCAAATGGCTGAACCACCAAATGTTGGCTTCACCTTCTAGGTGCAGTGCTGAGATCTCCATAGCTTCTTTTTCCACTACAGGATGTAGTAGGAAAAATTCTTCCAGCTTCATCACCCATGTTATTGTTGTAGATGACCCATCAAATGTAGACAACATAAATCTGTTGCCTTTGATCTCTCTTTTACTGCATGGTCTCTTCTCTTGCTTCTTCTAGATGAATTGAGGAAAAGTTAGAGTCTCCTTGAAGGCTCTAGAGTGTCACTTGTACTCTGTAAAGTACCTACTTAGTATTTCATGTTCTAAGTGCTCTTCTTTCTCTTCACTCCCTCTATGAGAATAGGAAGTTCCTGGTCCTTCTTGTTCTTCTTGAAACCTTCTAGAGGTCTCACGGCAACTTTCTTCTTTCTTATGTTTAACCTCTTTGGAGAGGCTCTTCTTAGATCTAAAAACTGATGAGAGTAATCTCATCCTCTCCATAATTTTGTTCTCTATTTCTTATTTTTATTCTTATGATAGTTGGATCTCACAGGCTGAGCCGGAGATCATTCTCTCATACCACTGTAATATCCCCAAAAGGGACTGCTTAGCAAGATAGGCTTGAAAAACGCATTTTTTAGGGATGTGTGCTTCAGAAACAAATATCAGCCCTTGGATTCCTTATATATGAAAATATAAGACCCAAATCCAAGAGGATATCAGACACCAATCAAACTAGGTGAGGCAGACAGACCTCCCACACCTAGTATAGCTTGATTATTGCCCAAGGAAGGGCTGCAACAGTATGTAAACACAATAATGGAATAAAATAAAGCTTTCCACCCATGAAATATGTTAATAAACAATTCAGCATCAATTTTATGTACAGCAGCAAGAGGTATGATCCATTCTACCCATTAAAGGTGGGGAAAAGCAACAATTTATACCCTAAAAAGGTTAATTTCAGATATCTGAGTAAAAAAAGAGGAAAATGACGGTTTTATCCCTTATAATATGCTATATGGGACTCACATATCAAATTTCACAAAAAACAAAGAACTCTAGCTATGTTAAACATATCTCCCCATCCCAGTATGGCTCAAAAAAGCCCAAACCCCATGACTTAGCTAATGCAAAATTTTCTAAAGCCTTCACAACATATTTTTAAAAGGGTTTATGATAAAATATTATGGAAACAACCAATATGGAGCGTATTAAATCATATCATGAAGAAAAATGGAGTATTTGTCTCTTTTACACATTTTATAAGTGACTCGGCAAGGGTTTCATGAAAGTACAAGTGTGAGAATGACAGATATGAAGAATATGGATTTGGAAAAGGTAGTAAAATAAATATTTATAAGAAAATAGTGGAATAATACATGATATATAATAGGAATTATGTACAAAGCTTTCCGGGAGAAGGGTTGGCCCTTCCTCCAAGGAACAAGCTCAAAAGAAAGGGTATAAACCCTACTAATGCAACACTAAGTACAATAACACAGTTCCTGCAAATAACTGTGCTGGAAGAGATGGAGAATATATTGGACACATGCCAATATCTGAATATCAGCCCCAATAGCTAATACACTCTTCCAGGTGGATAAAAGACTCACTCACTAAGAAGAGGCACTAGTATAATCTAGATCTAAGTAGATCTAGTCTCCACTTGCTATAGCTCACTGAAACAAGTAAATCCCAACAGGATTTACGCTATATAAGGGATATGGAGCTTGGCCATATGCCTGATAGTGGAAGATAAGTAAAATTCCCTCCAAGAGCTACTCAATGGAAGGAGAGAGAATCCCTAAACAGGAAATCCTCACAAGTCTCTGCTAAACTGCCAAGAGAACTTGAATTGTCTAAACAGACATCAAAATAAAATATCATGAACAACCTTCTCTTCAGCCTTCCCCTTCCTTTTATAAGATGAGGGCTTGAGAAACCCTAAGCCTCCCTCAAAACTCTAGCTCCTTTCACATGAAGATCCTCCATCTAAAATTGCGTTGATCAACAAGGAGGTTCAATGCATCTAGATAGTGTTGTGATTTGGTCCTGTTGACCTAGTCAATCTCCTCAATCCTTTTTTACATACAAGGGTATTTTATTGAGACAGCCCCTGATTTTCCTCTGTTCACATTGGGCTTTGATTTATTTTTATGTTTTTAGGAGTTTACATGTCCTCCTTTACATTTTATTAATCAATTAAGAAAATCAAAACAAAATGAAATATTCCTATTAGCTTGGGCTAATTAGGAATATTACACTCATAGTCACCAATCTGTGCGGTTAACCGCATATCCCTGCCAGTGCATCTCTTATGCTTATATATTTTGTGTACATCCTTAATTCCCATAGCTGGGGTTGTCTTTTCTGCGTAGCTATCTATCAAAGCTTGGAGATTTTCTACGGCCCTTTTGTTGCATAGCAACTTCATACATGCCTGTAGGAATGGTTTAACCTCATCATCTACAAGGGCCTGAGGAGTAGGTGCCTCAGCCTTAGCAAGGTCTTGTAAAGCTATGACAAAGGCTTCTTTTTCTTCCTATAAGTCCAAACCTTCTTGTTTAACAACTGCTTTACAGATGAGAGGCTATGCCTAAGCTTTTTCCGCAGATCCCCCAGTGGCCATGCCACTACGTGTGTTAACGTTAACAGTTGGTCCTTCATGTCAAGGTTCTTCCTTGACCCTTTTTACATTCTGCGTAGGTGTCTGTTGCTTCTCCTGCATTTTAGCCATCAGAATCGAGCAATCTTCGATCACATGATCCAATTGTCTACAGTATCTGCAGGATTGTCTTGCAGGGTTGACACAGTCCCTTGCAAAACTGCCCTACTTCTCCACAGTTATAATAAACCATTTGTCCTCTCCCCCTACCTGCGCCTCCACCTCGAAACCCTCTCTTGCCCCTGGCTAGAGAACCACCTATGCTCGAGGGGGATCTTGGTGATGACAAATCCGCCTGTACCCTACATAGATTTCATCGATCTATCATTAGATCGTACGTTCGAAAGTTATGTTCATCATGGCCTATAGATCTACAAAACCTGCACCATTTTTTCTTTATCTCTGGGACATATGCGGCAAGGTGGGGGAAGTGGTTGGTATTGTGCAGCCCAAAAACATGACACTTATCGCACCAAAGCACCAAACTGGGTCTCGCAGCTTCCCTAGGTCGCAACAGACTGGGTCCCCCACCCTGTCTGTAGTCTGCTAGTAGAGGACAGTTATCTTTGGTGTTTCCATTCACCCTACATCATATGCACCATCTTTCAGAGGTAGCCTCCATTCCTCGCTCCTTCTGTAGATTATGGATATCCATATGCATTGCTTCTAGCTGGACTTGTATCTGCTATACTCCTAACTGGGTATCATCTCTTGGCGTAGCTTCTAGCTTCATCGCAATTTCCAAGGCCTTTTCCTGTAATTCAATGGCTTGATGTCACATTGGCACGCGCAGGTGGGGCAGCAACATAGAAATGAACCACTCTATGTGCTACCTATCATCATACAAAAATCATCCTTCTCTAATTACCTTCTTTAACCGTTGATCAGCTTCCCATACAGACTCAGAGGGTCCTTGCTTGAAATCCTACAGATCGTTCACTATCTGCGAGTAGGACTTGGGCTTTTTGAACTGTTGTTTCAAATAATTCTTAATCTCTTGAATGGTTGCGTTCGCATGCTGGTCAATGTACCCCATATACCAGTCCAAGGCCCTTCCTTCAAAGGCAAGGGATAGCTACGCCCTTTTCACTACATCACTAGCTACATTCTGCGCAATCCATACCGATCCTGTGATGAACCAAAATCGATCCATATCCTCATCTCCTACTCCCTTGAAGGTGGGTAGCTTCATGTGCGAAGCCATATCGTCTTCCAGTGGTGGAGGCAACGAGTTCTTACCCGTATGAGGGTTCGATGGTGTGTAGAAGGAGAGCTATGCATAGCAGAATTTCTTACTGGACTGTAGACAGATCGATCTCCCTCCTAATTGGTTTTGTAGTATTTACCACTGTGTGTTTTACCCTCACTCTGATCAGAGCTCATTCACTTTGTGTGGCTACACATGATGTTTTTTTCACACAACAAGATCCTAATCAGTAATGGCAGAGTTTTTTAGAAACTTACCTCGGAACCCCTTGAAAAAAAAATATTTTCTCTGCCTCAGAGTAGGACAGAAATTGATTAATTTCAAATTTCGTCACAAATCCGCCTATCACACTGTCCACCTAGTGATCTACCATGTGCGTGATTGTGTTATCAGTCTTTTCTAACTACTGGATCAACTCTGGATTCCACTGTGTAACCCTTTTGTCCTTCCAACACTTTTGGAAATCTATGAGCCTTGTGAGCCACTCCTGAAGCTCGATCGCAAATTTCACGAAGAAAATTTCATAGATCTCTTTGAAAATGTACTTATTCTTCCACTCTTCTGAGGTTAGCCTTGTACTGTGATTCTCTCTTACTGTGAATTCCTGAATTTTCTTCTTGAACCACTCGTCGATCTCTTTCTTCTCAGGTCTCTAATGTGTTCTTGGTATTACCCATTATCTCTTAAAATTCTCTTGGTCTCAACAACAGAACCATTTTTTGGCTCGAGGGGTCCTGACCCAGGTTCAGAGGTTAAGGTTTTCTAACAAACCCCTATACTACTGGCCCTTTTGGCAGTGACCCACTTGCGCAGGCCAAAGTCTCACCCGAAGCAGTATGGGAGGGTACTGGAACCAGATTTCCACACCCTAAGAGAGTGTAAGTAAGTCAACAAAGTTGCATTCCCAGTCTATCAGCTTTGTAATTAACAGATCTAGCTACAGACTTATATTGCATAGTTCATATCTACTAACTACATGCATAACATCAATCTATCAGTACAATAGCTATAATTGCAATAATCAACAGATCATAGATTTATATAGCAGAAACATGGATACTCTCACAGCTATAAAACAGATCTATTCACAGGTTTGCTAATTAGTATAGTCCACAACTACCATAGTTACTATTAGTCATAGATCTAATTAGCACCTTCGTATCAGCAAAAACACATGTAATGCATCAACAATGGACAACCAAAAATAGATTCAATAGTTCATATCAACGGTAATACATAAACTTTAGACAACACATAGATACTCTAACCAGATCCACATATATGATCATTCAAAACCCAATACAATCCCATACAACCTGCGCACACAGCAGGACTGAGGATCTCCGTGCACACAGGCAGTAGGATTCCTTTTCCTAGCAACCCAAATAGATCTAACAATTCACAACTATCATCAATCTCTATTCTTTCCTACCTATGACTCAAAATGGTTCATCTATTTATACCGATTTAGCCTATGCATCCAATGGTCCGCAAACCATGGTTTGCGGAATCTTGGTCTACCCTTGATTCTTTACAATGCATTAAGGGCTTTGACCCACCCCAAAACCCCTGCGTTAGAATAATTAAGACCAAAATATATAAAAAATTATACAAAATTGCAGCTTTTAGGGGACCCTGTTCCAACAGGGCCACAAAAATTTCTGAACATGGCCACTCCCTTGGAGATCAAAGGGAGATATTGTATCATTGTGGGTGCATTCCTAAGGCACCAAACATATCTCACACTTTCAACCATGGTTCTATGACTTGGACAACAATTAAGTGGTGGGGAAACCACTTACCACATCATGATATGATGCAATCAGGAGATTTACTACGCTGGTTCCACATGTGGGGCTATGACCCACCTCCATATGCACAATTTTTTGTTTGTATGTATTTAGTTTTGATCCCATACATTGATGATGTACTTATACTTTTTATGGGAATGTATGGAGGGAGGATGGGAGGTATGTATGTGCCCTATGGGATGGGGATTCTCCGTGTTCACTATGCTACATGTTTTAGGGAGAACATTGGGAAAACCATGTTTGTTTCATTTGAACTATTGCCTCCTTATGGGATGGATTATTTGCATCTCATGATAACTTTGGAGGAGAGATTCATGGAGTGATGGATTGGTGAAAAATTAGCTTATGAGGGAAGCTTATCACATGTTGGTGTCATCAATGGAGGAGGAGAAGAGTTGCAACACTCACCTTGTTAGTTACTTGAGGACAAGTAACATTTGGGAAGGGAGGACTGTAATATTCCCAATTAGTCATGAGCTAATTGGAATATTAAATTTTGTTTTATTGATTCGTTTAAAGAATAAGAGGGCAAAGGAGGTCCACAATTCTCCTTAATAATGAATAAATCAATGCCAAATATGAAAGAGACAAATCTTGGCAGCTTAATTAAATCACCCTTGGTGTGAAAGGGGTTGGATCAATTTGACTGGGTCAACCTTGACCAAATCAACATCATTGTCATGGAGGAGTTGCCATCAATGAGGGACAATTTATTTTTATATGAAGATGCTTTGTGTGAATGTAGTGATATTTTTGGATGGGGCTTAGGGTTTGCAAGCTCATAACTTATAAAAGGAAGAGGATTGTTGTTGAGCATTGGAAAAGGTATGAATTTTCCATGTATTTCTTTCTCTTTCTCATTTAATCATAACTCCTTTATATTCTATAATGGTAATATATTGAAGAATTATAATAGAATTAAGGAGATTAGTGATTGTTGCAAATTGATTAAAGATTGTCTTTTATTATATGCAGAAAATAGATGAAGTGGGAAGCCACCATTCGAGAGAAAAAGAAAAAGTAGAGATAACTGCTGTCCCTTCAACAAAAGGCCATATCTAGACAAAAAGGTCAAAATCGGAGCGCACATTCAAGGAAAAGAAAGTAACAACGCGAAATTAGTGCAAGAAGACAAAATGATAACTAAAGATAGAAAATAGAGTGAATCCCTCAGGAACTCTCGATCCTAAGGGATCGCTGCTCAAAGCTTATCTGTATTTCTTGTTTCGTCTGCTGGCTGTTATGAAAGGACAATGCTTGTAGAAATCAAACATGTATTATGATTATTCAGATTTCCCGTTGTATTTTCATGATTGCTCATCGACTCTCGTTGGTTAAAACAGAGTGTGATTTCTTGTAAACTCTGTTACATATGATTAATATATAATCCGGTTGCCGTTCCATTATTTTATACTTGAGTAGTTCGATGGTGCTTCACTAGCAGCTAAGGGCCCGGCCCTGGTGGATCCACTTGCTACCTGTACCATTAATTTCCAATTCCAGTTGTGTGATGGTTTGCTTTAGTTCTCATTTCTTTTAGTCATATTGCTTCACAGTTTCCATGTTTTATAGCTTACTATTTCAATGTTTTATGAAATCGGTTTGTTGCATCTATGTGAGTGAATTGCGTTGTTATTCCTTTCCAACATAACAAGATTATTTATTCCTCTGTAATTTGTATTGTGATGCTTCTCAGATATAAAGTTTCGTTGTTCAAGATTTGCTATTCATTTCCATTAAATAGCTTTGCTGTTCATTTCTGATAACTAGCTTTACTGTTTATTTCTTTCCTGTAAGTATTTGGTTTGCTTTAGAATGTTATTGCAGGGAGTGTGTTTATTCTATTTCCATTAGCAGCATTATTGATTTAACTCAGTTACCATTTCTAATTACTTGCATTATTGAGGAGTGCAAGATCATAAACTGTAAAGGACATTGGCTATTACTGTCTAAGTTCTCAGATTGAGGATCTTGTTTATGCTTGATTCCATTTACATCAGTTGACATAGGAAAGAGTTATTACTATTGCATCCTTGACTAATGATTTCCGAGTGAGTGATTGGATTTTAGAGCATCAAGTTTCATGTCATTGCAATTAGATTTCATTTTCAAGCATCCGTTTACTCTTGTATTTGAAACACTGTACTGCAAATTGGAGAGCATTAATATTAGATTAAATTGCCGCCTCAGATTGAGTACACTCTTGAGATAAAAAAATGTACTTAGATTGATAATTAATGTAGGATAAATAGGAGTTAAACAGATACCTTTTATACCTCAACATTTTGGCAGCGTTGCCAGGGAGAGTGTAGCTATTTAGAAAGAGTGATGTATATTTTATTTTCTCTGCTAAGGAAGAACTGGGTATTAAAAACGGAAGATAAGAACCTGCATAACAAATGAGGAACACACTCATTCATTTGCTCGCTTCATAGCAGAATTACGTAGAATTTTAAGGTAGGAATGAATGCTTGCGTTTTTTGAATGACTAGAAAATCTAAACAAAACGAAATTCCTCCTAGACCTGAAAAATCTAAGGGACGGGTGACCCTTGGACGAACAACCTTTATCGACAATATCATTAAGAAATCTAAATCTTAGCCATCAGTAGGCCCTAGAAAAATTACTTCTAGACAACATACTAGCTCCCTTCAGGCCATAGAATCACCATTTGTAGCTTTTGCTGAGTTTCATAGCCAAACAGAAGGGACTGAGCAAGATTCTCAAGAAATTGAGAATTCTCGCCTAATTTCCTTACAAGAAGGGAACTCTAGTAATCTCCATGAAGGGGGAGGAGAAACAGGGGAAATAGAAGAACCAAGATCCCCTCTTGAAGTAGTCCAAACACTAAGAAACCCAGATAAGGGAAGTGTTGTCAAAATCATCCAAAACAAAGCTAAAGAACCTAAAGAACCAAAATCCCCTCGGATAATAGTTCAGCAAGGGACACTCATTATCGCAGACCAAGGAAGTGCTGTTAAGGTCATCCCTACTCCTTCTAGTCAGCCTAGGAATAATTCCCTAGAAGCCCTAGAATGATATTGGCACATATTTGATCAAATGGCCGAAAACTAGCAACCACCCCAAACTTCCACACTGCAATATCCCATTGTGAACATGGAAATTAATGCACCTATGAAGGCCATTCCTCTCCAGCTTATTCCTACATTCCATGGTTTAACATCGGAAGATATAGATGCATTTATGTTTGAATTCGATGTATTATGAAGTATGACTATACCACCGATCCCCAAAAGCTAAAATTATTCCCCTCCACATTAAAAGGAGCAGCTCTACGATGGTTTATGGGGCTAGGTGGAGGTGTTATAAATGACTGGGATCAGATGAAAGCTATTTTTCTAAAGAAATATTAGGATTATTGTAAGTCCAGGGAATTAAAGGATGAAATATTTCAGATTACAGGAAAACCTAATGAAACATTGGAGGAATATGTAGAACGCTTTCAATACAACCTCCAAAGATCACCTTATGCATCTTTACCCTTACTTGATAATGTGTTAAGAACTACATTAATTAAAGGCATTAAGGAACAATTGGTTAAAACATTAAAAATCATGGGCAAAGGTGACATACATCAGGAAAATTTTGCTGACATTATTGATTTATGTATCGGGAGTTCGAGAGGCAGCACAAGACTAAAACCAGCAGAACGTGATGTGATCACAAGGGATGGTAAGACCTTTGGTGGAGGTATAACCCACATAGAAATTGGAATCTACTAGAATATTTTAAAACTGATATTCTAGGGACTTAGACAATGCAGCTCGATATCATGCAAGCTAAACAAAAGCAAGTAGAAGCAGAACAAAATTTGGCAATATTCTACCCCAGATGCAGAAAGAAACATAGCGATAAAGGGTGCCTGCTGGATACAGTCCAAGTATGTACCATCTGCACAAAAGATCACTCCACATAAAGTTTCCCCTCACTTGCGGGATTGAAAGCAGTCTACAAAGAAGCAGAAGAAGAAACAAAAATGGTATACCTACTCAATAAATTCCGTCAATGGCAACCACGAAAAAAAAGTATGCCCATTGATCCATCCTCTTCTTTTCAGTCTCCTCAGTATAATGCTCAGCAATACAATGGAATGTGGCAAAATTAGCAACCTTTCCCTAGTTGGTCACAGTAGCCATTTCCTACACTGCCATGGCCAAATCAAACAAATCAAACCAATTGACTGAAATTTCCTTACTATCCACCATTTTGGAAAAATAATATATATCCAACACAATGGTCCCCCTCCACCTCGCAGAGTTAGACCTGGCAGTCAAACTAGCAAAGATCTATGAATCAAACAGTTGGAATGATTCCTCTCCCTCCACCTACACTGCCAACACCATATACATTGCAACAAAATCCCTAGACTAGCTTAAGACCGCAACTCCTAGCACAACCCAACTCGAACTCTAATAATAGGCCAGTTCAATTTGTTCAAATAATTGAAGCACCAAAACTAGAAACTGAGTTAAGGGAGTGCAACGACCTTCAACTAAGGTCTGGGCGCATAATAGAATCAGAGGGAGACAAAAATGTTCAAGATGAAAATTTTTTACCTTTAGAACAAACATTGCAAAAGGAGAATGTGGTTAGACAACAAAATCATGAGCAAGCAACCACCTCTTCTCCACCATTCCTAGAACGAATAATCATACCTCATCCAATAGAACATCCTAATTTTGATCTTCTGGGAGAATTGAAAAAATTGTGTATAAAAATCCCACTCCTCCAAGCTATCCAAGATATTCCCATTTATGAAAAGACCATCAAAGAACTATGTATAAGAAATCCAAAGAGGAGAACAACAACTAACCCAACCGTCCAAGTAGTCGGCACTCTATCTAACTTACTATCAGGAAGAGAAGCACCTGTAAAGTATGAGGACCTAGGAAATCCTATAGTTATGGTGAAAATCAATGGACAATCATTTCGAAATGACTTAGTTGATTTGGGAGCTACAATCAATATCCTAACAACCACCACTTTTCAAAAACTTGGAATTACATCATTAGATCCAACAACAACCTTATTGGAATTGGCTGACCGATCGGTAGTCAAGCCAAAAGGCACACTACATGATGTAATGGTATCTATAGACTCTTGGGAATACCCTGCTGAGTTCCTGATTATTAACCCCAAAAACTAGCTAGATGGACACCCTTTAATCTTTGGTAGACCTTGGCTGGTAACTGCTGATGCTTACATTGGCTACCGACAAGGCAGCATGACTATAACTAGAGGTAGTTATGTCAAGAATTTAGCCTTATACCCTCCAGCCCAGCCAAGCCTAATGATAATAAAAACAAAGAAACAACCTGTATCATACTAGAAAACATTAGATCACCATTAACCATAGAAGATGCCCTCGACTTTAAAGACCAAACAGAGGATGACATCATTAACAGTTTCATTAACCAACCAAAAACCAGATCCCATTTGCAATGTCACATGATCAAGGAAAAATTTGATAATGAAGAAGAAGAAGATCCCTTGAAAGACATTCAAGATCAATCAATACCTACCACTTCTGTTTACAATGGAAAAACTCTGAACATTAACAAAAATCTGACTGCTGAACAAGAAGAGAAGATGGTCCAACTACTAAAAAAATATAAGGGAGATTTTGCATGGGATTACCTAGACATGAAAGGAATTGATCCCCAGTTATGTACACACCACATTTATACAAAAAAAGATGCTAGACCCATTCGCCAACCCCAACGAAGATTAAACCCTCATCTTAAGGATATTGTGAAAGCTGAATTACAAAAAATTTTGTATGTAAACTTTATTTATCCAATATTTGATAGCAAGTGGGTCTCTCCACTAGTAGTGGTGCCAAAGAGGAATGGAAAGTGGAGGATATGTGTAGACTACAGAGAACTAAAAAAAGAAACCCAGAAAGACCACATTCCCCTTCCTTTCATTGATCAGGTATTAGATACATTAGCAGGAAATAAATTATTTTATTTGTTAGATGGCTTCAGTGGATACAATCAGATTCAGATTGCCCGTGAAGACCAAGATAAGACTACATTTACTTGTCCTTCAGGAACATTTTCTTACAGAGTTTTACCCTTTGGTATATGCAATGCCCCTGCCACATTTCAGAGGGCCATTCTCAGCATCTTTTTAGATTTAATAAATGAAGGGCTCGAAGTATATATGGATGATTTCACACCTTATGGAGATGATTTTGAGCCAGCATTAGAAACATTGGAAAAGGTGTTGCAAAGGTGTATTTCCACCAGGCTCTGCTTAAGCCATGAGAAGCGTCACATTATGATGACCGAGGGACTTTCTTAGGTCATTATATCTCAGCAGCTAGAATACAGGTAGATCCAGCTAAAATTCAGATAATTTTGTTAATACTTACTCCTACCACACAAATAGAGGTACATAGCTTTCTAGGATTTTCCGGTTATTATAGAAGATTCATAGAGAATTATTCTCAAATAGCTGCACCTCTATACGTACTAACAGGGAACATTGATTTTAATTGGACAGATAAATGTGACCATGCTTTTGAGGATCTGAAAAAGCTTGTATCAATAGCCCCGGTGCTAAGGGGCCCAAATTGGGATTTTCCATTCCAAATTTCATCTAATGCCTTAGACACAACTATCGGAACAGTCCTTGGGCAGGAAGAAGATAAAAAACCATATGCAATTTATTATATTAGCAAGAATCTATCTCCTGCTGAATTAAACTATACTGTGCCTGAGAAAGATTTTTTAGCTATAATACATGCTGTAAATAAATTTAGACATTATATAACTGGGTATCTTGTATTTTTATATACAGATCACTCTTCCATAAATTGTTTAGCAAATAAACCTGTTACAAATGGTAGAGTAACAAGATGGTTGATTCTATTGTAGGAATTTGACATCACAATAAAGGACCGACCTGGAAAAGAGAGTCATGTAGCTGATTTTCTCTCACGAATGCAAAAACCAATGGATGCAGCAGCAGTCGAAGATCAGTTTCCAGATAAACATTTGTTTGTTGTTATTTCTAGAACCCCATGGTATGTTGATGTTGCAAATTATTTAGCAGTAGGTAAATTACCTAAGCATCTAACTCCCAATGAATGAAAACAAATAGTACAACGCAGTACCCAATTCTCTTGGATTCAGGGCTACCTCTTTCATACAGGAGCGGATATGCACATCAGAAGATGCATCTGAGAAGATGAAATATTTGACATCCTGAAAGCATGCCACGATGGGCCATGTGGCAGACATTACGCAAATCGCAGGACTGGTCATAAGGTTTTAAAAATAGGGTATTACTGGCCTACAATTTTTAAAGATGCTAAAAAGTTTTTACAAGCCTGTGATAGTTTCTAAAGGGAGAGATGCCCTGTACTATCTGATGAAATGCCTTTGAATCCATAGTTATTAATCGAGCCATTTGAGTGTTGGGTGCTCTATTTTGTTGGTCCTATTAACCCACCATCAAATCAGAAAACATACATACTAGTTGCAAGAGAGTATGTTACTAAATGGGTTGAAGCAGAGGCACTTCCAAGAGCTACAGAGGACTCTGTAATACAGTTCCTTTTCCAAATATTTGTGTGATATGGCCTCCCAAGGGACATATTTACAGATGGAGGATCGCAATTTTTAGGTAATAAAATCGCTGCAACATTAAAAAATTACCACATTCAACACAAAATTACAACCCCATACCACCCACAGGCAAATGGCCAAGTAGAGAGCACGAATAAGGTGATAGAAGAAATACTTACAAAAACAGTTGCATCACACAGATGTGACTGGGCTTCAAGATTTCCTGAAGCCTTGTGGGAATACCGAACAACATGGAGAAATACCACTGGGTATTCACCATATTAATTAATATTTGGAAAAGAACCCATGTTTCCAATAGAATTTTAAATTCAAACATTAAGAACAACCTAGGAGGTGGGTTTGAATTTAAATGAGGCCCAGGTCAGCAGATTATAGAAAAACAATGAGTTAGATGAAATTAGGCTCTCCACCCTCCAGCACACTGCATTAATTCAACAACATAGAGAAAAATGGCACGATGCCCTCATTAAAAAGAAAATCTTCCACGAAGGAGATTGGGCACTCCTATATGACTCCAGGTTTCAGGATTTCCTCGGAAAACTCCAGACATGATGGCTTGGACCTTATGAAATACAGAAGGTTCATGACAATGGCACCATTACGTTAACTACCATTGGTGGATCTGGACATTCTTTCAAAGCAAACGGTCATCGAGTATGACTTTACCACAAACCGCTTAATTGGGAATCCTTTTACTAGCAATTACAGGGAGATTCTACTATGCAGATTCTTGCTGAGGAAGATAACTCCTCCTCAGTATCCATTCACTGAACAATTCCTTTATTTCTGAAATTTGTACATAAGATTTTCTTTTAATTTTTCTTGTATGGACTATTTTTTGTACATATTTTATTTTTTGTGCTATTCTTCTTAAGGAACAACTGTTGTTCCTCTTAAGGAACAACAACCATTCCTCTTAAAAGGAACAACAATCGAGTGTGCCTTTATTTTTCGTGTTGTTCCTCTTAAGGAACAATAGCCGTTCTTCTTAAGGAACAACACATTTGTGTGTTCATCTTTTTGTTGTTCCTTTTTAAAAGGAATAACACTTCTGCCGATTGTTTTTGCTGTTCCTTTTAAAAGGAATAGCACTTCTGCCGATTGTTTTTGTTGTTCCTTTATAAAAGGAAAAACACTTCTGCTGATTGTTTTTGCTATTCCTTTTAAAAGGAGCAACACTTCTGCTGTTGTTTTTGTTGTTCCTTTATAAAAGGAACAACACTTCCGCCGATTGTTTTTGCTGTTCCTTTTAAAAGGGAACAACATTTCCGCTGATTGTTTTTTCTGTTCCTTTTAAAAGGAACAACACTTCCGTTGATTGTTTTTGGAACAAGGAACAACATTTCTTCTGATTATATTTGTTGTTCACTTTAAAAGGAACAACCCCTTCGCCATTATTTTTCACTTTCTGTTGTTCCTTCTAAGGAACAACAGTTTCGATTTGGAGTGTTTTTTTAAAGCTGTTCCACCAAAGGATCAACATTTCTTGTTTGTTTTATCTATTGTTCTGCTTAAGGAACAAATGTTGTTGCTCTTAAAGGAACAACAACATGTGTGTTTTTATCTTTTTGTTGTTCCTCTTAAAGGAACCACAGTTTTGCGTGCAGGTGTTCTTTTTGTTGTTCCTCTTAAGGAAAATCAGATGTTTTTTCTAAGGAATAACACTTTTTGAGTGCATTTTTCTTTTTTTAGAACAACATTTTGAGAATTTTTGTGAAATATTCATGATCATTTTAAGGCAAATATACAAATTTATGCAAAGACACAAAAATTAGAGGTTATTGGAATCAACATATCAAGGAGAAATTGTAATCTTTAAAGAAATTGTTGTGTATTGATAAGAAAAAAAGGAAAGGACACAAATATCTATATCAATTTACTGTCTTTATTTTCACTAAAACTAATTTGATTGATTATTTTATCATGTTGGTTCTTCCCTAATTCTCATAATTCTCTTTGAATTTTATTATTGAATAAGAATAAGGGCATATTTTCCTCTATTGAGATGTTCAGACTTCTTCCACCATCCCTACTCTTAAGGAGTGTTGAGCCATATTTTATACATAAATAGGCAAGTGCTATATAAAAGAAAAAGTAAAGAAAAAAATATAACTAAATGATTACTAACAATTCTATGATATGTCAGATGGAGGATAAGGGGTATCATCAAAAGCCAGCCTACCATGATCATAAGGAAGCAGTGAAGTGTCATTCCCATTATGGCCACCACACCAGGGATATGATCCAAAGGGAAACTCAGAAAAATAAAAAGTCCTTGGAAGAGGAGGTCTCATCACGAGCCGGCATGCCCACATTTCACTCCTTCCTGGTGAATGGCATTGTGATTCATATGGTTCCCAAGCCAGCGCAATGGCCTCCATTATGACATCACAAAGCACTTTCCTAGGCATATATAAAGGATTATGGTTCCAAGGCTGAAAAATAAACTTTGTCAAGGTTATAGACACCTGTGGGCAACATAGCTCTGTTGATGGTATTGGAGTCATATTTTTCACAAATTAATAGCAATTATAAACCTTTTTCTTATATCTTTATCTTAATTTCAAATGAGATTATGCTCCTAAACCCCTTTGTTGAACCTCTTATACATGAAATATTGTTTATAAATCAGTCATAATGGTTTAAGTGGATAATGACCGCATAAGCACTTTTTATTTATGTCAGCTGTCCTTTTCCCTATTTGTGAATCATTACATAGCATTTCCATATCTATTCACTATTTCATAATATGCCTCGGTTTTAGTAATTCTATAATTTTTTGATCATGTCATGATTATGTACGACTGTTGTCTAGTACGCTGCTCCTCCAATTTCTGGTTGAGGGTGACCTATCATATTTCAGGGGGGCACAGGTGACTTCCAAAATACGCCTACATATGGGTCATTTCCCTATTTTCATCAGATATCAGAAATAGCACATTTAATGATATTTTCTGATATGCATGAGGTGTTGTTCCATTGCCATTTTTGTTTATTATTGTGGAATAATAACAGTGTGCAGGGCTTAGACAAAATGGGAGGGCGATCAATACGTAGTGAACCTCAAGTACTAACAGTTTCCGATGCTGCATGAGAAATTTTGGAAAGAGAAGGGTGGATTGCCTACCTCACATGACTGCAGTAGCCCCATGAAACTATAGCCATTGAATTTTTGCAGAACTTGTAGGAGGACCATTCCATAGTGAGAGAAAGGAAAATAACAGTGACAGATGCAGTAATTGCTGAGGTGTCTGGTCTACCAGCAGTTGGACCCATATGGACCCATAAAAAATCAAGACTTCAAGAGGCCATGAACATCTTTCGGGACGAAGGACAAACCCTGACCGTCTAAGGAAAAGGGGTCCAGTCAGCAACTCTGGGGGAACCATGGGAAGAATTGGCTAGAGTAGTGAAAAGCTACATTACATGTGATGGAAGAAAGGATATGGTAAGACCATGCCACCTCAAATTATTAGCAGTACTAGAACATAAATGTGATGTGAATTTTTCTGCATATTTAAATTTTTTACTACATGACGCTGCTTTGAGCATAAGGAAATCCCGTCATACAAGGATGGTAGTAAGCCACCATTGTTTAATTCGATTAGTAGTTAGTTATAGTGTTGTTCAGCGGCAGACTAGTTGGGAAGAATTGTTATTTTCAATAGGCGGGGGAACAACCTTACTTGCCCCGAAACGAAAAAGAATCACTAGCACAGCAAACAGACCTCTAAAACGCAGACAGTCCTCCAGATTAAGAAGAAGCAGGGGAATGTTGGGAAACCTCCAGAGTAACAGGAGAAAACCCTTAGAATTACCTAGTTCTAGAGAGGATCAACCCCCACAACTATAAGGAGGAGAAAAACAGGAAGGGGAAGAAACTAAATTAACCAATGAAGAAGAAAGAGAGGAAGTGGAACCTCCCGTAACCGCCAGTGCAAGTCCACCATAGAGTCCATTGCAGGAGGATGAATTGGCCCAAATTTTGGCCAATATGTGTGAGTATATGCAACCCCAGTGTCTTCTCAACCTCAATATTGAGGTAGAGAAATCACAGGAACATTCTGTCCACAACAAGGATACATCCGAGGAAATGCATGACGAGGAGGAGGTAGAAGTAGAAGCCCCTCAGGAAATAGCAGATCAAACTAGGGTTTCCTGCCCTAAGGAACCTAGTCAGGATAACATGAACACTGAAGAAATGTTCCAAACAGAGAATGTGGAAACAAGCCAGGACAAGGGCACAGTCCCTAAATAACAAAACCCATCTAAGCAGCCAAGTCCAGAAAAAGAAACAACTGTTCCTCCCAACAAAAAGAAGAAGAAGACAAATGAAATTAAGCAGCTGTAGAAGGAACAACAAAAGCTACTAAAATTAGTAAAACAACTCAGACAGAAGATAAGGGTTCTAAAAAAGGGGAAAATCTCTAAAATAACCCCGAAAACAAGGGATGCAACCATCCAAAAGGAGCCCCATAATACGAGGGCCATGGAGACTCAAACCGAGCCCATATTCATTCAGGATAGCTAGGAACAGTAGGCAGTTGTTACAGATGCAGTTTCCCAAACCAAAAATGTACAAGTCTGTAACAAAGATGTTCAGACCGAGGCACTGTCCTCTAGCAGTATCGCCAACCAGACATTTTTCAATAAAGAGACACAAACTAGAGGAACTTGATATTATAATAAGAAAACCCAGGTAGATCTTCAACACAAAAATGTTTTGATAAACAATGATCCTGGTATAGCAAAACTCTGAGAGGATTTGGTACAGGCTCAGTGGGTTAGAGAAAAGCTCGAAGAAGAGACTATTCCTAGGAAGAAATACGAAGAGTTATAGCAGCAATTAAGGGACATCAATGCATTAGAGGCAGAAGCCTTCGATAAATTCCGGAAGGCAGAAGAAAAATTTGAAGAGGTAAGGAATAGACTACGAATAGTCAGGAATAAAATGGATACTCTCTATTCTCTATATACAGATGTTATAGCATGTAGGTCCCCTACCAAAAATTATTCTTTTTTTTTGTTAGAAATATATTTTCAATTAAAAATTAAAGCTGTTAAGGTAGGAAAGCCTATAGAATTAAAAACTGTAGATGATTTTATAAATTGTTGCAAACTCTATGGAGTAAAAGTTCAGCGCTTACTCTATGAATTTTATTTGCACAATTTATATTGGCAGAGGAAATGGAGACAAATCTCAGTCCTTTTGTGGGTGATGTCCAATATCAAGCATTCATTTCATTTTCTATTAATCAGTTAAAATGGCTCGAGGCCTATAACACTTTTCAGAGACAAGAAAATGGGTTACACCTTTGGGTTAGGAGTGAACCGAGACACCCATTACAATTATGGGCTAGGCAGAAAAGCTTAATGACAAAGGGTGGTGTGATCCAGACATTGGGACCCATCCACAAAGAAATCATCCTGGATGGGGTAGAATATTGTTTGTCCATCAGAGACCATGCCTTAGTAGCAGCTAAACTCCGATGGAAGATTTCCAATTGGAATCTTCAAGACAGAGAGCCATTCAATTATAAAAATTTTGAGTTCGCTACCGATCGCCTGGTTATCTATAGTAATCTCATCTTGAGGGAAGGCTCGTATTGGTTAGGTTGTATATTCCAAAGCCCTATTATCTGGTATCCTGCAGCAGACTATAAGGCCAAATATGAATTACCTGAAGGGTAGACAGGGCATATTTTTGAATTTTTAGCCGCAAATCATGGTTTTATACCACCTAATGAAAAACCCTCTCCAGCCTCTTCTCTAACTTTTTTACATGTAAACTATGGTTTTCATGAGGACATGAAAAAGGGTAAGCATGGGGGTGTGTTGAGCATTGGAAAAACTATGAATTTTCCATGTATTTCTTTATATTTATCCTTTAATCATAACTCCTTTATATTCTAGAATGGTAATATATTAAAGAATTATAATAGAATTAAGGAGATTAGTGATTGTTGCAAATTGATTAAAGATTTCCTTTTCTTATATGCAGAAAATAGATGAAGTGGGAAGCCACCATTCGAGAGAAAAAGACAAAACAAAGATAACTATTGTCGCTTCAACAAAAGGCCATATCCAGACAAAAATCTCGAAATCGGAGTGCACAACCAAGGAAAAGAAAGGAACAACGCGACATCAGCACAAGAAGACAAAACGATAACTGAAGATAGAAAATAGAGCGAATCCATCAGGATCTCTCGATCCCGAGGGATCGCTGCTCAAATCTTATATGTATTTCTTGTTTCGTCCGCAACCTATTATAAAAGGACAATGCTTGTAGAAATCAAACATGTATTATGTATTATGTATTATGATTATTCAGATTTCCTGTTGTATTTTCATGATTTCTCATCGACTCTCGTTGGTTAAAAATGAGTGTGATTGCTTGTAAACTCTGTTACATATGATTAATATATAATCCGGTTTCCATTCCATTATTTGATACTAGAGTAGTTCGGTGGTGCTTCACTAGCGGCTAAGGGCCTGGCCCTGGTGGATCCACTTGCTATCTATACCATTACTTTCCCATTCCAGTCTTGTGATGGTTTTCTTTAGTTCTCATTTCCTTTAGTCGCATTGCTTCATAGTTTCCATGTTTTATAGCTTACTGTTTCAATGTTTTATGAAATCGGTTTGTTGCATCAGTTGTAAGTGAATTGCATTGCTATTCCTTTCCAACATAACAACATTATTTATTCCTCTGTAATTTTTATTGTTATTCTTCTCAGATATAATGTTTCTTTGTTCAAGATTTGTTTTCCATTTCCATTAAATATCTTTGCTATTCATTTCTGATAACTAGCTTTACTGTTTATTCCTTTCCTGTAAGTATTTGGTTTGCTCTAGAATGTTATTGTAGGGAGCGTGTTTATTCTATTTCCATTAGCAACATTATTGATTTAACTCAGTTACCATTTCTAATTAGTTTATTTATTGATGAGTGTAAGATCATCAACTTTAAAGGACATTGGCTATTACTATCTAAGTTCTCAGATTGAGGATCTTGTTTATGCTTGATTTCATTTACATCAGTTGAAAGAGGAAAGAGTTATTACTACTGCATCCTTGACTGATGATTTCTGAGTGAGTGATTGGATTTTAGAGCATTAAGTTTCATGTCATGCAATTATATTTCATTTTCAAGCATCCGTTTACTCTTGTATTTGAAACACTGTACTGAAAATTGGAGAGCATTACTCTTAGATTGAATTTCCGCCTCAGACTGAGTACACTCTTGAGATAAAAAATCATACCTGGATTGATAATTAATGTAAGATAAATAGGAGTTAAAAAGACACCTTTTATACCTCAACAATGGCATCCATTGTTCATTATGTATGTTGATATATTATTTTATGAATATATGGTCTGTTTAGACATATATCTTTCTCTTGTCGTTTAGCTAAGATAGAGTGTTGTTTAGCACAGGGTGTTCCTGATCAGGAATCCCACCTCTTCCATTGAGGAGCTCTTGGAGGAGTCTTGCACTACATTTTCCACTACCTGGCTTAAGGCCAAGCTTCTTCTTTCAACTACAGTGTAGATCCTATTAAGGGTTTTTTTTTTTTTTTGCAGGGTGCAGCAAGTGGTGATTAGATCTCTAGATCTAGGCCATCTCATTGCTTATTTTCAGTGCAGGATGCTTCCTTTCCATTGAAAGGATAGTATTGAAGGCCATTGAGCTTATTTTTAGATATTGACATTAGGCCAACCATATTTTTATCCCTACAGTGCGGTTTACTTCCAAATCTGCGTTATTTCTGTAGGAGGAGTTGCAGGGTGGTTTGGCACACCATTTGGAGAGTTGATTTTCAAGTGAAGGGGTCTGCCTTTCATTTTGAGGATATATTGGAGGAGGCTATTTTATTGACCATATCAGATCAACCACACTTTCTAGATCTGTATTTTTCAGTAGATCTGTAGTCTTAGATCTCATATCTACAACTTGTACTTTTTGTTTTGCTGAAAACCCTTGAGAGGTTCTATAGAGGAGATTGTTTAGTGCTTAGATCTGATATAGATCTATCTTTTGAGGCACATATCAGCCCTATATCTAATTTATAATCATTCGCTGTAGCGGAGCCAATAAAATAACGTTGTAAGGGTTTTCCAGCTTTTCTATATAGTTGCAGCACCTGATATTGAGGGATTTTGTTCAATGGAGGCTTGTATTTCCTGTTATGCATCTTATGGCCCATTTATTATGTACATTTTTCTGCTGTAATAACATATGAAAGGTCTCCATATTGGCCTCTTGCTTATTAAATGATGATTTTCAATATTGTTCAACATTTTGCACTATATTCCTGCTTTTCCCATTTGGGAATATTACATGGTCAAGATCATTCATGTTTTAAGTTTTATGCTGGTAGTTAGAGAATAAATATCTAGCCAAACTGTTTAATATTGGAAGATCAGTAGTTAGGTAGAGAATAATAAATGATCTCAACAGTTTAATCTGAGCCATTGGAAGTAATAAGATTAGAATTATATTGTTTGCTTATAAAAGAAGAATAAAAAGGGTCTTCAAGCTCAAATTCACCCATATAAATGAAGAACAAATGTTAGGGTAGAGGATGGGTAGGCAGAAGTAGTTTTCACAAGGGATGGATAGAAAAAAATGGTCATTTCATATTACTAACTTCCTTCTAAATTCATTTTCCTTGTCAAAAAACCCCTTCCCTTTCATATTAACTTTCCCTTTACTACATTCATTTTTTCCTTACAAAAACCGATTTTACTAGTTAAAAAAGCATATTATCTTTGGAAAAGTAAATCCCTTTGCTAATTTTCCCTTTAACTCAAAATAACCCTAAAAGCACACTTATCCTAAGTCTAAAGGTTAAATTGATATGTTGGGTCCCACTATGAAAAATCCTTCCCGATATCAGTTTTAACACTATTCCTAATGTATTTTAAAAAATCCCGCACATGTACTAATCTTTCGTTTTAACTTTATTAGATAAACTTCCGAAAACATAACTTATTTCCCCATATCATATTCATTTAACCCCGTTTTAAGTATATAGTTAAAACACATCCCATACTTTATTAACTCTTGCCTATTGTAAATCCCCGGTCCCACTTACTATAACCCCGCTTCATTTAAATCTTATCACTATAGTTAAAACCCCACCCATTGTATATTCCTAACCTTTGCATATGTATTATAATCATAGTGCATAACTCATTCCAGGCCCCACACCTAAACAAATCCTCGACAGAACCATCTTATTTTCCCATCCTTCAGATCAAGACTCACCAGATCCTATGACCAATAGACTCTTTCGCATTCCCGGTTGAGAAATATTTAAAAACACTGAGGGCTTGTGAAATGATTTTTTTTTGTAGCCCCACTCCATGCTATGTGGTATCCTTTCATTCCATCACATCCTCCAAAATAATACTGCCTGCCCACTTTTCATGATGCGAAAACTAGCGGGCTGTTTTTTGCCCGTTGCAATGATAACACCCCTCTATTTTGAAATTAACCCCACACTTCAAATATTAACCAGTATTGGTTAAAACAAATAAAGTCTCCCTTTCCATCGTTTCACCATTATTCTATTACAGTTTGCGGATAATAGCCCTTGCCGACCTATTCTCAATTGAAAATGCTCTACCGACCTGTTTCAAAGATATTTCAACCAAAATTCAAGGCCTTTTAACACTAGAATCTAGTGCAAAATCAACCTAAAGCAGTATAAAGACCCTTGAAGCCTCAGAAATCCTTTGCAGACCCTGAAAAACCTTATGCATACCAGAGCCTCATTCTCTAGGTATTCCTCAATGCAAAGGCTTGTTCTTAAGTAAATAAAGTAATCCTTTAACCAATTAAAGCTTTGTAGACCACAGAAAAGCTATTGATGCCTCTAAACCCCTTTCTGAAGACCCAATTCATTTTTTCACAACATTTTAAAGGGCCTGAGCTTATTTATTGATCCTAGAGAGTAATTAAAAACTAATTAAATATGGCTTCTCAAGGCATTGTAACAATCAATCCCCTACAACCTTCAGTTGTTGATGTGGAACATACTCCCCTTGTAGACAGAGACTTTAGAATTAGTGACCTTGTCACTGATTTTAACCTCCTTGAGCTCCATTGTTGGAGCCATGATAAGTCAATTGATCAAGCAGATGATGTTTTCATTTGGGAGTCAAATATTCCCATGTATATTGTCCCACAGACCTTCCAGTGTTGAGAGGTTATCAAACTCTGTCAAATCAATTATTTTCCTGATAAAAGAGCCATTGTAACCCCTGGTAAAGAGATTTTATTCATAATCATAGCTGAATCAATAAACCAAATGTTGCAAATTCAACCTAGGCCTGATGAAACCCCACTATTTATTGAGATCCTCACACGATTGTATCTCAATCTGGACTTCCCCAAGAGGTTCCATATATTCAAAATATTCATTCCCTCATTAGTAGAAACTCCCAATACTAATCCTCCTTATCCAACTACTATATTCTCTAAGAGAACCAGGCATATCATCACAATGTTGTCTTGTATTCTGGGTTATTTTTCTGATGATAATGTTGATGCTTTAGTCCTAGGTTTCCTATC
Source organism: Pinus albicaulis (assembly GCA_034641835.2). Classification (NCBI taxonomy): domain Eukaryota; kingdom Viridiplantae; phylum Streptophyta; class Pinopsida; order Pinales; family Pinaceae; genus Pinus; species Pinus albicaulis. The sequence goes on along the minus strand of CM076577.1, from coordinate 1,448,532,962 downwards.
TATTTTCTCCCCTAGTCAGACTCCTACTTTTGTATTCAATTTTTCCCAATACCTCTCTCATAGAATCCATGAAGAGATTGTTCAAATTCCCGAAGAAGGTGTCTTCAAGTATTCATCTGTTTTTTTCCATATGTTCCTATACTTTCAATTCGAAAGATTTACAATTAACCTTCAAAAACTAGATGTTGAAGGTAATCCTCATTCAATAGAATTTTGGACTTAATTAATCAGGAAATATTCAAGAGAGTTCACATACAGAGACTTCATTGATTCATTCATCTATCCAAATGTCAACATGCTGAACAAAAACATTCAACCAAGAGTCAGTGATGAGATTAAAAAGGTCTTGCAGTTATCAGAACACAGTAAGACATGAGATTGGTATCTTTACCAAAATCACACTGATATTAGAGTTTATGGTTGTCAGCTAACCCCATATAGACTGCCAAAATACATCCCAATGAGGTTATTTTAATTTGAGTATATCAGGCAGATTCTTAACTCTAATGAAGTTAAATTTCTATCAGCTAAGAAGAAAACACAATTTAAGATAAAAAACCATATTGTTCCTTTCATCTATAATAATAGGACTGTTGGTCAATGGGCAGAAAAGTGTGTTCAGGAATTCAGGTTTAGTGAAAGCTTCAAATGGAATTATGATTCTTTAGGAGTTATAATCAAGTTAATAATTAAATTTAAGTTAACTAATTTTTTCCATGAGTCTAAGCCAGAGATAGAGAAATACTCCAATCAGTCTGAATGGTTGGAGAATAGTTTGAAAGAGCTCGAGAAACCAATAGAAATCAATTCTATTCTGCAAACTTCGGTCCTACAGGATAGGAACGTCAAAATAGGAAGAGAAGAAGGATCATACTCAGCTCAAACCACCACTGAAACTAAGTTTAAATTGATGTATAGGAAGAAGCCAAAATTAAATATTGTAAATGAGCAAGTTCAGACAATTGAGACCATAGATACAGATATAGTGGTAAAAAAAAATGCAGTAGCTGCAGTTTCTGAATAAACTCACCAACCTTCAACATCTAATACTCAGATTATTTAAAAGCAGCATAGTGTTGAAGTGTCTTCATCTAGTAATCCAGTAGATAAAGAACAGGATATCATGCAGAAGTACAAGGAAATAAAACTTAGAAATGAGGCATTAAAAGAAGATACTTATGCCCATTACTGGAAGCAGATACCAAGTGACCAAAGTAGGTTAATTTCAACATTTAACTACAAGACCAGGAAGATGCAAATGACTTTCTTGTAGCCAACAGTAAAGAAACCTAAGTCATTGGAAGATTATAAGAAGACATTATATGAAGTTCAAGCCAACAATCTCCATCGTATAGACCAAATAGAATTTCACAAGAAAGCTAGTGAAATGTTGTATTCTACTATGAACAATAAAGCCATGAGTGTTCAGAAGGTGAAAAATAATTTAGAAAACATCAGAGGTCAACGAAAGCTAGAAAAGGCTACCTCACAATCCAAAGACAATAGAATTAAATCTCTAGAAGAATTGGTCATAGAAGTGGGATATGATGCCAAGAACATTAAAGCTACATAAGAACTCATTAAGAAAAGGAATGCAGACATTGCTGCATTAAAGAAATGAATCAAATTTCCTCCTACTGAACATCCGGAGGCCAAAGAAGTATTGTGGGATGAAAGCCAAAGATATGAGATGATGAAACTCATTCTTTAGTTAACTACCCAATTGAAAGAAATAGAAAATTAAATGGATAAGTTAGTGCAGAAGAAAAAGGCCCGCTTGGAAACAACCCATGTCACTGCTATTCCTATAGTCACTACAACAGTTCCTTCTACTTTAGCAGATTCATTAGCCCCATCAGTTCCAGTAGCTACAACACTTCCTATTTCATCAACAACTACTTCAGCAACATAATAATCTAGAGAAGTAGTACGACTTAGTGATGATGCAGGTAAACTATTTAAAGTGATGCAAGAAATTTCCATACAGACTAATGAAATAAATAGACTTAAAGAACAAATCAAAATTCTAGAGGATGAGAAGAAACTAGTTCAAATTATGCATATGAATGAAGTACAGAAGACAAACAGATTGTCAGAAAAAGTGAAAAAGTTAGAGAAAGAACTGACATTGAAAGAACCACTTGCCCAAGCCAAGCAACAGTTGTGGGCCAATATCATTGACTCTGTCAATGATATTTGGCCATAAATTAAAGTTATTTTTTATCAAAAGGATATAATCAAACCAGAAAGTGAATCCATTTACAAAATCAAGGAAAAAATTGGTTAGAAGCTAGAGGAAGCCAATGAAATCATTAAGTTTCTTAATTCCAAGAATAAACAAGAATTAGATGAAATTGGAATTAGTGACAGGACAGAAACATTTCTTGAAGTTAGAAAGGTGATTTATAAAAGGAACTTAATGGTACAACTTGAAGAAAAGTTTCAGAACATGGAACTTGCCATAACTAGATTCATGGTGAAATTTGATGTTTTGAGGAAGAAAGGTGTGCCTAATCCTCTAGTTATCAATGACAGGTTGATGAAACATGAGGATTATGATAAGAAAATTAGAGAAGTGGCAAAGGAAAAAATCAAAAATTTAGCCATGAAGGGAATTCCAACAGGAAAGGTGCTTTATCAGAGTTTTGAGAGCCTCTTTTACCTCCAACATGAGGTAAAACATCTATTCATTAACAAACCCACTTTTTCAAAGTATACAAAGACTGATGAGATATTCACAAGAATGGTAAAGATTAAATTGCCAGATGCAGAGGATTGGGATAATTTGAATAATTTACTTTGAAAGTGAAAGGTAAAACAATAAAAGAGCAATAAAAGTAAAGATAGAGCAGGAAGTTTAAAGTGAAAAACAACAGTCAAAGATCAAAGTGAAAACATAGAGAGTTTAAAGAGTATCAGTTAAAGTTAAAAGAGTGTCAGATGAAAGATAAGATTTAAAGTCAAAACAAAGATAAATCATATTGAAATAAAACCAACGTAAAGGACACTCAACAGCCTACAAGACAACCTTTGTTGAGAAACAGTCAGAGAGAAACAAGAAAAATATCAACCAGCAAACAACTAAATCAATAAAATCAGGGACAACTTGCATTAGTTAGATAGTTGTCTCTATCTTCTTGCATGAAGATATTTATTTTTGCTTAAATAATTCCTAAGTCAGTTTAGGATATTTTGTAATATTTTTTGTATAAATACTTTACAATTTGAAGTATTTTCTATGTATTGTGGATTGTTAAACATTTTTATAGTTGCATCTATCTGAAACCTGAGGGTGATTGTACCATTTTAAAGTTAGAAGACTGGATTGAGCAATAAAGTCATTATATTACAGGATTAATGTGTTGAGCCACTTTAGTGAAGTACTTTCAACTGTTCTTTGTTATTCTCTTAATTGTTTTTTCACGTACTTTCATGTTTTCTGAATCTAACTATATAATAGGAGTTTTATTTTAGAACTTGTTTAAAAAACACTCTATCTTGAAATATTATTTCGTTTACATGTTTTCTACTGATATCCAAATTAGGGAATTTTTAATTTCTCCCTATTTTCGATTGACCTCGGTCATTTCCCTCATTATATGGATCTAAGAATCGTTAATTCTCTCTCATCCCTATTGAAACATTTCATTATCCAGCCTAAGGATCTAAATAAGCTCATCTATCTTTCCCTGTGAACACTTCCTTTAGACCTTGATCCTTCCTTGTTTCTTGATATGTTGACTCTAGTATCCCAATGGTAAGAAGAGCTACATCTATCCATCTGAATTAGTGATTCCACCACCAAACCAAATAAAAACCAGAACCAATTAATCTCACATAACTAGCCTAAAATCAACTAAACTAAACAAAGTTAAATCATAAAGGGAGAGCCCTCTCTGAGCATTAGGAAGGCTAGATCCTAAAGCTTAAAAGTAGGTCTGTGGTTACCTCTAATATTTCTTTTACTAAAATCATAACAACCCTAGGAAATTATTGGAATGATAACATAGCGCATGACAATCTTCTTCCCCAAAGGATTGATAGGTCCCAAAAAACTTATAGCCCATTTATCAAAAGCCTGCAGGGCCATCTATGGTTGCAGGGGAATTTCATCTCTACGCGATGACTTCACTATTTTTTGGCATGCATAACAAGTTCGATAGTATGCATGTCCATGACTGTGTATTGTGGGCCACCATAGCCTATCATGCAACACATCCTGCATAGTATCTTTCCCTGCATAGTGACGTCTTGTCACCCCTCCGTGAGCTTTAGCCAAAATGTCATGTATTTCAACTTCCAAAACATACTTTCTTAACACTTCATCCGCTCCCATCTTGTACAATTGACCAGCAATCAATGTAAAATCATCTGCGTGCGAAACCAACTTCTTATTTTGTTGCACCAAATATCCAGCAGGCACACTTCCACTGGTTAGAAAGTGAATAATATCATCAAAGCATTCATCAACCACCTTAATATTAAAGAGTTGCACATCAGGTATTCCCTCCTCCAGGTTGGTTGGTTCCTCCCCATTTTCAATGCTTGACAGGTGATCAAGTCTATCATTCAATCTTCCAGGCTTTAGAATGATTTCAAAATCATATTCTTGAAATAGCAACAACCATGTACAAATATTCCCCCCCAACACATGCTTATTAACCAGGTATTGCAAAGCAGAGTGGTTAGTGAACATATTAAAGTTCCCTCCTAGTATATAGTGCCTATATTTTTGCATACCATAGATCATGGTAAATCCTTCCCCTTTTGTGGTTGAGTAGTTGCGCTCTACACTAGAGAGCTTCCTACTGGAAAAAGAAATGGGGTGATCAATTTCTCCTTCTCTCGGCTACGCTAAAACAACTCCAAGTGCTATACTGGATGCATCAACATGTACATGGAATACATTGGACCGACCTGGGAATATTAGAATAGGTGCAGTAACCATATTTTCCTTCAGCATCTCAAATCTCTTATGACATTCCTCATCCCAGAAAAATGGAACATCCTTCTTGAATCATTTCTCCATAGTCATAGTGATCAAAGCATAGCCCTCAATAAATTTTTTGTAATATCTGGTGTGTCCTAAAATCAAGCAAAACCATTTTTCATTGGTAGGGACTACTAGGTTGATAATAACTACAATATTGGTCGGATCTACCATCAAACGTTGCTGACACACAATATGGCCCAAAAATATTCCAAAAGGAATGCAAAATATACATTTCTTCAAGTTAAGAGAAATTTGATGCTTTCTACATGTGTCAAGCATCATGCGTAGTTTGGAAACAAGCTTCTTTACAAGCCTAAACAAAGTCCAGTCACCAAAATACACCTCCAAGAACTTGTGCATAAATTCTTTGAACATAGCTACTATAATGCACGAGAAGATAGCAGGTGCATTCTTTAACCGAAAAGGCATGACAATGTATTGAAAGGATCCCCATTCCGTTACAAAAGTGGTCTTTCTTCGGTCTTCTGGTGCAATACTGATTTGGTGGTACCTTGAAAATCCATCAGTGAACAAGTAAGCCTCTTTTCCTCCCACATTGTCCAAGATATCATCTGAAAATGGAGTAGGGAAGGGGTAATGCACACATGCGTCATTCAACTTAAACAGATCCAATCAAATCCTTACCTCCCCCTTAGTCTTCTTTTCTTGAAAATTCATTGGCCTACCCAATCAGACTACTCCACAGGCTCAATGATCCTTGCAGCAACCATCTTCTCAAATTCTTCTTCCACTTTATGCTTATACTTGGGATTTAATCGATACAGTCTCTACTTGAAAAGGTGTGCATCTGGTTTCAGAGTGATCTTCATAATTCCCAACTCTCCTACAATTCCCTTGAGCTCAGAGAAATTCGTGGGAAATAGGTCCTGATACTCTGTCAATAGCTCCACAACCTTTCCCATTGTGTCATCATCCCAATAATCTACTATTTTTTCCAACTTGGGTTGTTCCTCCGTCCCAATGTGGACTTCCCTTAACTTCAGAGGTTTGGTTACATCCACCATTCCTAATAAGGGCCCTGCAACTGCGCGTTTCCATCCAAACTTAAGGATGTTTATATTTCTTGGATCATCTTCAGTATATTCTACTGATAGGTTCATGCAGTTGACAATATCTTACATCTGCGCTTCCCATATTGGTGCAGCACATTCTATCCGAGGCTAGTGTTAGTATGAATCTTAATTCCAAGTGTACAAAAAAAGACCACTTTAGCTGCGCATAACAAAGATCTCTAACAACAGAGATGACTGCTAATATCCTTAGATCTGCAGTTAGGTGATCAAGATAAATGCTGCAAAAATCTAGATTTATTCATTAGAAGATATTAAGCAGTAGAAAAAACAAGATTTACTCCATGCATCCAATAGACAAGACAAGAATATATCAAATGAATTTTGTATTAATGGCACCTGGGAGAAAAAAACAAGAGGGTGTTCCCTGTTCTCCTCAATGGGATGAGTTCTTATAAGTCCTCATCACTTCAGATCTAGAATTCCTCTCTCTTGATGGTGTAGAAAACCCAAAAAAAAAAATAGTAGCAAAATATGACTATGATGGTGGATAAATAGTCAGACCCAAAGTATAGATCCAAAGTTATCTTTAGGCAACAAAAGGTGATAAATGGATGGGAAAACCCTTCTCTTTTAAACAAAATATTGAGTTAGTCTAGATATTTGTGCATAATTAAAATATTATTAACCAAATCAAGATCCAACTTTTATGGAATATTTTACTATATTTGTTGGAGGGAAAAGGAATTTGACTTGGGTCAAATCCCTTTATTTGTAAATAATAAATAAATAAATGATTCATTTATCATTTTAAGGATGTGGTTGAGTAATAATCAAATAAATAATGATTTATTTAATTATTTAAGGGTGACTTAGTCATATTTAACAAAGAAAAATATTTAAATAAGGTTTAAATAATTATTCCTAGAAAATAATAAAATAAATAATGATTTATCTAATTAATTTCCTTGTTTTTGGGTTAAATATACCCAGGAATATTAATTAAACTCTTGTTTAACTAATTATTCCTTGAGGAAAATCAAACAAAGGTATATTTATTTAATATTTTCTCATGGGGTTTCCTATTTAGACCATAAAAAACTTAATAAAGGTTATTTACTAAGTTATTTTCATAGTGAAAGAAATTTTACTTAGGGTAAAATTGGTCTTACATGGTGTATTTGGGTCGATCTAATGATAATAGGTTAGATGACCAAAAAATGGTAAACTAGATTGCCCCCCAGCATGTGAGCATTAGGAGCTAATCGTATGACTGAAGTACGTTGTAAGAACTCAATCAATAGATATCGAAGGGGAAGTCAAAGAGAGAGAAGTATAAGGTAGACCAAAGTGTTGAAAGAACTAAACCCTGAGGAGGCGAGACTTACAGGTGCGACAAGTCTCTTTGATGAGAAATTACCTATGCTATAGGCGGCAGGGGAGGCATAACTATGTCTGATCTAGATTTATGCAAGAACACAACATAATACAGAAATAACCACAAACATAGATATGCAATGGAAATAATGCGTCATTTCATTAATATCAAGTAATATAAATATGCTTACAGACATAATGGAAATAAAATAGCTAGGGTGCTAGTAGGGAATCTCTGAGAAGAGATGTGGTGGCTATAGAACCCTGAACTATGTTACAATGAGGCTCGAGGGCCTTTTATTATTGGGATACAATGGAAAAAACTGAAACGTCCAAAAACCTAACTCTAGGAGATGAAGCGCAAAAACTGTGGGTCCCGTTTGGGTAAATTGGTGTTTCAACTTCCCAGGGGTGTAACTTTTCCATCCGATCTCAGTTTTACGCACCCAATAGCTCATTAGAAAGATATATCTAAGGAGTACAACTTTCAATTTGAGAAACATCAGTCCATGGAACCATGTTGCTCCTGGTTTTCCCAAAAAACGTCGTTTAGGGCCTCAAAATGGCTTCGAAAGTTCAGAACCTGAAAAACTGCTAAATATAGTAAGTTGTGCTGCAACTTAAAAAATGAACGAAATGATGGTGGGGGTTCAAATGGAATAGGTGGGTGGCCACCAATATCCACCTAGATCATGAAGGCCCTAAAACAACGTCGTGAGTGCAGGTGCCGAAAACCTGCTAAAAATAATAAGTGGTGCTAAATGTGAAAAGTTGCAATAATTGATGGTGTGGGTCTAAATGGATTAGGTGGGTGGCCACCGATATCCACCCAGATCATTCCTCTCTCCTTAGTAAGTAATGGTCCCCATTGCATTGAGATCCTTCCTGAGATGAAGCAAATTCTGTTGAACTGGGTATTAGATTTGTTGAAGATGTCATGGACCTGTGGGCAGACATGATGGATGCGTTTAGTAAATTTGGTTTCTTTATCAGCCTCAGAAAGTACTTGTGTGGATTCTGTATGTGTATTTTGAGGAGGTATGGCAACATCAGGCGGTGGTGCATTGCGGGTTAGATCAATGGAGTGCTTGTCCTGACAGTGTAAAGGAACCTCTGTGAGTGAGGTGAAAATGTCCTCGTATTCCTCCATGAATTTGTCCATCTACTGTAGTCATACAGGGGAGCCCTATTTTGAGGTAGTGGCCACAATATTCTTCTTTCCTTGTGAGCGAGTTGTAAGGAAAATAAATTTCCTAGTTTAGGAAACAATTTTACTCCGTTTTTTGCAATATTCAAAGAGATGATAGGAGGCAGTACTACCTCTGGTATCCTGTACAAGTTATTTCCAAAAGTAATAATAATAGTAAGAGGCCTAGACTCATACACATCATGTCGCCTCCACAATTATGGTTGGCCCAATAATACATCAGCTACATCAAGAGGAGCAACATCACATAATACCTCATCCGTGAATGAATTGATGTTGTATGGAAGGCGACACTGTTGGCGGATGCGGATATCTCTCCCTGGGTGAAGCCACTTGATCGTATATGGCTGTGGGTGTGCTATGGTTGATAGGCCGAGCTACTTCACGACCTCTACTGAAACGAGGTTCTTTTGGTTTCTGCTATCGACAAGAAATTTCAGTGGAGAACCCTTCACCCACATTTGCGAATGGAAGAGGCGCTCCCCCTCCTCTGGATCCTCTAGGTCCTCCCTCTGGATCTTGGTGGTGGCAACAATGGCAGTGGGGTCTGCATCAATGATCTACTTCTGCTTGTCATTGCCTTTGTCTGGTTCTGACTCAGGATCATAAAATGCATCTGATTAAAGTGCCTTTAGTTCGGCCACCAATGAATGTTTGGCCCGACACTCGTTTGTGCTATGAGTGGCGCTGTTATGAAATTCACACCACTTCCCTGTGTCCTTATTTTTATTTGTGGTGTTATTATGAGTAGCACCGCTTTTTCCTTGTCCCTTGTTCTTCAGTTCGGGGGCACCTTTCGGATTCGCAGATCCAAAATCTCGCTTCTTCTGCTTAAATTTATGCTTGATCTTGGCGGCATAGCGATATGCCATGCCAAGCGATGCAATGTCAAGGAACTCCATTTCCTCCTGAATGTGTTTTTGTAGATAGCCACGGTACTTGAGCACCAAATGTCTCTCTGAATCTTTAATACCCAACTTTGTGCGCAGGGTATGGAACAGATTCGACAGTTCATGCACATCTTGATCCCTTTGTTGCCGCAGTGTGGTCCATTGGATGTATTTGTCCTCATAGGTTCCCATAAGGTAATATTGTTCCTTGATGTCGTCTCGGAATGAATTCCAAGTGGGTGTGGCCAAGAATAGAGAGGGTTCCCCTTCGTCCTCTTGCTCACGGTAGGTTTCCCACCAATCTTTGACATGGGGGGTGACTTTGAGGAGTGAAAAAATAATCTTTTCTCGGTCAGAGAAATCATGGACCGAGAAATACCCTTCCAGAAAATTCAACCATCTATATACGGTGTCTATATCTATTTGGCCTTCAAATATAGGATTATCAAATTTTACCTGTACCTTGAAGGGAGTGGCACCTACAGAATGGCTGTTGGATGTAGATGCATCGTAGGTGGGTAGTCATTGAAGGATCTGACCAAAGTTATCCATCATCACGTTCCTTTGTTTCTAGAGGGCCTCCTCGAGCAATATTTTGATAGGATCTCCTACTCCCTCATCTTTCTTTTCTTCTGCCATGGGAGGTCGTTGGGGTTTGCAAGGCTGATCTTGCAAGGGTTCAACCAGATCGAGCCCTAACTCCTTATACCCTTACTGCATTGGGGACATGCAAAGAAAAACAAAGAAAGAGCAGACCACTCTGATACCACTGATCCGGATTTATGCATGAATGCAACAGAATACAGAAATAACCATAAATATAGAGATGCAGCGGAAATAATGCATCATTTCATTAATATAAAATAACAGAAATATGCTTACAGGCATAATGGAAATAAAATAGCTAGGGTGCTAGTAGCAAATCTCTGAGAAGAGATGTGGTGGCTACAGACCTCTGAACTATTTTAAAATGAGGCTCGAGGGCCTATTTATTATTGAGATGCAATGGAAAAAACTGAAACATCCAAAAACCTAACTCTAGGAGATGAAGCACCAAAACTGTGGGTCCCGTTTGGATAAATTGGTGTTTCAAATTCCCAGAGGTGTAACTTTGGCATCATATCTCCGTTTGATGCGCTCAATATCTCATTAGAAAGATATATCCAAGGAGTACAACTTTCAATTTGCCAAAAAACGTCGTTTAGGGCCTCAAAATGACTCCGGAAGTTCAGGACCCGAAAAACTCCTAAAAATAGAAAGTTGTGCTGCAACTTAAAAAATGAATGAAATAATGGTGGGGGTTCAAATGGAATAGGTGGGTGGCCACCAATATCCACCTGGATAATTAAGGCCCCAAAATGGCTCCGGGAGTGCAGGACCCGAAAACCTGCTAAAAATAGTAAGTGGTGCTGAATGTGAAAAGTTGCAAGAATTGATGGTGTGGGTCCAAATGGATTAAGTGGGTGGCCACCGCTATCCACCTGAATCAATTCCCGCCGAGGAAAATTACAAAAAATAAGGATTCCAGAAAGCCACAGGACTGGCCAATATAGAACATGCTGGCATAAACATGAGCTAGATAAACATCATGATAATGAATCCCACATACATATTGTGCCTGGGATAATTGCCAGGACTTGTACAACGATATCTGAGTACATGAGATATAAAAGCAACCGAGATGCCCCTGAAAACATGAAATGGATTTGAAAATCTGACTGATGCATGCAAACAAAAAGGCACTACAAGCGGCTGAGGCTGACATCATGAAATGTATAGAGCTGCATTGAAGGCTGCCTGTAGGGCCACCCCCTCATGAGGGCTGAGACATCTCACACACACCCAGGGATTACCATTGTCAGCTACTGCATCACTGAACCATCAAGTATACGGATCTCGATTATGCTGAAAGGAGCTAGAGGTGAGAAACAATCAAGAAAAAGGGCAATAATGAGTCCCTTTTCCTGATCTGAGGCACCAAACAAGAGTGGAAGCTGGAACCAAGGTACACCGCCCTCTAGACCTATCTTCTGGAATGAATGAGGTGATGTTGATAGAAGGAGGTCCGCCATAGGTGATGCAATAAGGGATCCTCAACCAAGGCATGAGATAAAATAGTAGAACGACTGACAGATTGACACCAATGATGATGATGAAATGGGGGGTACTAAGTAGTGAATAGATGACTTCCCTTGTTAGAGCATAAATGGCATGGATGACCTCGCGGCGACTGACACAATATCATGAGGGATAGTGGATAGTGGGACCGAAGGCCATAGTGTGCGACATGAGATAGGGGCCAATCAATGAAGGATGGAGGACTATAGTGGGATGTAAAGGGACTCTGGATAGATTCCATGAATGCAATGGGGACTCAACTCGGATGCTCTAAACAAGGGTGACTTGATGGTGCTGCCACAGAGAAAGGGTCTAATGGGGAGCATAAAAACATGAGTACAAGATAGTAACTCATGACGAAAGTCGACACGAGCGTGGACAAGTATGGAGGGAAAGTGGTGCCCCTAGTACGAGTGTTGCAAGTGAAGAAATTTGATTTTGAGGAAGGGTGAAGTGACGCTTCTTGGGAAAAATGTGTCTTGATGGAGTATCAAGTCACTAAAAACTAATAGATACCCATTTGAGGCCTCGGTGAGAGCTTTCCAATGGTACAGATGGTTCATCAAACTGGGGTATGGTTTGGCTGCAGCAGGTGAAAGAAAAATTAGGGGTTTTATTTTAATAAGGTAGTTTCCCTCCAAATTCACTCATTTGTAGGTGGAGCTGTGGTGAATGTAGTGGGGATAGAAGGCCATAAATCTTGTGGCGATCATAACAGACAAACTAACCATTGGAATTGAGATTCATCAGTTGCAAATAAGAGGCCTAATCCTATTTTTTCATTTTAGTGGGTGACAGTTCAGTTTAGGTAACCAAAGCTCATGAATAGGACAGGTCGCACTTTTGGGGGTCTATTCTGCGACTTGGGTAATAGGTACTGGGAAGAAAACTACGACCTGTGCTAGGAAATGACTTGAAAAGTGTGACCTATCATAGAAAGGGGTTTTCAGTGCTATTTTTTGTTGAGATCTGGGATTTTGATGGTTTAGGGGCATAGGTGCCCCCAAGCATGTTGTGGTCATGCCAACATGTATTTAGAAAAAGGGGAATCTGAACAAATTTGAATGATGAGGTGCACCATTTGTTTTTGTTATGGTTATGCAGTTTGAGGAAGAGAATGGAGGATTACCAATCTCTTTTGGTATTGCATATATGAATCAAATGGACTTTAAAGTTTCCAGATTGGCATACATGGTGTCACTATCCCAAAGAGAGGAATTGGAGATAATGAACTCATGCGCTCCTAGAAAAATCGCAGGTTGGTCAAAAAAAATGTCAAATGGGACTGGTTTTTTTATGAAGGAATGATGAGGGGTATCATCCCTAGAGTGATATGAAGTGATATGGGATTTTAGAGGTTCTTCTAAATGTGGAAGAATAATGGTACTAGAATCGACATGACCATATGCACTAGGAGAGTTGTGGAGAATTTTCTTCTCCTGGTATCTCAAATATGACTACCCCCTTACCCAAACATTGGGTGTCAATGTAATGGCCACAAGTTGTATGTGGTTCGAATGCATGGGTTTTATGTAAGGGGGGATAGATAAAGTCAGGGGTGGTGACTAATTCCATAATGTCATCATCATAGTAGGCGATGGGGTGACTAGTGGAAGAAATACCACCTGACGCATTGAAGCTACCTGACCCATCGTCATGAGAAGAGAGGTTCACATGCACATCGTCACAAGTGGTTATAGAAGAGTAAGCAAATAAAGGATCTACTGATGTTGAGCCCAGGGTGATCGATGAAGGGAAGTTAGGCTAAATATTAGGGGGAATCTCCAAGGGACTTCCATCGAGGGTCTCATAGATGATGATAGATAGAAAATGGTGGATGAAGGCTCTGTCATCTCAACATCATAAGCCGAAATATCAATGGGAGAATTCGTGTCCTTTGATTTTTCCAAATAAAAATGCACAAATAAGGGAGCGGTGGACTTATTGCACTTGGCCTCAAATTTGCGTAAGGCTTCTAAAGAGGAACAATACTCTTCGAGGCGAGGAAATATGTGAGTGTAGTGGCCATGGAAATCACAAAAAACACAAGGGTGATTTGTGCAGAATGGTTTGAGTTTTGGGATTGAATCGGGTATAGTGACATATACCTCTGGGATATCAGGTTCTGGAAACGTCTCATTGACCATGGACTTAAGGTGAGGCAACTCCAGACAAGTATAGGTGGCGTGGCCGACAACATCACACAAAGCACACTAGATGGTATGCTTTGGAGGTCGATAAGGGGTAGGGTTTGTGGGGGCAGCCTTGTCCTTTGATGCCCCCTTGCGATCTTTGCCCTTATTACCCGAAGTGGTCACAATGGGAGGTGGTTCCTGTTGAGGTGACTGAGGCACTGTTGTAGTGGGAGAATTCAGAGGGACCGGTTGAACCGGGGTCAAAGCAAGATAAGGTTTGGGTTGACTGGGCGGGGTAGTGGCTGGAGGATCGAGGTACCAAACGGGAATCCCAAGGGTCAGGTTAGGAAGAGAGAGGGTGGCCATAACAAGTACCTTGTACACTCCTGGTGGGGGGGCTAGGAATAGTATCTAACCAGAGGGGTAATGACCAAGCAAGACAGCTCCAAGATGGTTAAGGCTTGGAGGAACTGTTCCAGAAGGACAAAGGGGCTCATGAGTACCAACTGAAGGTGAAGGGCTAGGAGAAGAAGGTTCAGAAGGCTGGTCAGAGGACATCATGAGAATATGGTAATCGGGGGAACCAGATGGAAGAATTTGAGTGGCCACCTGACCCTTAGGTGGTTGGGTAGCCACAAATCCTTGTTGAGGGAAAGGATCAGTAAGCACAGCCGGTTGACTAGGTGCAGGATCGGGAGGAATGGAATGGATGACTTTCTATCCTCTCAATGTTGCTTGAGACTCCCATATTTGTCACGTCTATGGCAGAATAGGAAAATCGTGCGTATAATGACCATAAACACCACAACAAGAACAGGGCTTGTTTGTACGAATAGGCCAATCCTGCCTAGGCTGAGTGCCTTGTTGCTGGTTTGTAGTGTTAGGAGCATTACCTTAATTAGGTCTAGGATTACCAGGGGCAGCTTGATTTTGAGTGCCTTTCCTCTTCCTTTTTGAGGGAGGAGGATTAGTCGTGCCCTGCTGTGTGTATACCTACCCCTTAGGGGACGGTGGTTGCTGTTGTGGGGGTTGAGAAAGCAAAGGAGGAGGAGGTGCTAATGCTGGAGGAGCTGGAGCACCAGGATGTGGATATGGATAATAAGGAGGTTGGGTAATAGTGTGGTAAACAAGAGGTTGGGCAAAAAGAGGAGGCATGTCATATATTGGATATGTGCTACCGGGAGGGGGAAAAGTGCCAGAGGTGCTGGCCCCTCCCTGAGGAAAACCATAGCCCATGGGAGGTTGAGCATACGGATTAAAGAGAGCTCCAACGATACCGTCGGTGACGTGAGATGCCCCCGACGCATTGGCACCACTGGGTCTAGGAAGATCAGGTAAAATGGTATAAACATAACCTGACTGAGCATAGATCATGTCATATTTTAACGCAATTTGGAGAGCGACTTCTTCGGTTTGAGGAAAGTGCGATCCGAAATCTTTCTCGATATGTGGAAAGAGAGATATAAGGAACTAGTTCATGTAGACACAATATTCGAAGGTAGGGGATCGACATAGGCTCTTTCTTCTCCGCCATTCCTAAACAGGGTCGGATAGGCGGGTTGCAGATGATTGACGGAAAGAGGTCGAGAGGTCGATACCAGTGTCATAACGAAGGGGAAGCTAGAAATAAGAAAAAAAAAGCCCAGGAAAGAGTCACAAAGGTGGTATGAGAGGAAGGGGCCTGATCCACATACCACTTAGAAGCTTCACCTGTAAGCATTCGTTGGAACAATTGAAGACAGACCGAGTCATTGGTAATGGAATTAGATGAACACCACATGTGAAAAGATTAAACATTATTTGAAGGATCTTCTCCAGCAAGACCTTCAAACTTTGGGATGTCGGAAGGGAGCTAGCATCATGGTGTATAGGGTCATTTATCAACTGTCAAAATCGGGGAGGCTAAGGCCTACCATGAAGGGGAACAAGGGTGCAGCCAGGGTAGTGTCCGTTGTGGTCCTACTAGTGGTATTCCTAGCTCGAGGGCTAGGGTTACCACTAGCAGCAGGTCCTGCACCAGACATGGTGAAGGTGTCACACGGAGAACCGAAGGTGGAATGAGAAGGAGAACCCAAAGGACCAGAAAAAGAGTCGGTGTGCGGACTCGGTGGAGACTAACTTGAACACTATGTGGAGGAGTAAGTCTTCCTACCAGAAACTGAGGATGAAGGCAAATAATTCTCTGGGATAAACACCTTGGTGGTGCAATGGTGATGACACAAACATGGCACAAATGAAAAAGAGACCGACAAGGGTAGGGACGTGCAAGATCAAGTGATTACAATGTCGAAACAAGGGCAAAGAAGTGCAGGATCAATTCATTTCAATTTTTCATTGTCTTTGCTTGGTGGTGTTAACCAAACCCTTTTTCGCTTAGGGTGTGTGTGTAAAATTGTGTAAATTTAATTTTTAAACCCATATGTTTGTAGAGAAAAAGAAAAAGTGTGTTGTATAGCTGTAAATAAACTTGCAAATGACAATATATAGGTCTACAAAAACAGAAAATAAACAGCTAATAATGAAATAATCTAAACCCAAGGAGGTGGGTCTCTCAACAACTAGTCTATAGGTGAGTAAAAAACTAATCAAAACTCACTAACAAAGCCAATAGATCCAAGGGCAAGAGGGACATGGATCTAAAAGACAAGATCTGCTGGAAAGTGGTGCAGAAAACATCAACAAATCAGAGGAAAAATTGCTGTAAAAAAGGGGGTGAAAGGCTATCTCCTGAAGGGAAATGGAGTGAACCCTAGAGGAAAACCCAAACCAATATAGATGAGGTGATTTGGATGGATAACAAGCCGATATGAAGTGGATCTAAAGGTGAGGTATCAGATCTGAAAAAATGGTTGAAGACTCTGAAATTTCAGACAACCTGCAACAACAAAAACTCTTCCACAAAAAGTGGAGGGTATTGAAGCCCTAAGGGGCTAGGTTCCCACTTAGTTGAGAAAAATAGAACAGGTCCAAAACGGGTGGAGATGGAGGTTAGAAAACCCTGAATAGAGGCTCAGAAAAACCCAGAAAACTTTCAGAAAAATCCCTGCAAAAGGTCCAAGTCATAGTTTCTGACCTGTTTTCAGCAAAGGTCGCAGTTTTTGGGCTGAAAAGTGAGCCCTAAAGGTCCAAGTCATAGGTTTTGGGCCAAAAAGTGCGACCTGCACTTCCGGCACTCTCGGCGGTAGGTTTTAGAAAAGTTTTCGTCTCAACTGCGGCTGATGTCTGTCACCTGCATAATAGGTCTGAAAACATGGGGGAGACATAATTTTTATTGTTTTAGGGTTTTATAGGTTAAAAAAAACATCAAGAGAAGCAAAAAAAAGGGGCTAAAGTGCAATCCTAGGGTTTGAATCAGCTGGATATGCAAGGATCAGAAAAACAATAATGGTCGTAATCATAAACCTGTGTGGAGTCGCCAGTTGTTAGTATGAATCTTAATTCCACATGTACGAAAAAATACCACTTTAGCTGCACATAACAAAAAAGCCTAACAACAAAGATGACTGCTAATATCCTCAGATATGCAGTTAGGTGATCAAGACAACTGCTTCAAAAATCTAGATCTACGCATTAGTAGACATTAATTAGTACAAAAAACAATATTTACTCCATGCATCCAATAGACAAGACAAGAATATATCAAATGAATTTTGTATTAATGGCACCTGGGAGGAAAACACAAGAGGGTGTTCTCGGTTCTCCTCAATGGGATGGGTTCTTGTAAGTCCTCAGCACTTCAGATTTAGAATTCCTCTCTCTTGATGGTGTAGAAAACCCGGACAAAAATGGAAAAATATGGCTATGATAATGGATCAATAGCCAGACCAAGAGTTGAGATCCAGAGTGATCTTTAGGCAACAAAAGGTGATAAATGAATGGGAAAACCCTTCTATTTATAACAAAATATTGAGTTAGTCTAGATATTGGTGCATAATTAAAATATTATTAACCAAATCAAGATCAAACTTTTATGGAATATTTTATTATATTTGTTGGAGGGAAAAGGAATTTGACTTGGGTCAAATCCCTTTATTTGTAAATAATAAATAAATAAATGATTTATTTATCATTTTAAGGATGTGGTTGACTAATAATCAAATAAATAATGATTTATTTAATTATTTAAGGGTGACTTAGTCATATTTAACCAAGAACATTATTTAAAAAAGGTTTAAATAATTATTCTTAGAAAATAATAAGATAAATAATGATTTATCTAATTAATTTCCTTGTTTTTGGGTTAAATATAACTAGGAATATTAATTAAACTGATGTTTAACTAATTATTCTTTGAGTAAAATCAAACAAATGTATATTTATTTAATATTTCCTCGCGGGGTTTCCTGTTTAGAACATAAACAGCTTAATAAATGTTGTTTACTAAGTTATTTTCATAGTGAAAGCAGTTTTACTTAGGGTAAAATTGGTCTTACATGGTGTATTTGGATCCATCTAATGATAATAGGTTAGATGACCAAAAAATGGTGTAACAGCTAGGAATAATCAAAGACAAATTCTTCTATATTCTGCAGGGCTTCATTCAATTCAACCGATGCACCGACCAGGCCAAATGTTGACATAAAACTATCAGTCATTGTGATCCAATGGCATGTCCCTCAGTGTGGTTGTGTCTCCAAATACCATGTAGTAGGGATTGGAACCAATGAATGGATAAACATGTGAAGCCATTCAATCTTGGTCTTCTCATTCCAAACCTCCATCCACGTGGCCAGGTGTTTGTACGGATCACCTTGGCCATAGAAAATCTCAGTTGGTGGCGTAGTGCACTGCTCAAAGTGTAACCTCATCATCCTGTTGCATTCCTTCCAGTCCTTAAAACTCCCTTTGTGCATATCCTACCAACACGCTGGAGTTGTGTGCATGGCTAGATCAAGTGCCCAGAACCTCCACTCTTCTGGGAAAACCTCTTACAACTTTTCCAAAAATAATACAACACTATTAGAACCATCAAAATAGGGTAATTATCTTACCTTTGAAGAGATGGATCGGAAATGTTTAGTGATCTTGAGGCAACACAACACAGAAACATCATGCAAACGATTTTTCTAGTTCTCCATTTCCCCATCTTAATCTGAGAAACATGATTTATCATTTTTCCAATTTAGCATTCCATCAGCGATAGGAATGATCCAATCCTCTGTAATATTCCAAATCTGGAACAGCTAGCAAGGCATGACTGGAAAACGTATTTTCCAGTAATGGCTGCTATAAGAATTCAAACCAAGACTTAGATCCCTTAGAACAGTGTGTCTAAGTCCTGAATCCTAGAGGAGGCTCCAAAGAAATTCTTCTAAGTGAGTTAAATAGGTCTCCCACACTTAGATTCCCTTAAAGAATGCCTAATGAAGGGGCTATAACAATACTTGAAAAAGGATTGAATACACATCGTTATTTTAATGAGCCATGGCACATGAATATGAAAATAGCTGATAAATATATAATATAGAAGCAAAAGAGTAAAATGATTTGAGGAATCAATCACTCAAGCTTGGCAATGAAAGCCTCAACAAGACATGTACTTCAAATGTGACAAAACACTGCTACATAGTTATGCCCTAGCTATGACTGCGCAGTTTATATGGAGACACTACAACATATAAAATTAAATGGAATGATATGACAATATCAGCTCAAATAAAGTGGGGGAGCAAGCTCTCAACCCCTGAAAACACTAATACATCTATAATACACAATCCTTGAAAGGATTGCGTACAATATACATGAAAATGACAAATCTGCAGAAATGTCGGAGTTGCTGGGCAACAGTGGCAACTCAGAAAATAGAATTGGATGAAGATAGATGAAGATGCTACATATGGTGCATAGATCGCATCCAATGGATCTCTTAGGTGACAGGCTGATCCAATCCCTGAAGATATCTCCCCCCAAACTACTGGTACAATCCCCCACTACAGGTGCACTCCAAAATAACACAGTCAAGGAGCTGGACTGCGCTATAGGAGATAGGAGATGCTTGGCCTGGTGCCAAATATGTGCAATAAGCTCAGAAACCTCCTTAACTGACCTCCCGAAGGAATAGGAACTCCCTCATATGAAAGATGAGCCAAAGAGAAGTGTTGTGGAACCCTCCACTGCAACACTCAGCAACACTACATTATACTTTAGCAGAAATAGCGCAGTGATTGATGGTAGTGGCTTTGGCCTTGAGCCAAGATGTGGAAAAGATGAAGTGAAATCCTTCAAGAGGCCTCTCAAGAAGGAGATGAAATCCTAAACAGGAATCCCTCGTGCTATACAGCACTGCAACTCAGCTGAACAGTTGGAGACTGCAAATAGTTTGAACAGACAAATATCAATATACTCCAAGATGTCTCACTATGGCTGCCTCTTCCTCCTTTTATGCAAGTGAATGTCTCTTTTCCCTGGACCCCACACATTACGGTTTCCTCCACAAGGAATATTCCTCCCTCTCAAACTGCGCTATCTTCTCATGCAAGCTACACCTCTTAAGCAACGCTATTGACTTGGTCAAACTTGACCTTGTCCTCATGCAATTACCCCTTTTCACACTGGAAGGTACAAAATTAAGCTACTCCATTGATCCTTTTCACACTATTAAGTATATTATTCCTACTAATGGGCCTTTTACCCATTTCATTCACCTCCTAGATGAAATAAGCAAAAATTAATATTCCAATTTGCTGCTTGCAAATTTGGGAATATTACAGTCCTCCCCTCTCAAAGATTGCTTTTCCTCAAGCAAGTGCAAGGATAAACTAAGTTCTCTTCTCCTCTCCCTGTAGTATCCTTGTATGATGAACTCCTCCAAGGAAAGTGATGCTATCTTATCAATAAAGCCTCCACATTGTTCCTCCTCAGTATGCAAGTTAGTTATCAAGCCATAAACATGTAAAGGTGAGATACTCAAGAGGATAACAAAGTGATGTCTAGAGGTTCCATTGAGGAATGGGATCTGAAATCTGATGGGACCTATCTCTCCCATATGGATCCTCCATCCCCAAGCTATGAGCCATGCGAAATGAGTCACCTTCCAATGATGCAACTCCTGGAAACAGTCCTCCACCTTTGGCTCTAGAAAAGTAGGTGGGATGAAAATCTGCACATGGTAGACAATGTAGCCTACCCCACGTTGTCCATCTCTCCACTCATGATAAGTGTAGAGTGTTGGTTGATCAAGGGCTGCAATAAGTTTTCCCTCAAGTGGCAAGATGAGAACTAGATCTCCAAAGATCTCTCCTCTAATGCTGCAAACCATGTTGGCCCAAGTATCTCCATATATGATGAGTTGGAAGTCATCAACATATGGCATGTCATCTATCATATGGCTCACCTCATATGGAAACAAATGAGTATCTCTAGTGGCCATACCATCTCCCATGCTCCCCTTATAACATGTAGTGCAAAAAGTGTGAGGAATTTCTCCCTCAAAGGACACATTCACCCAATGTGTCTCTCTCCCAAGTATGCTCCTCATAAAGACAGAAACAATAGAGCCATAGGGAGCAAAGATGAGAATCATACTTGCTACCATATGTAACAAATGAGAAGGATAATAGTCCCTCAAGTGCAACCAACGCAGCTTGACCCTCAACTGCAATAGAGACTGATAAAAAGTTTGGCCTCTCAACCACTTGTCTGCTGCTCCAATCTCCTCATAAGTATGGAGGAATAATATCTATCTTCCCCCAGTCCTCCTAGGGAATGGCCATCAATCATGCTTATGGCCTCATCTAAACCACGTGGTCTAGAAAAAAGAATGTTCCTCCTTGGAGCATCATCTTGCACCTGTATGGTTAAGGGATGAATACATACATCATACAAATAATCATGTAAACAATAATGAATGCCCTTACCATATCTCCTGCTCATACAAGTGGAGTGGCTCATAAGTGAGTCTCCTCTGATCTCCAAAGGGAAAAGAGGTGGCTGTGCTAACTCTCTCAAAGATTCATGTCTCTCCTCCATCTCCATCTGGTCCATGCATATACTCATATGCTGATATATTTCGTCCTCAAATCCCATCCAAGAATACCCCTCCATGATGGTGTGGTATGCTCTCATAGAACAAGTGGGGCTAAAAAGGAAATCCTCCTGAGGTGCTTGTAGCAACTTCTCCTTGAGCTTGGAAGCTCTAGGAAAGAATATTCTACCATGATAGAAGATGACCCCATCTCTGACTGAATATCCCTCCTCATGTAGCTGATCATCAAATATCATACAAGTAAAAAGATCCTTGGAATACTCCACAAACAACTGGGAGTTCCAATATGGATCTATCCTCCATAGTGACAGCGCTAATGATCTCTAATGAAGAACATATGTCATATGGTCACCATCTTCTTTGACATATCCTATGCCAAAGATGCAAGTTGGAAGTCTGCTATCCTTCCCCTGCTGCTTCTACCACAACGCAGAATCTAAAATGGAAGCTGGTATTGATGATGTTGATAGAATGCTCTCTCTCTCCTTGAGTCTACCCCAGACTCCCAACACTGTATCAAGCTCTCCCAAGGTTCCCACTCCTCTAAAATCACTGAGTGGTGCCTCAATCGATGAAGCATCCATCCTCCTCTGCTGATCTGGTGGTCTCCCCGGAAAAATGTCTCCATGCAATGAGACATCATCATCAAGAAATAACTGAATAGATGAACGGAGAAAACTCTCCATGCTTCCACTGTGCAATCCAATCACCTTCTTAGGTGCATCAACCTCCAGAAATGGATAGGGATGTGTACTCCTCATGTCATGATGCTGGGTCTTCTCCCTACCTCCTCCTTATGTTTCCATGGTTACACACCTCCTCAATAATGGCACATGTAGAACATGAGTTGTGCCTTGATCTCCACACATGAGATCCTGGGGAATTTGTTGCAAAGATGCAAGCATCCCTCTACTTGGAGCAAGAGCTCATCCTTCCTCTACATGAGGTGCTAGATCAACTCCAAATCTAACAACGTTGTTGTTCTCAATCTCTGCAACATGAGTGGAAAACCTCCCAATGATTGGACCCCTTTTTGAAAAAGAGATCTCCATGCTCTCTTGCGCAACAATGTGAGAATAAAGTTTCTTTTCCAGCAAAGTATGGTGCAAGTTTTCAGCCTTCCCCTTGGTTTTTTGCAATGGTATTGCGTTCTCATGCAAGGGTTTTATTTGATTTTTCTTGTTTGGATCCACCGTGTGTGTTTCATGAATCTCTCTATCAAATAATTTCACTAATTCCTTAGTGCAACTAGCATAGGATGCAATGTTTACATTTCTCAAAGAAAAGGATTCAAAGATCCACCAGGCATAGGCCTTACCTCTCAAATGCAGCGCTGCAACTTTTATGGCTTCATCTCCAAGAATGTGGTGCTGCTACAAGAAGGTCTCTAACTCCTCCACCCAATATTTGGCTGAACATACAGGTGAACCCTCAAAGGTAGATAGATGAAATCTATCCTGCTGCTCTCTTCCATTCACCTTCATCTTGCAAAACTCTGAAAAACTTAGATGATCCCAGAATTTCTGAGTTTGAAACTAATACTCTTTCAAGAAATCACTAAGGGTTTCCCTACTAGCAACATCTTCTTCTCTTTCCATTTCTCTTCTGGAAATCCTAGGAATTTGACTACGCTGTGTTTTAGGGTGTGTAGTTGCTTGCTCACACTCCTCATGTGACAATCTGGAGTTTGCTTTTGATTCAAACCCTCTTGGAGATTCTTCATACATCTCCCTCCTTATCTTCTTGAAGTCTTCATGAATATTATTTATAGATTTAAGAAGAAGCTTTTTGAGCTATCCTCTCTTTCTCCTTCAGAAGATGGAATCTTTTTCCTGCTTATTTCTCTGTCTCATTGATGAGAATAGGAAGTGAAAGGTTCTTACTCTTCTTTCTACTTATCCTCCTTGGGGAGGTTATTCATGGATATGAAATATGATGAGATAAAACTCATCCTCTTCAATATTCTAATCTCTTGGGCTTAGACTCATAGGCTAAGCCAAGACTATGCTCTGATACCACTATAATATTCCAAATCTGGAACAGCTAGCAAGGCATGACTGGAAAAATCATTTTCCAGTAATAGCTAATACATGAATTGAAACTAAGACCTGGATCCCTTAGAAAAATGTGTCTAATTTCTGAATCGAAGAGGAGGCTCCAAGGAAATCCTTCTAAGTGGGTTAAGCAGATCTCCCACACTTAGATGTCCTCAAAAAGTGCCCGATGAAGGGACTGCAACAATGCTTGAACAAGGATTGAATACACAAAGTTATTTTAATGAGCCATGGAACATGAAGAGATAAATAGCTGATCAATGAATAATATAGCAACAAAAGAGTACAATCCTTTGAGGAATCAATCACTCAAGCTTGGCAATGAAAAACTCAACAAAGCATGTACATCAAATGTAACAAAACAGTGCTACATAAACATGCCCTAGCTATGAATGCGTAGTTAATATGGAGAAACTGCAACATACAAATTGATAATGGAATGATATATCAATATCAGCTCAAGAAATGAGGGGGAGCAAGCTCTAAACCCCTGAAAACACCAATACAACAATAATACACAATCCTTAGAAGGATTGGCTGCAATACATGTACAAATGGCAAATCTGCAGAATTGTTGGAGTTGCTACATAGCAGCTGCAACTCAGAAAATCACTAGATATGGCTGAATATGATGTGAAATCTAAAATAAACCTCCTCCAACAGATCTCTCAAGTGATAGGCCGATCCTATCCCTGAAGATCTCTCCCTCCAAAATGATGGTGCAACCCCTCACTGCAAGTGTGCACTGAAATAACGCAGTATGGAGAATGGACTCCACTGTCTATGATGGGAGATGCTTGGCCTTGATGCCAAGATGTGAAAATCAGCTCTGAAACCTTCCTTCTAACCTTCCCGAGGAATAGAGATCCCTTCCTATGAAAGATGAGACAAGAAATGGTGTTGTGGATCCCCTCCACTGCAACACCCAGCAACACTATGTTATACTTCAGCAGAAATAACGCAGTGACTGATGGTAGTGGCTTTGGACTTGAGCCAAGATGTGGATAAGATGAAGTGAAGTCCTTCAAGAGGCCTGTCAAGAAGGAGAGGAAATCCTAAACAAGAATTCCTCGTGCTATACAGCACTGCAACTCAGCTGAACAGTCGGAGACTGCAAATAGTCTGAACAAACAAATATCAATATACTCCAAGTTGTCTCACTATGGCTTCCTCTTCCTCCTTTGATGAAATTGAATGTATCTTTGCCCTGGACCCCACACATTAGGGTTTCTTCCACAAAGAATATTCCTCCCTCTCAAACTGTGTTGTCTTCTCATGCAAGCTACACCTCTTAGGTAGCATTTTTGACTTGGTCAAACTTGACCTTTTCCTCATGAAATTGCCCCTTTCACATTGGAAGGTGAAAAATTAAGCTTCTCCACTGATCCTTTTCACACTATGAAGGATATTATTCCTACTCATGGGCCTTTTACCCATTTTATTCACCTCCTAGATGAAATAAGAAAAAATTAATATTCGAATTTTCTGCTTGCAAATTTGGGAATATTACATCCTCATCTCATGCAGTCAGCTTGTAGATATGGTCAACATGATATCCTTCGCACACTGGTTCTGTATATCTTTCTCCTTCCATTGGATCTATAGGTACTATTACCCAAGTACCATTGTTTTCAAAGATCATGCTCCTATGTGTAAATTTGATGATGACTCCCATATTGATGGCCCAATCCAGCCCTAACAACATAGAGTAGGGGTCTGCATCATCCACAATTTTTGTTACTTCAAAATATACATGTAACTTTACTATAGAAATGTCTACCAGAAGATTTTGGAGTCTTCCTAGTGGGATGATCTTCTACTGATTAACCATGCGTAGTTGAATGGTGGACCATTCCAACTTTGGTTCACCCATATTTTTCTAGGTATACTTAGGTATAACATTTGCATAAGATCCTAAGTCCAAGATGACCTAATCCATCTCATATTCTCCAATTTACATAGTTACGCGCATCTCCCTAGAAATTCTCTTCTTGTTCTTATAAATATTGTTCACAACTTTACTCTTAGTGCGAGAAAACTCCTTGTCCATGCAACTATCTATCACATCTTGAATTTCATCTACTTATTCTAGTTGTGCAATAACCTAATGCAGGCTTGTAGGAAAGGTTTGACTTCATCATCACTCTTTGCTTCGATGATTGATTTGGATGTGGACGTGCTTGCAACAGCAAAATCCTTCCTGGCTTCTACAAATATTTCATTTCCTTTTCTAGGTTGAGTCCTTCCTGATCAAAGGCTCTACATCAACCTTCTTTCCCTCATCTTCTCCGGTGGAATCACCACTGTGTGTAATTATATATACACTTGGGTCATCATCTCATGGCTCAACTTTAACCAATTTTATGTTTTGCATAGTTGTCTGCTATTGATTTTATTGCATTCTAGCAATAAAAATAGGACAATCATCAATAAAATGATCAAATTGTCTGCAATACCTGCAATATTGTAGCTCAAGGTTTGAAAAATCACATGCATAGTGTCCAACATCTCCACAGTTATAGAAAAATAATTTTCCTCATCCATGGCCTGCACCTCCACCTCCCCCTCCTTCCCTTCCTCTGGCTAGAGATCCTCCATGCCAAAGGGATATGTTGGTGAATATGTGTTGGCCTACACCCTATAGAGGTTGGCACTATCGAACATTATTTCGAATGTGCGGAAGTGGTGCTCATTGTGGTTGATCGAAGAGAAAAACCTGCACAATTGATGCTTCAGTTCTATCACATAACTTCCTAATCGAGGGAAATGGTTTGTATCATGCCTTCCAGCTACCTTATAGTCAGCGTACCATAGTGTGGTAGTACCACTTGGTCTTGTAGCATCCTTGGGGCACAATGGATTTGGTCCTCCCACCTGCATGTAATCTTGAAACAAGGTACACTGGCATTTTTTATGTATGCAACCCTTACAACTTATACTCCATACATCTGTGCAGAATTGCTTCCCTCTGTCTCTGCACAAGTTCTGGATTTCCAAGTGCATTGCTTCTAATTGATTTTGGATTTGTAGAGTTCCAAATTGGTCATAAGATTTTGGCGCAATTTCTAGTTTCATGGAATCTTCAAAAGCTTCACCCTAGGCATAAATCTTCTGCTAATTCATAGTCCAACACAGATGTGGCAAGAGCATGGAAATAAACCATTCTTTATGTTTCTTATCATCATAAATAAATCCTTCCTCACTGATAGTGCGCTTCAGCCGCTGATCTGCCTCCTAAACAGATTCATTTGGCTCTTGTTTGATATCTTTCAACTTTGTTACACATTGTGAGTAGGACTTTGGTCTTTTGAATTACTTCTTGAAAGCATCCTTGATATCATCAATGTTAGGATTAGCATATTGAGCCAAATATCACATAAAAAATTCTAGCGCACGACCTTCAAATGCCATAGTTATTTGCACTCTTTCGACAACATCAATGTTCACATTTTGTACAGTCCATACTACATTTGAAACAAACAAAAACCTATCCTTGTCCTCATCTCCCCGCCCTTGAAGGTGGGTAGGTTCATATGCGCAGCCATATCTCATCATTGTGATGGTGGAGGTGGGGTAGGAGATGTCTTACCCCTATGTGAGTTAGATTGTGGAGTAGAAGGAAGGCAAACTTTGGCGCACATAGCCTCCTTTCTCTTTGTATCACTATTAAGCGAGTTTCTTAGAGGGATGTATACAGATCCATCTCCTCTCTGATTAAACCGAAAGTAATTTCTGTTGTTCGTAGTGTTTTCTAGCTTAGCTGGGGTCATTCACTCATTGTGACTGCATAAAACACCCTTTCCACACAATAGCAACTTAAGCAACAAAGGCAGAGAGCATATGAATTTACCTCTCAGTCCTTTAAAGAACCTTCTTTAATCATCAGAATATGACACAAAATGATCTACTATAAATAATGTTACAAACACATAGCCAACAAGAGCCTTCTATACCCATATAGGAAACACAATATTATCTCAGAGAACTATCATTCATGAAAACGTCACCAAAAACTTGTCCTATCTGACTCAATCTATACTTCTATTTGTACTTTATCCCGTGCTCATACGAAGGTTCACAAAAAGTGGTTTGAGACTCATAGATATACCCTTTTCCCATTACAACTCATGAAGGGGCTTTGACCCACCCCAAATCACCTTGACCAATGCATTGCTTAGTGTGCACAACTATAAATTACAAAAATGATATTTTTTTTTATCAAAATTGTGGTCCTAAGGGACCCCGCTCCAACAACATGAGTTAAAGCATAAATATCATAACTATAAATAATAGGACAAAGCTTCTTTATTGATGTTTACAAATATATGTGGAGGAGTACCACCTGATTCAGTCATGACTCCAAGTGAAAGCGTTCTCAAGATCTGTCCAGCCCAAGCCTCAACAATCCTCCTCCAAATGAATACACATAGATTCCATATAAATGAGATGAGAATCTCTGTAAGGATATAAGGGTTTCGTATACCTAGGAGTACAGGGGGCATAGGGATAAATCAGACTTGTTGAGACCAGTGCTTTATATATATATATATATATATATATATATATATATATATATATATATATATATATATATATATGTATCTCTCTCTCTCTCACAGAAGCCTTCCCATGAGGTGTATTTATACCACCCCAAAACAGTTGTTTTTGTTGGGATATAGTTAGGCCACAAGCTTCTGTAGGTAGTCTTTCACGTAACCCGCAAACCCTGCCCATAAAATAGGGATTTTATATTTTTTTATATTTCAAATTATATACATGACTTATGTATATATGGACCTGCGTGTGCATGCGCTTTTTAGAGGGTAGAGTCCTGTATGGAATTAAAAAAAAAAATTCTTAGAAAAAGGACCAAGTTAGAAGGGAAAGGGCTGCCCAAGGCTATGAATCAGATAATCAAGTATACAAGTGTGAAAAATGATGCTATAACATATTCCCGCTAATATACTAGGTCATAAGGGATACATTATGGCCGAAATGTATTAAGCATATACGAAGAACCATGCGAGGATTGGGAGGAGATCACCAGATTCCAGCTTGCCAAAAACCAATGGAAGAGATTAGAAAGTGTTGGGCCGTGAATACAACCACTTTTTAACACTTATTTCATCTATTTTTACTCTTCTTTATGATATCATTTATTATAATTTGTCATATAAATCCATTTTATAATGATTTATGCTCTTATGGATGAATATTATTTCTTCTCCTTTATTTTTAATAAATTGATAATTGTTATGCATAATTTTATCAATGATGGTTTATTAATATATTTTGTAATATCACTTACCATTTTAGCCTCCAAGATATTTTTCAGATTGAATATTTGATCTCCAAATCATCATCAAATATTCCAACTCAGAAATTCGTTGGAATAAGAAGTGACAGTTTTGCGGTTAAGATTTTGGGCAAATGAAGAGGAATCTGGAAAATCCGGAACATGGGTTTTGTCCATAACGGGCCCAGTTAAATTTATGAAAGAACGGTTTTCCCAAATGCGACTTGTATTGAGAGAAAAATAGGGTTCTTTGAGCACAATGTTCTGAGATTTGTTGCTGCAGCCGTCCTCCAAACCTCAGCTGCAAAGCCAAATTCGCCTTGCTCTTGTTGAAAGATTGTTGGAAATATATTTTCTTGTTGATCAATTGGTTGGGAACAATTCAATTTTTTTATGAGAGATCCTATTTACTATTTAATTTCTCCTCTCTTTGGTTATAAAAGGAGACATTTGTAAAAGAGAGGGGATGGATCATAGTTGTTTATTTTGTGAATTGTAAACTTAATCAAAAGTTGTGTTATTTAAAGCACAATTCCATTGTAATGCTGCTCTATTTTAATGATTAATTGAAGTTTTTGTTCCATTCGCATCATCTGAAGTAGCTTGAGCAATCCCTGTTGGTGGTTAAGGGCCCAACCCCTGGTAGCGTGAACTGCTCCTTTGTGTTATATTTCCAATTCCTGCAGCGTGTGATTGATTTGCTACATACATGTTACTGTGATTTTGTTTCATTAGTTGTTTGTCATTTTATTGTCTTTATGTATTACGCGCTCTTTTTATGAGTTATATGATTATTGTATGATTTGAATCTTATTTCTTACAACGTGGGTTAATTGAGACAACATATTGCCTTACTTAGAACATCCTTGAATTCGTGGAAGTGATATTGGTTCTATCTTACTTTACTATTTTATTATAATGGATTGCATTGTCGTTCCTTCCCCATTTAAAAAGAATCTTAATCCTCAAATTACTTATCTTGTTATGCTTCGTTGTTCGGCATTTGATGTTCCATTCCATTTGCTGTTTCATTTAACTGCTGTTCATTTCAGAGTGTAGATACAAAGCTTCGCTATTCAGTTCGCTGTTCAATAGAATTTACCATTTAATAGAGTTTTGTTGTTCAATTCCTTTAATTTCGGTTTGCTGTCCATTTACATTGCTTTTCGTTTCATAGTTTACAAGAGTTTTCTTTCATTTCGATTGCTTTAAGATCACCAACTGTAGAGGACACTGGTTATTACTTCCAAGTTCCCAGATTGGTTATCTTGCATTGATTTCTAAGGGAAGGAGTTATTGCTACTGTATCCCTAATCGATGTTTTGCAAATTGGTTTAATTAAGGTTTCAGAGCATTTCCATTTATGTTACTGTAATTATATTTCTTTACAAGCATCCATTTACTCTTGTATCTCGAACACTATACTACATATTGCAAGGAATTACTCTTGGATAAATTGCTGCCTCAGACAGAGTACACTCTTGAAATAAAAAGTCGCTCCCGGATTGATAATTAATGTGAGATAAATAGGTGTTAAAAAAATACCTTTTATGCCTCGACATTTTGGCGCCGTTGCCAGGGAGAGTGTATGCCATTTAGAAAGAGTGATGCATATTTAATTTTTTTTTTCTTGGGAAGAATTGGGTATTAAAGACGGAAGGTAAGAACCTGCGCACCGAGCAAGAGACACACTTGTTCACTGGCCCGCTTCACTGTAGAATTGAGTGAAAGCTTAAGGTAGGAATCAATGCTTGCGTTTTTTTTTAATTTTAGGGGTAGAGTCTTTTTTTGAAAAAATATTGTAATTCCACTTGAGTGGTGATGTTAGCACCACCCATTTCACTAACCAATTGACAGGAACATTGGAAGGAGGATCCTTAAAGAAACACCTGAAGAACATCTTCTATTATGGTAAGAAATGGCTCACATTGCAACTTTTGAATTCCCTATCAAAGATCTATGATGAGTGACACAAATGCACATAATTCCCCCATTGTCTCTACCAAATTTTCATGGTTTGAAAAATGAAGATCTAGATACATTCTTATTTGAGTTTGAAATACTTTGTAGAGGGTATGATTATTGTACTAACGATCAAAGGTTGAAAGTGTTTCCTCTTACTTTAAAAGGAGCAGCTCTTCGATGGTTCATGAGCATAGGTGAAAACTGCATCAAAACATGGGAGGACATAAAGAACATATTCTTGAAGAAGTACCAAGAATATTGCAAATCCAGTGAAGATATTTTTGGTATGATACAAAGGGAAGATGAAAGCTTGGAGGACTATGTAGAGCGATTTCGATACAACCTTCAAAAATCAAAGCATAAGCATTTGGAAAAGAGATCTTGAAAACACTCATTCTTAAAGGAATCAAAGATGATTTTTTAGAACTTTTAAATCTGATAGGAAAAGGTGATTTTTTTCAGCTATCATATGATGATGCTTGTGAATTGTGCATAAGGTACTCAAGAGGAATTTCCAAGGCTGGTAAGAATTCTAGAGAAGTTTCTTCTTTCTCTTCCAAATTTACTACAAGAACAAGAGACATAAGAGCTAAAATCAAGGTTTTATTTGAAAATTTTAAATATGATTTTATTAGCTCTCTAAAGTCACAATTGAATGTTTTGCAGGTTAAGAGAAATCAAGAATTTGATGAAGTGTTTTTCCCTCATTACCAAAATGATCATCCCATAGATAATAACTCTTCCTTATCTAATTTGGAAGTAGCATATCAAAGAGATGCGGAAGATGCAACAAGGTCAAAACCATGGCAATCATGGCCTACGGGTATGATTCAAAACACTTCCTCTCCATTCTCTTACTTGCATAATCCATTATGGAATACTCATATGTTAGGGCAGCCATGCCAATATCAATATAACCACCACCAATCTTGTTTGCAAGTTTGGAATGGTTCACCTTATGATTGCATGACTACTCTCCCTCATCTGGTAGCACAAACACATCTTCCATCTCTTCCACAACACCTTGTTTTCCGATCAAAATCATCCACTCAACACAATCAATTACATCATCAAGAGGCTCCATTCCCTACACAATCTCCTGCTTAACTCATTCCACACCCACACGATAATAAACCAGTACAACATGCTT
Source organism: Pinus albicaulis (assembly GCA_034641835.2). NCBI lineage: Eukaryota > Viridiplantae > Streptophyta > Pinopsida > Pinales > Pinaceae > Pinus > Pinus albicaulis. The sequence continues at coordinate 1,448,500,762 of CM076577.1, read as the reverse complement.
ACAATGTTGAACTACAAGATTCACCTACCCTTCCCACCCATTCTATCTCACATGTACCATTAGAAAAAACTTACACTGAGACTCAGAATGAATCAAATCCAAAAATTGTAGAAGTTATGAAAGAAAATGATGTTTCTTCTAGTTTGCACCAACAAAACATTTTAAAAGTTCAAGAACTTCATGATATGATGGCTATGGGAAATCAAGGAAGTAAAGAATATATTAAAGATTTGTTTCACTTCATCATTTGTTTGCAACATCACTCCATACTTCAACAATTTTTGGCACCATCTTTTCAAGGGAAGTTGGCTTCTCATACCCTAATTTTTATTAACATATATTTTTCAAATTTGGGTATGTACATAATTGAAGCCTTATTTCGGAAATGGATCCACTGGAAATAATCTTATACGTAATCATATTCATTTTCCAATTCAGAGTAGGATAGTGGAGAAATAAATAAAAGAGGAAATAAAACAAACACATTTTTTTATTTATTTTTGAAAAAATAGTTGTTTTCTTTGTTGCAACACGCTGTGAAATCAACATTGATGATAAATATTTCAATTTATTTGTGTATTTAGATGAATTATATTGCAAATAAAAATTCTATAGACACCCATATTCATTTTTATCATCAATATGAAAAAAATTGCTTGAATATCATTTTTTTGGCTTGCAGGCTTGATGAAATTTCTGAAAACACAGTTGGGACAGTCATGTTTTGGGGGACCAAAATTGAATATTTTTAAAACCTATTTCTATCCTAAGTAGCCCTTGATTTATAATTTCCAACACAATTGTAATCACTCAATTTTTATTTGAAACGAAAAATTCAGAACCAAAACATTGACAGGGTGTCTAATAGGCAGCTCAAGAATAGAGTTGGGACAGTCAGTTTTTGGAGGCCTAAATGAATATATTTTTAAAACTTGTTTCTATGGTAGATTCCTCTATGAATAAATTTTACAACTAAATTTTAATCACTCAATTTTGATATCGTATGAGGAATTTATGACCAAAATACTGACTGCCTATCATAAATTAGCACTCTTGAAACTCTGTTTTCTCGGCTGTTCCTTAACATATTTGACCCATCAATTCTTCTTGTCTTCAAAACTTGTTTCTATTGGAGATAAAAAAATGAATCTAATTTAATCTCCAATTTGAATCAGTTCAATCCACCATCAAACGAAAAATTTATGCTTGAAATATCAACTGTTGGTCTAAGCTGGAAAATCGAAAATGACTCTATTATGTAGGTTGTTCTAAGAAATTTTAACATATCATTACATGGAATTTTTAAAACATATTTCTATTGGATAAAAACCTTTGAATTATCTCTCATTTGGCTTTGGAATCACTTGAATCAGACGAAAAATATAGAAGTTATGATTAAAACACTCCTGGTTAGTATGGTTGACCACTGCTCTCCCGCAGGTAAAAAATATAATTTGTTTTATTTTTCCGTGGATTTGTTCTACAGAGTAACTACTTGTTAGTTTTTTGCATAATTTTTTGATTAGGAGAGTCTGATCACCTCTCTTTCTCCATGATTTAATGTTTTATTGCAGGTAGACACTCGTTTTTTGCAGGTTTTAGAAGAATAAAGAAGGTCAATTTATGGATGAACGATTCTTGAAAATTTAGTAAAACAAGGGCATTTCATCCAGTTCATAATTCATAACAAGAAGAAATGAAGAATTGGTTTCCATTTCAATATTCATGTCACTGCTGCCAAACATTTTTCAAAAGATCAATTTTTTTCATTAATAGATCTCATATTCTCTTAGAAATAACATCATAGTTGTTGTAACTTAATAAAGTGTTGTTTCTTTTATAATTTCTTTTATGTTTTTGTGTTTCAGGTGTTGATTCCTCTAAATTGTAGTTTCCATTCCATTTTCAATTGAACAATAAGGACCCCACCATGCAAGTTTCAGTTACAGAAGGCAATTCTTCGGCAACACCATTTCTGTGAAAAAATAAAAATAAAAAAAAATATTTTTTTCTTAAAACCTGCACATAAACTTTCCTTTCTATTTGATTGGATTTGCTTGGTAATGGATTGCATATTAGCTTTGTTCTTTCCTCTATTTTTTTCTTTTTTGCATGTTTATATTTGTTTGTTGTTCCTCTTAAGGGACAGTTATTGTTCCTCTTAAGGAACAACAGTCGTTCCTCTTAAGAAGAAGTGCGTTTATGTGTTTATTTTTGTTGTTCCTTCCAAAAGGAACAACATTTTTGCTAATTAGTTTTCTTTTAAAAAAGAACAACATTTTCGTTGCATGTTTTTTCTGTTCCTTTCAAAAGGTATAACACCGCTCGTTTTTGCTGTTCCTTTCAAAAGGAACAACAGTTTTTTTGTTCCCTTCAAAAGGAACTGCACCGACTGTTCTTGCTGTTCCTTTCCAAAGGAACAACATTTTCGCAGATTGTTTTTGCTATTCCTTTCCAAAGGAACAACATTTTCGCAGATTGTTTTTGCTATTCCTTTCCAAAGGAACAACACCTTTTGAGTGCATTTTTCTTGTTTAAAAAAAAAACATTTCTAGAACTTTTTTTGAATTTTTCATGACTTTTTGAAAGACAAACATACAATTTATGGAAGGATACACAATCATACAAATTAAAGCTTATTGTAATCAGAAAATCAAAAGAAATTGTCATTTTTTTTTAAAATTTGTTTAGTAATGATAAGAAAAAGGAAAAAGGGACATAATCAATAACATGATATTGTTATCTTACTACCACTAAATTCATATGATCGATTATATTTATCATGTTGGTTCTTTCCCATATTTTATAACTTTCTTTGATTTTTACTTATGGAGTAGGAACAAGGGCATATTATTTTGAGCTGTTCAAACTTCTTCCACCATCCCTACTCTTAAGAAGTGATGAGCCATCCTTTATGAATAAATAGGAAAGTGCTATATGAAAATAAAATATTTACATATTTCATTAATAATTTTATAATTTGGCAGATGGAGGATAAGGGGTCTCATCAAGAGCCGGCCTACCATGTTCATAAGGAAGCAAGTGAAGTGGCATTCCCATCATGGCCACCAAACCAGGGATATGGTCCAATGGACAATTGAAAAAATTAAGAAGTCCTTGGAAAATGAGGTCTCATCATGAGCTGGCTTGCCCACTTTTCACATCTTCCCAGTGAATGGCATTGTGATTTATCTGGTCACCAAGCCAGCACAATGGCCTCTGTTATGACAATTAACAAGCACTTCCTCAGCATAAATAAAGGACAATGGTTCCAAGGGTGTGAGAGAAACTCTGTCAAAGTTATGGACACCTGTGGGCAACAGAGCTCTGCTGATGGTATTGGAGTCACATTTATACACATCAATAGTAATATTAAACCATTTTTCCTATATCTCTATTTAAATATCAGATGAAAGTACGAATCTTTAACCTTTGATTTTGAACCTATTATACATGAAAATCATCATAAATCGATCACATTAGTTTAAGTGGGTAATAAACGCATTTGTACTTATGTTTATCTTAAGTTGTCCCTTCTCCTTATCCTTGAATCATTACAAAACACTTCTATATCTATTTACGATTTATCACATGCATGGATTTCAGTAAATGCTATAATTTCATTGATTGTATCATAAGTATGTATGTCTTTCCATGTTGTACAATTGTTGTGCAATACGCTGCTTTTCTATTTTGCTGATTTACCACAATATTGATTTTGCATTTTTACAAAAAAAAAATCTGCTTGAACTTTTTTGCATGCATCTTATCTGTTGTCATTCTAAACTGAAACTGTAGGTTCAAGAAAATTGCATACATAATTGTGATTTGTTTACAGGAGAATAACAAGTATGGGGGAAAATTCTATCCGTAGCATGACCACACTATTGCAATTAACAGTGAAGGTTCGTGAACGCGCACAATTCTTCAGACATGATGTGCTTGCATGGCTTCCACCTTTTGCATCACTTTCAATATCCGCTCAGCCTACATCAGCTTCAACAAAAGCCAGTCCCTACATGTCATTCCACATTTTTCGGAGGTAACACTTGAGGTAAAATAGCATAGTTTTCTGATTTATTATGAATTTAGGAGAATTTCATAAAAATCCATTAAACATTATTTATCATCATTCATTCAACATCTTTACCACTTCCCATTTTTTTAGACATGTCTCATCTTTCAGTTTGGGGGAGTGTTGATCACCTTCATTTCTTTCTTTTGACCATGTCAGTAATATTCTTTATCATCCATGGATATTCTTATTCATTCTCAACACTTCTCTTATTCCATGTTGTTTTACACCAAGCATAGATTTCAACAGATTGTAGCAACCACCTCTCTTTGTTTTCTAGCATTGCATGAGGACATGCTAATTCTTCAGTTTGGGGGGGGGAATTGCTACACATGATGGATGTTTTCCACTTTCTTTCTCATTTAAGGCATACAATTTCATTTGTATATAGTGCAGAAATTGTTTTGCATATATCTTTAAAACTATGAACTGAATTCTTGTGATTTCTGGATAACAAAGAGGTATCATTAAAATACACAAACCTAGATAATTTCACACTAAATTAGTTCATAAAATTTCGAAAATTATGCACTATCACCTACAACCATTTTGTTTATATCTCATGATCCGTGCATCAAAACGATCTGATTTTTGAGAAAATGGTTAATGAAGTTTGTTGTTACTTATGTTACATTTTTCTGCAACTTCATATACATATAGTTGTTATGCCTTCATCAAGATTGCTAAAATTGAATATTCATTATTTGAGGAAAAATTCATTTGTTCTATCCATTTCATGAGTTGGGATGAACAATTTTCTTTGCTTAGTTAACGCATGGGTTTTGTCTTTGGGTTGCATGAGGACATGCAATATATTCAGTTTGGGGGTATGTTGGGCCGTGAATATGACCACTTTTTAACACTTATTTCATCTATTTTTACTCTTCTTTATCATATCATTTATTATAATTTATCATATAAATCCATTTTATAATGATTTATGCTCTTATGGATGAATATTGTTTCTTCTCCTTTATTTTTAATAAATTAATGATTATTATGCATAATTTATCAATGATGGTTTATTAATATATTTTGTAATATCACTTACCATTTTAGCCTCCAAGATATTTTCCAGATTGAAGATTTGATCTCCAAATCATCATCAAATATTCCAACTCAGAAATTCGCTAGAATAAGAAGTGACAGTTTTGCGGTTAAGATTCTGGGCAAATGAAGAAGAATCTGGAAATTACGGAACATGAGTTTTGTCCAGAACGGGCCCAATTAACTTTGGTAAAGAATGGTTTGCCCAAATTCGGCCTGTATTGAGAGAAACACATGATTTTCTCAGATTTGTTGTTGCGGTCGTCCTCCAAACCTCAGCTGCAAAGCCAAATTCGCCTTGATCTTGTTGAAAGATTGTTGGAAATATATTTTCTTGTTGGTCAATTGGTTGGGAACAATTCAATTTTTTTATGAGATATCCTGTTTACTATTTAATTTCTCCTCTCTTTGGTTATAAAAGGAGACATTTGTAAAAGAGAGGGGATGGATCATAGTTGTTGCTTTTGTGAATTGTAAACTTAATCAAAAGCTATGTTATTGAAAGCATGATTCCATTGTAATGTTGCTCCAGTTCAATTATTAATTGAAGTTGTTGTTTCATTCGCATCATCTGAAGTAGCTTGAGCAGTCCTTGCTGGTGGTTAAGGGCCCGACCCCTGGCAGCGTGAACTGCTCCTTTGTGTTATATTTCCAATTCCTGCAGCATGTGATTGATTTTCTACATACATGTTATTGTGAGTTTATTTCATTAGTTGTTTGTCATTTTACTGTCTTTATGTATTACGCGCTCTGTTTATGAGTTATTTCATTATTGTATGATCTAAATCTTATTTCTTACAACGTGGGTTAATTGAGACAGCATATTGCCTTACTTAGAACATTCTTGAATTCGTGGAAGTGACATTGGTTCTATCTTACTTTACTGTTTTATTATAATGGATTGTGTTGTCGTTCCTTCCCCATTTAACAAGAATCTTAATCCTTGAATTACTTATCTTGTTATGCTTCATGGTTCGGCATTTGATATTCCATTCCATTTTCTGTTTCATTTAACTGTTGTTCATTTCAGAGTGTAGATATAAAGCTTCGTTATTCAGTTCGTTGTTCAATAGAATTTACTGTTTAATAGAGTTTTGTTGTTCAATTCCTTTAATTTCGGTTTGCTGTCCATTTACATTGCTTTTCGTTTCATAGTTTACAAGAGTTTTCTTTCATTTCGATTGCTTTAAGATCACCAACTATAGAGGACACTGATTATTGCTTCCAAGTTCCCAGATTGGTTATCTCGCACCGATTTCTAAGGGAAGGAGTTATTGCTACTGTATCCCTGATCGATGTTTTGCAGATTGGTTTAATTAAGGTTTCAAAGCATTTCCATTTATGTTACTGTAATTAGATTTCTTTACAAGCATCCATTTACTCTTATATCTCGAACATTGTACTACATATTGCAAGGCATTACTCTTGCATAAATTGCTGCCTCAGATAGAGTACACTCTTGAAATAAAAAGTCGCTCCCGGATTGATAATTAATGTGAGATAAATAGGTGTTAAAAAGATACATTTTATGCCTCGACAGAAAGCAAGCTCATGTCTGAGGTGGGCATGCCCATGCTCAGAGATAGAACAACATGTCTGCATATCAAGTATAGAGCGGATCCAATATGTATCCAACTACAAAGGAAACTAAGAAATACATAGTGGATCATCTGATCATAGTCTCAAAAGTACATATCAAGGTCATGTCCTAGTATGACATATAGAAGAACTGATCAATGATGTCGAAGGAGATATTTTATCAGTGAAGTCACATAACTAATACTCAAAGTACTAGGTCATAAAATTTGAATAATGGTATTGCACGCAACTTGGGTGCCAACATATAAGATGGTGTTGTGATAAAATGCAACATATAAGGTGGATGGTGTCTCTGGTAGAAAACTAAAGGAGCTGATAAGTGAACCAAAACATGTTTATGGAAACCCGAGGTCTTCACCAACCTCCATGGTACATTTCTACACTATGGGAATAAATGAGCTGAAGTCAACCATGTGATAAATCGTTTGATTACCAGTTATTGATGTATATCGTTAACAAACTCGAGACAACTCACCCATAATGATGATGAGAGTGAAGCTACCCTAGTAAAATATAAAAATTTCAAATAAATGAGTTGAAATCAAACACTTGAGACAATCTACCAATCAGCAGACATTGATGTATTCTTGATCTGAATATGGGAAAGCTATTTATTTCTATGCTAGCTCCCTCATCGGTATTAAAAATGTGTTTAAGGATGGTCTCATGTGAAGGGGTTTACGTGTGTAGTTTCATGTGTCTTTGATGATAAAATTATGAGTTAATTAACTTTTAAAAACACATATACAACAAATGAAATTTAGAAACATAACTCACAGCAATCACATAACACAATGGATGATAATGGATTTCATCCCTCCTGGGCTACATCTACATGGACCTGCTTTAACTAGGTAGGCCCTCTTGGGATTATGAGTAAAATGTCTGATTACAAACACCTATATTACTCCAATGGATTTTCTAACTATTCCATTTGCTTCAGAACACTCAAACACCCCAAAAATGACTATTCAACCTCTGAATTTGGTTTCTAGCTCCTCTAGGCTTGACCTCACATCTTGGTGGCCATGGGCTTATTGAATATCCAAAGTGACAAAATAACTTTCATATGTGCTCAAAAACCTCAATAAATGGTACCACTATGTTCAGAGCATTAAATACATCAAAATTTGACTATTCATTCACTCCATTTGGCCTTCAACTGATCTGGGCACGACCTTCCCTCCTAGTGGCCACTGGCCCTTGGTTCAAAATTCTTCAAGTGACCAAAAACACCTGTATATTTTCTCCATTGCCTCTACAAGCTGTTCTAATGGATTAAGAGAATTCTAATCTGCTAGGAATGGTTATTCTTGAGCCCAAATTGCTCAAGATAGGCCTCCTTAAAGTTTCCCCTAGATTCTGCCTCTAAATCTGTAAAACTTCCAGTTAGCCCCATGAAAGTTGGAGGCCGCTCCGAATTCAGAGATTCTGCTAATAATATGCCAAGTTAACTGGAGGATTAATTATGGCTTTAATTGGATATTAGGAGGTTAACTATGTTCTTATCCCATTTAATTCAGGCGCTTAGAATCTGGCATATGGTAAGGTCTTGTGGAGGAGGGCTGGCCCCCTCCTTCCGTCGTTGAAGTGCTAGTGAGGCTTCAAATATAACTGCTCCACCAACACATATCATGTATTGTCCTACAGTGTGTTGGTAAGTGGTGGTAGTTGTTGAGGGGAGGTCATGGGGTTGAACCCCGACCTCTACCCCGTATATATGTTTTTGCAACATTAAAACGTGTGATCCAAAAAACCTTTGAACTATGCCTCCAAATATGGTATAAACCTTTGTAAACCTTTGGCCTGCAGTTAATATGCTCCACCATTAAAATAATGGACTTTGGATTATATTTTAATACCACCAAATAATATTTCTCCAAACCCAAAGTTTAATGTTTGCCAACGTATGGTAAAATACATGCTCCATCATTCAGACTAAGGTTCAAAACCTTTGCCATATTAAAAACCAAAGTAATATAGAATACACTCCAACCATATAAACATTTGAATTAAATCCGATACATTTGCATTTTCCTACCATATAAAATATGTATTTTAGAGTTTGGTTTTAATTTAAATGTGGAATTTAATAATTAAATTTTAAAATTAATATTAAATATTAATATATATAATAAAATAATATAATATATTATAAATATATATATCTAATATACACACAGATATATATATATATATATATATATATATATATATCAATTCAATCTTAATAATTAAAAAAAACATTTCGAGCACATAAATATCATGAACCCACATTCAACCTTGGAGGACATTGGGCAATTTTTACCTTCACAAACCAAACGAGCAAATCCCGCAATGACACTTGTCACAGTCCCATTGGACAAAAACTAAAGAAGATTCTTTGCATGCCGACTGGACTACCATGTCATCAGTTGTACTTGTTCTGCACATTTTTTTTCATTTGCTTGTTCTGAATGACGATTAGCGAACCATAAATTCCTCATTTAAACTCGATTTTCGACGAAACGAGTTGCATTAGATTCTTGGAAATGGGTCAATCGTTGTCATTTTGATTTGGTTCACTTATAAGAACTGCCATTTTTAAGCTAATTTTTTCCCTTGATCTAGATTCTGATCACACCTTCCCACTGACATGATTTTGGACCCACAAAAGCAGGTTATCTCATAAGAATTGAACACTCTTTTGTTTCCAAAAATATATCATCTTGATTCTACTTGGAAAAATATCTATGACAACCACTTGGTCACTGACATGCTTTTATTTAGCTTGCAAATGTCTTGTCTCTTCAACCATTTTTCTCCTTTTGCTACTAACCCAATCCAACACTTGTTGGTTGGTTGCTGATATAACACTTTTTTTTACCAAATCGATCCCTCGATACGTTCCCACTGAGAATCATCTTGGTCCTTTTCAGAATGAGTGAACTACAACAATGAGTTCCAACATCAGTAAAAATAAGAAAAGAGATGACTATTTTTTACCTCCATGTTTCCCAATTCGACATCTGGAAGAATGAATTCGCCATCTCATTCTCTCGGCATTAACACATAAAATGGTCTACAATGGCTACAAAATTCCTTGACATCTTGTCATAAACATAAGATATTCAGATTCAACCATCAATCTGAAAAACACATCATGCAAGAAACAACTTGACATCTCCTCTTTCTCCTTCAAAGTAACTAATTTCACATCATGTGAACATCGCCATGAACTCTCACATATTGGTCTCAAAATTCACCGACCAAACACAAGTCGACAAAAAATTTCCTCTTCAAAACAACCAAATTTCAAGTCAAGCATTAACATGTATAATAAATTGATGATTCTTTTCCCAAAACAAAAAGAATTTCACATCTCATGAAGCACTTCGTCAACATATACTTTTCATCTTTGGAGACAAAATCAACTCTTCCAAGACAATATGACATAACTGCAACACATAGTCTACCAACACAAGTCGACACTCATGCATGTGCAATTGATTAACACTCTAAAGCTGACAACATAAATGTTAAACAAAGAAAACGACCAACACATGTCAATTACTCATGCATGTTCAAGCACAATGACACCATCAAAATTAGACTCTTCATACACACAAACTCTCATGCATGTATACAATTCTTCAACTCTCTCACAAGTACAATAATAAGTACACAAATCCCATTCATATGTACATGTACTTAAAGGTAAAATGAACAATTTTTTCTACAATAAAGTGAATCAATATATTCCTCTTTCAAGCACCTTCTTGGCATAAAAATGTTGTTATTCATCAATAATGTTTTCTATTTATAGATGACTAAATATTTGTCCTAGATTTCAAAAAACAAGATTCTTGAATATTGTGAGTTTTAGAAATCTCACTTCCTTCATTATACTTATACCAAAATTTTCACTATTCTACTATTTTTCCATTCCATGGTCAACCTACCACTCCTAAAGTACCCCTCATGGGCTTATGCCACTCATCCACATCCTATTTTCCCACCTATGACCTCAGCACTCTGTTTTTCTTTTGCCTCACCCTTCCACTTTCCATCTAGGATTACCAAACCACTTGCTCCTTCTTATGTTTCACCAAGTTCCTCAAGCATTGATGATCTCAAAAATCTCTCTATAGGCTCTTTACATAAATCAATTACATTGGATTTTTGATCTCCAATACATCAATTTGTCAAAAACTTTGTTTGTTACACTTGAAGACCCCAAGCCAAACTTTCAGTCAAAGACCAAGTCAAAGGAGCTTCCCACTAGGTCATTAGGGTTTCATAGGTTTTAGGGTCATCCTTGGTATTTTCCACACTTCTTTCCTTGTGCTAGAACCTGATTCAAATGCTAAATGAGATCAACACATGGTTTTCCAAGAAAAAAATAGAAAATCTCCTAAGAATACCACCTTATCAAGTTCAAGTTTTGCAAAAGGAAACTGTGCATTTTGACATTTCTGCAGGAGTGTTATAGTGACTATCAACAGAAAATTGGTAAGGTAAGAGGCCTGCACCTCCATAAAGACATTCACAACAAAGATAGAGGGAGCAGTTTGTGTTCAAGGAAAATTAGGGTTTCTAAGCCTGATTGGGCCAGCAGTGTGCCAAGCAAGGATCAAATGAATCAAATCACATGGAGGAGGCACACCATGAGAACGAAAGATGGAAGAAGTTTTTTAGAAATCATAGATGAAAAAGGGAAAAAGGTGAGGTGAACTGGACATAAATGAATGAACTTGAAAGAGTTATAGAGAACTTAGAAGACAACACTGATAATTGTTCTCAAGCATCCTAGAAACCTAGGATTTTGGTAAGGTGATCAAAGAAGGTGAAAAGGTAAGTTTGGAATCCATAATGACAGCAAAGGGTTCCTGAAGATATCACTATTTGCAAAGATTAAAAACTCATACCAAGGATTTTTTCATGCCAACGATGGTCAAAAGAGTTAAAATGAAGCTGTTAAGCCTCCATCATGAAAGAAGATTTTAAAGGGCTACTGTGTATGTCATCCCAGAGTTTGCCAAGGTGAGATTCCTCACTGTTTCAAAAGACAAAGAAGTAAATAATATCAGTGAGAAGGGAAAAACCATGTTTTCAAGTCACCCACACTCAGAAATCTTAAAAGGGGTAAAAACATGATTACAACTTCATAATGAAAGAAAAAAGGGTTTTGACAGTGCTGATACAAAAATTCCTCAATTTTTTTTTTGAGAAGCTTACCATTACTAAATGAGCTAAAGATGTGTGGTAGGTTTCAAAATGGCAGAGAAGGTAGTTTTTAGGGCTCTGATATGTCAAGATGAGTAAAATGGACCCCCATGCTAAAAAAGGACCCTTTCATGTTTCCAGCAAGCTGCCACCAAAAAGGGAAAAGGAGCCACTTAAAAGTTTTCAAGTCACCTACAGTAAAAGACAAAGAAATATCAGTGAAAAAGTGACAGAGGATCAAAACATTAGAAAAGTGGTTTTTCTAAGTTCAATTTATTTTCCTAGGTTATAAAGGACCATTTTTTCCTTCACCCAACTCTTTGTGCACTTGCAAAGACAATCAGAGTATCCAAGAGAGAAATTTGGGCATTTCAGTCAAGTTTTGGGCAAGTCTACCCAGCGTGTTGATCAGCGGTTGTCATTGATGTCAACCCAAGCAACACCAAGGGCTAACCCAATATTACATGGAAACTTTGACCTACCAAATTAATATATTTTGGGTCAAAAATTCTTTTTATGGTTTCTACTTATCGAGATGTTTCCGTTGATATATGGCACGCCATGTAATTCTTCATGGTTTGAGAGATATTCATGTCTGAAGTTTGTACCCCCAGTTAGTGGGCTAAAACCCCATGGGGTTGGGGCATGGATCATTTAAAAGTCATAATTAATATTTTTTAAGCTCCTAAAATCCCTCCCACATTATTTTTTAAGCCCCTCTCAACCTAAGCATTTATATAAATTGTGATTCTCATTTCCTCCTTATGCAAGCGATTTCGCCATCTGAAATAGGTCATCGTGGAATTTTCACTCTAACTTGGTTTATAAGAAGGTTCATAAGCTGCAATTTTTATAAGGCAAAGCCGAACGCCTAAGGAATCTTTTGTAAAAATTTCAGATCAAGGTGCACAATATTTTTGGAGATATGATTTGTGGAAGTCAGGGTTTTTGCAGGCTCCTGAAATCAATCTCAAAGAAGTGACCTTGGTAAATTCATCATAACTCTCTCTCTCTGAGTATTGGATTGGAATTCCATAAAAAGTGGTAGATAATGCACAGTTGGTACTTTTCTCTCTATCAATTTAAGAGCCAAATAAAGAAAAAGTGACATGTGGCATGCCCTACAAGTACGCTCTCCTGAAATAGTCCATAATTAGGGCATTGTGAGAGATTGGGTATAACTCTCTCTTGATAAATCCAAATTGGGTCAAACTTGTGGCATTGGAAATATGACTCAGAGGACTACTACAAGACCAAAAATAAGATATTGAGGATCCGAAATAACGTAGATACACTAGATTCAATATCGAGCACCTAGAAGGCAAGAAAAAGCTAGATCATGTGTTGTCAAGGGTTGCAAAGGACCAGACTTTCTATGGTAGAAAAGAAAAGCAAGGTGCAGCAGAAGGTAGCATGACAAGGGCAGCAACCAAGGTGCATAATAGTAGCAATAATTTCATCATATGAAGTCTTCAAGTAGGCAGCACTGCATACAATCATTGTAAAGGTATAATTGTACTAAGTCGTTGTAAATACATTATTGTAATAATTGTACTAGTGTCTATCTGCCAAGGGTTGAAGAGGCAGTGTTGGGAGGTCTAGGATCATCATTAGGTGGTTTTTTCAAAGTTTGGTTTATGGTATATTATATCTTATTCTTCTACATCATTCTATATCATTGTAAAGTGGACCATTTTCCCTGGTACGGGAGTCCATTCTTCTTTTATTCTTCTATAGGGTGCTAGGGTGGTGCTAGGGTGAGTTGTAGCTCATTGGGTGTTGGGGCATCCATTTAGTTGAATAATGAAGAATATCAGGCGTTGGAGCGTCCATCTAGTGGGAGCTGGAGAAGAATGCTTTTCTAGATTCTAGGAAGTTGGAGCTTTATTTTCAATTGGATTTGAATATTAAAGAATTATTAGAGAAGCATTAGGCGGTTTTTGTCCTGGAGTGGGTTTCCACCTTAAAAACTATGTGAATTTGTGTTCCTCTTATTTGCTGCTATCATTGTAAAAACACTGATAATAATTGAAGATTAAATAATGCTCTAATTGGAAGGAATATTGATTCACCCCCCACCCCCCCCCCCCCCTCTAAGTATTTCCAACAATTGGTATCCAAGCTTGGTTCCTTCAATAGCAGTTATGCACTCTAGAAAGGAAGAATGGAGGTCTATCTCTTGGCGTAAGGTTACGAAGTATGGGACACTATTCAAAATGGATTTACATCAATCGCGGATGAACAAGGTAAGAAGAATTTGGTAAATGATGCAAAAGCAAAGAATATTATTATCAGTGGAATTATTGAATCTGCTTATCATAAGGTGTTGGGTTGTAAAACCGCTAAAAATGTATGGGAAAAGCTTGAGAATATATATGCAAGTGACTCAAATTTCAAAGAACCAAATCTTCAAATATATAAAGAAAAATTTGAGCAACTCAGAATGAAATAAGGTTGCAACATTGCTGCATACTTCCAATACGTTGATGAAATAACCAATACTCTGGAAGGATTGGGAGAGCCAGTTGACGAGAATACTATTATATGGAAGATTCTTAGAACGTTACTAGGGAGATTCAACCGAAAGGTATTGGTCTTAGAATATAGTGCAAATCTAGACAAACTCAGCAAGGAAGAATTACATGGAGTTTTCATAGCATATGAAATGAGACTTGATGAAGAAAAGGGTACTTCAAACCTAGAAACTGCGTTCGTTGCATCTAAGAAAACCAATAAGGACAAACAACCTTCAATTGAAATGACATGCACCTGCAAGTGTGAAGAAAAGGAAGATGATGGAGAAGGTCTTTCAGATCAAGAATATGCTTACTTTACGAGAAAACTAAGACCTGGTAAGGGAAAATTCAAAGGTAAACTTCCATTGATATTTTTCAACTGTAATGAGGTTGGGATTTTGCATCAAAATTTCCAAACAAAAGTGATTGAAACTAAAAAGGAAAGAAAGGATTTAAGAAATTCAACAAGCAAGGATCCAAAAGGAACTTTCTCTCTAAAGAAGATAGCTCATCATCCGATGAAGAAAGTGACAGCAAAGAAGAAGCCAATGAGGGAGTATTGTTTATGGCCAAGCACAATAAACCCAAGCACAATAAACAAGAGGTATCAAACAACGAAGAAGAAGGATGGACTATAGAAGAATTTTATGAGGAAGCAATCAAGCTTATAAAAGATCTCAAGGAAGAGAAGATCTGTTCCAATACTCTTGAAGAACAAGTTCAAGGTCTCAAAATTGAAGTTGAAGAACAAAAATGCATTGAAGAGTCACTTCAAAAGAAGTTGGAAGAAAGAAACCAAGAAAGGGAAGAATTAGAAGCTGAAGTAGTTTCGCTGCGTGAGGAGGTAAATAAAGGAAAAACTATCCAAAACTATGCCAACAGCTCAAGGGCATTGGAAGAACTCATCAACAATAAATGATCTTACAATGACAGAACTGGCATCGGTTACAAAGAAGAAGAAGCAGGACCTTCTACAGCAAAATACAATGAACCTATGAGATCTGACATGCATGTAGACTTCACTGGACAAGATTCACAAGAACAGGCTTGGAAGACAATTTCTTGACGAAAATTTCCATCCAGGTACCAACATATTTTTTATGGCTATTGTTATTCATGCGGAAAATTTGGTCATAAAGCTGTAGAATATCGTACGTACCCTAGGAACGAATACAATTCCAGGAGATCTGTCAAATATGAACCTCCCAGGGCTCAGCGAAACATCAATAGATTTGAAAATTTAAGAAATAATAATGAATGTTACAAATGTCAAAACTTTGGATGCATAGCCAAAGACTGTAGACTTGAAAATCCTCCAGAAGAATCTTCGAAGCCACATAATGAACGAACATGGAAGAAGAAGAAGAATGATAATTGTGCTCTCACTTTTAAGGTTCAAAAGAACAAAGATGTGTGGTATGTTGATAGCAGTTTCTCAACGCATATGACTGGAGATAGAAATAAATTTGTATCTCTGAAAGAGAAGAAGGATGGAACCGTGTCGTTTGGAAATGATGGATCTTAAAATGTTATAAGATCAGGTACTGTCACTCTTGGAAGCAAAGATTCTCTAGCCAAGAGTTGAAGAGGCAGTGTCAAGTGGTCTAGAATCATCATTACGTGGTTGTGTCAAAGTTGGGGTTATTTTCTGGTTTATCTTCTTCTTCTACATCATTCTATATCATTGTAAACTGGACCATTTTCCCTGGTATGAGAGTCCATTATTATTTTATTCTTCTATAGGGTGGTAGGGTGGTGCTAGGGTGAGTTGTAGCTCATTGGGTGTTGGGGCATCCATTTAGTTGACTACTAAAGAATCTTGGGCGTTGGAGCGTCCATCCAGTGGGAGCTAGAGAATAATGCTTTTCTAGATTCTAGGAAGGTGGAGCTTTATTTTCAATTGGAGTTGAATATTAAAGAATTATTTGAAAATAATTAGGTGGTTTTTGTCCTGGAGTGGGTTTCCACCTTAAAAAATGTGTGCATTTGTGTTCCTCTTGTTTGCTGCTATCATTGTACAAACACTGATAATAATTGAGGATTAAATAATGCTCTAATTGAAAGGAATACTTATTCACCCCCCCTCTCAGTATTTCTAACACGGCGCTACGCGTTCTGTGTCCGACGTTGTGCATTCAGAGGATTTTCCAGTGAAAATTTTCATTTTGCTGCGCATTCAGAGACACGTGTTGCATATTTGTGCAGGTGCTACACGTTCAACCAGGAAAGCCCGACAGGCCCAGACTACGTTCAGGCGTTGCACCAAGGAGACCCTGATAGGCCCAAGCTGTGTTCAGGCATTGTGCCCAAGGAAGCTCGACACCTGAAAACACATGTAGGCACTACGCATTGGGCAGAGAGTACCCAAATCTACGTGAAGGCATTGCAATTTCACCTGAAGCTCCTCCTTCACTTGCAAGCTCCAAGAAAACATCAAAAAACTCCTTCAACCTGACATCAAAGGAATTTCAACGACATTGCAAATTTGTAGGTGGATGTCTTAATTTTTCCTCCAGTGAATTTTGATGGTTTAATGTCAAAATAAATTGAACAAATCCTAATGAGTGAAAAACCCTAATATTCATGCTCAAAACCCTGTTTAAACATCCATCATCTACAAACAACAATATATCAGTCAAATAGGGTATGAAGTAGTATGGTTTTTGTGATTTGAAGTTGACCATTCATCAAAGGTTAAAAGGCTCAGTCATACACCTACACCTTCCTCTCCCTCACTTGCAAAGGATGCATTTAATCCATCATTCCAATTCACTCCTCGTATCGCGTTTCACAAATAGAGCTAGGGTTTGTTTAAAAACAACAGTAATCAAAATGTAAGGAGAAGGAGAAAATGTTAGTAGTGAAGAAGGCCAAGTGCCTAGGAGGAAAACATAAAGAGCTAGGAAGGTTAATAGGTTTGATCCCAAAGACAATATGGAGCTTAATGCCTCTCTTATGATTATCACCTGTTTACAAAATGTAGGGTCTTTTTAGTTTTGTGAAAAATTCCAACAGGTGCAAAGTCACCCTGAGCTCACTAGGTTGTTTATCCTCAACCTACACAATAAAAAAGTGAATCTTGCAGGGTTAAAATTTGAGATGTCATCAGATGCCATTTCTATTTCCACTGGAATGCCTAATATTGGTGAAAATTGGTTCAAAAGAGAAAATTTAGACATAAGCTGTTATGAGCCATTTCTCAAACCTAAATACAAAGAAGGCTACAAATATATCTTCCCTATTTCACATTTGTTGGAGAGGTATGCACCCTTGATGAGGGTCATCATGAAATATTTTACATGTGAGGGGAGGTACTCTAGACTTTACTCCTATCATATCAGATTACTCATAAACTTTACTAGGGTTAAGATGCTTAATTTACCCTACTACCTATATAGGAGTATTTCCAATATGTCTTTTGTTGTACAAAAGAGGAACTATTCCCATCAAATGCAAATTTTATTCCATCACTCCTTGATCAAAATGGTTGTGCTACATCAATTGGAGCAAAAGGGCATACCATGGGAGGTGTTCATTGCTCATGAGGTCTTCACAAACCCACAACCCCATCCTCACCAGAATGTGCCCTCATCATCCTATCCTCCTTCCTCACCCTCTCCTAATGCATCAGACAATGAGGGAAATGAGGGTGAACCATCAAATGATAATGAAGGAGAGGGAAATGATAAATCAAGCAATGATGAATAAGAGGACAGTAAAGAGGAAGAAAATGAAGAGGTAGGGGGCAGTGATGTCAGCATGGAAGAAACAAATGATGATAAGGGAAATGATGATGTTGAAGATGAAGAAGCAGAAGACAATATGGACACAAAAGAAGGAAGTGGCAGTGAACAATCAAGTGACAATGAAAATGAGTTTGATGAGGCTATTAATAATGAAGAGACAGATGATGATGGTGGTGGCAGTGAAACTAAGAGCCACAATGATAGTAAAAACAATGAGGTTCCTAGTAGTGATAAGGGCAGTGATGATGTTGGAAACAAAGACGATAGTGATGAGGAAAAAATCATGGAAATTGAAAACAATGATGATGCTAATGACAACAATGACACCAAGGACCAAAATATCAATGAAGCTGATGATGACAGTGAAGAAAATGAAGATTTTAATGAGGCTCTTGACAGTGCTAATGATGATAGTGTAGAAATTAGTGAAGAGGCAAACAATGAGGCTGATATTGAAGATAATGAGGTGAGCATCAGTGAAGGAAATGAAGAAGAAAACATCGAGACAAATGATGGTAACCATAAAAGCCATGAGGACAACAAAGGTAGCAGTGATAATGATAGTCAAGATGGAAACAAAAATCATGACACCAAAATAAGCAGAGTTGAACCTTTTCCTTTGACATACCAAAGAGGATAAAGACATGTGTTTACTGCCTCTAAAAGGCAAGGGGCCATGCCTTCCACTTCCACCAAGCAGCTAGACAAAGGCAAACAAAAGATCAAAGAAGAAGAAGAAGAAGATCAATATGAGGTTGAGAAAGAGTTTGAACTCATTCGTACTGACAGTGATGAGGAAAGTGAGGCAAATATCTCAAGCTTGCTCCTCCAGAACAAAAATGCCCAAATCAAAGACCTCCAAGCAAATCTAGATAGTGCCAAGTATGTGAATAGTGTCCTTGAGATGGAGAACAAAAAGCTAGGGGAACAAGCCCAGAAAGAAGCTCAAAGAGCACCGGTAAAGCTAGAGGAATTCATGGGCACCTATGAGGAAAGTGAAGATGAAGAAGGGCAGTCCAAAAGAATACCAAGAACCATGGGTTTAAAGAAGGCCTTAGCAAGACAAAGAGAGTAAGAGTCCAGCTTGGTAGAGAAACTCCCTCTAAGTGAGCTGCTTGCCATGGAGATAGAATATGATTGGGAGCCTTGGATAGAAATAGAAAACACACACTTGGAGTCCAAATTGGAGAAGGCAAATAGGGCCCCTGGCCTACAGAAAAAGACGGCCAAGCACTATGAATTGAAAAATCAATTTGCAAGGGCCAAGCTCAAAAGAGCCCTTGCTGAAATTCAAACACTCAAGGAGAAAAAACACCAAGAAAACCTTGATATCTTAGTTTATGCTTCTCTACAAACATCCCAAACTCCATGAAGAATATATTTGCAAATTTTGGAAACTTTTTGAAAATTTTTAGCTCTTTGCTGATTTTAAGGCCTGAAGGTGAAACACCCTTGGCACTACGATTTTCCTTTAGGAATCCCGAGGTGAAAAAATTACATTGTTGGAATCCTCGGCTCATTTAAAACATGCTCACCAAATTTCAGGTCATTTGGAGTTGATTTGGTCCCTCAAAAGGCTAAAAAACACCCCAAAATTCACCTTTCTGCCTAGTTTTTAGGACTGGCATTGCGCCTTGAGTAGCCTTGGGAGATTTACTTTTTGAACAGGTTAATAGTGCCCAATCATAAAACCAAGGGAAGCTTTGCAAATTAGACTCGACAGGCTTTCG
This sequence comes from Pinus albicaulis, assembly GCA_034641835.2. Classification (NCBI taxonomy): domain Eukaryota; kingdom Viridiplantae; phylum Streptophyta; class Pinopsida; order Pinales; family Pinaceae; genus Pinus; species Pinus albicaulis. The sequence goes on along the minus strand of CM076577.1, from coordinate 1,448,480,844 downwards.
AATGAGGCATCACGTAGAAACTTCCTACATCGGGAAGGCCATCAAAACTTGGATGCAAGTGGACCGAGGTTTTCTGTGCATGCGCTACAGCTTCAGACCTCACTATTGCTCCCTTTTGTGCAAAAAGTCAAAAAAAGACACTCATTTATGGAAAAAAAATATTTTAGTGTTTTTTGGTGCAAATCACTCCAAATTTAGGTGATAAGAGTTACTTTTGCATTTATTTCATGAAATATTTGTGTCTTGGGCCTTGCATGGTGTCTTAGACATAAATGACATTTATGGGTATTTTTGACATTTTCAAATCCTATTTAGGGTTTTTTCCCTCATTTTATAGATAAATAGAGCATGAGGGCCTTATTGTAAAAGGTTGGTATTTTATGACTCTAGTGAGCAAAACATATTTTATTTTTGAGATTGAAGAGAAATTGGTGTTGTAGAATTTGTGGATGGCTTGTTTTGATTGATGATGGAGAAGGCTTGCTTGCAGAATCCCTGAGCATGGTTTATGGTGATGTGCTTCTATTCAGTTCTTTTTTTCTTATGTATCATTTTGTTACATCCTTCTATATTGTAGTAGGGCAAAGGTTTTAGACTAAGAAATGTTTTTCAAAGGCACCTTAGCTCTGTTTGTTCTTCACTGCCTCTATGTTTTCCTCTGCTAGGTCAATTTAGAGAATTCTTAGTTGCTCTCTAGACCCACTTATGCTTTTTTATCTCATGAATGGTTCAATATAGTAGATGTTAAAGATGTTTTATGGTTAGCCGTGCTTGTTTGATGTTACTTAAATATTTTTCTTGAGATCTTTCTTTGAAGCATCATTGATTAGGTTTAGCCAAAGAGGTTGTGTTTTGATCATGCCCTTTGTCTATTATTGAAAGGTTGTCTTGAAGATCTTTATATATTGATAAATGATTTTTAGGAGTTCCCTCTTCTTTTATCTATGTTATTTCTCTATCTTAAATATTTTCTAACCTTGAAGGTGAAATCATTAGAAGTTAAATAAGTTTCTTTCCTTCTATAGTTCACTGGATTGTCTGTCCTAAATGATTATTTTCTCAAGTTTAATCAAAGATTTATTGGTTTTCCCTTTCTTATGATTACTTATTTGCACTGAGTAGTGTTAAAAACCCTTCTTTTTTTAAAGGTATTTGACAAAGGAATCTCAACTGCCCTTTGCCCTACTAGTTCACAAACTTGAAGTTCATTTCATCTCACACCTACCTTGAAGATCCATTTAACCATGTTAGATTTTCCTTGTGATGCACCCCGATTCATTGTTGATATATCCATGACCTTTTGTAGACTCCATAGCCCAATGACTTGAAGATCTCTCACTCCATCTATTCTACTTAATCATCTACCCAACCAAAACAAACAAACAAACCCTAAACTTAACAACTAGCCTAAAACCAAGCACTAAGAGAAAACAAGTTCACATCATTTGCACAACATAGAGAGAGCCCTCCTTGAGTCTAGGAAGGCTGGGTCCTAGGATTCCAAAGACTAGTCTGATGTTACCCCTTTTCATTTGTTCTCACCAATCTAGCAAACTATAGGGACCTAACACATGCAATATGAATTCCATTGGCAAAGAAATGCATCAACAACAAAATAAATGCAAAGCCTTAATTGGATAAGAAATCTAACCATTTCTTACCAAACCATTTCAATGGTGCTACTTTTGGCTGCTCATCATCATCATGTGAATCATCTTGACCCACGTCAATTATGGAATCTTATTTTCCATTATTTCCATTCTCTTTCTCTACATTCTTCAAATGTTTTGGATGACTTGTTGGATACAAAGTCAAACACTTGTCTACAAGATGACCTTGCTTATGGAAATGAGTGCAAAAAAATTGCCTCTTCTTTTCCTGCCTCCTTTGCTTCAAAAATTTCCTTTGCATGGATATCTTATTCCAACACCTTGAAACATTATGGTTATCCAAACCACAAAAGGAACATGAAACTTTTCTCCAAATATTATGTGAGAATTTTCCGTGTTTATCATCATCAAAAGCAACTTGATTAAAAGAAGATTTATACCTTGAAAATTCACCTTTGTCGCATTCTTGAGGAGGTGAATTTTATGATGTAATGGCTCTCTTCGAAATACCAACAATGCATTCAATGAATGTAGAGCTTTCAACATCCTCCTGTTCTCCATTCTCATTAGCTACATGCTTATAAGAACCTTCTTGCAAATTGGGTGTAAAACTTTTGCATTCCTCATGAACATAATATTCACATCTTGAGATAATGAACATGAAATGAAAGTCATTCTTGGAACACGTTCATGTGCCTCCTTGGCTTTATAGCTTTCTCCTTCATGTTGTACATAACCAAGACCCAAATACTTAAGCCTTTCCTCAACAACAATTGGCTCAACTATGCCTTGTATATATTTGCACAATCCTTTACCTTCATAACCCATATTCATCAATAATTTGGACCCTATTCCTCTAGTGTGTCTTTCAAAAGCACCTACACATTCAATTTGAGAGGAAATTGAAGATAAAATTGAGTTTATTACCTATTTTTGAAGCACATGCTTGGCTAAGGCTTCCTTGGCATCATGGAGTTGAGTCTCCATCTCATGCATCCGTGCTAAGTTTTCATTTACAATATGGAGCTGCGTCTCCATCTCATGCATCTTTTCAAGAAGCTCTTGCTTCTCCTCCTTCATGGAAATCAACTTCTCTTGAATTTTAATGCTCTCCCACTTATCTTCATACTTCTCATGCATATTATCAATCATGAAGTAGAGTTTTTGCAACATCTCTTTATTAAAGAGTTTTTCTAAGGAAGATTTATAAGAAGCATCACTCAATGAAGCTTTCATCACACCTATAATGCATACAAAGCTTCTTTGCTGTGATTTGAGATCTGAATTCTCAATCTTGACTTATTTTCCTTCACACATAAACTTACAAGTTCACTTTGTAAAATTTTAGAGTTAAATTATCCTTGAAAAAATTCAAAAACCAATAGCTATAGGATAATTAGCTAACCTTGGCTAAAATGAGCTAAAAATTTTCTCTGATACAAACTTAATCTGAATAGGAGAAAACTAGTTATTTATATGCTAGCTCCCTCATCAATATTAAAATTTTTTTTAAGGATAGTCTCATATTAACCACTTGTGAAGGGGTTTATGTGTGTAGTTTCATGTGTCTTTGATGATCAAATTATGAGTTAATTAACTTTTAAAAACTCATATACAAAAATTGAAATGCAGAAAATGTTAACAAATTAAATATTACAGAGAAATTCAACACAAAAAATATGTAGAAACACAAACACAAAAAAAACATATAAAACCAGAGAGACATAGATATACGTGGTTCACCCAATTTGGGCTACGTCCACCCCAAACAAACAATCCTTCCTTTCTATTATCCAACAAAATGAAGAGACACAACCTACAATAGATCTGATGTAATATCCTCTGTTCTCTCTCACAGTCTCCCTATCTGTTTGTCGCTCTGAGAATACAAATACAATACATAGTCGCAATACAATACCCTCTTACAAAATGAGGGGTTTCCTTCTAGGGAAAAAAACCCTAAATTAAACATAACTTCTACCTTGAGATCATCTGTCTAATCAACGACCCAGATTGACTAGAAATTACAATAATTTTACAAATAAATTTTACATCTTTTTTTTAGCTTCAGGGGTGTTTCCCCTAAAACCCCCCACCAAAGGGGGGCTCCATAAAGTTGTAGCCACATCCCCTGCACCCCCCAGGAAATGTTTAATTACGGGTGGCATTTCCGCCCCGTTAAGAATAGTTGTCTAGCCCTCTCATACAAAATAAAGAAGATAATTAGGCTCCACACCCATTAGAATAATAACTCATAAAAATTGCATAACAGAATGGATAATAATGGAGTTCGCCCCTCCTAGGCTACATCTCCATGGACCTACATTAACTAGCTAGGCCCTCTTAGGATTATGAGTAAAATGTCTGATTAAAAGCACCTGTATCGCTCCAATGGATTTTTGACTATTCCATTGGCTTCAGAACACTTAGATACCCAAAAAATTACTATTCAACCTATGAATTTGGTTTTTGGCTCCTTTAGGCTTGACCTCCCATCTTGGTGGACATAGGATTGTTTAATCTCCAAAGTGACAAAATCACCTTTATATGTGATCCAACGCCTCTGACAATGGTATCACTATGTTCATAGAATAAAATATATGAAGAATTGACTATTCATTCACTCCATTTGGCCTTTAGCTAATCTGGGCATGACCTTCTCTCCTGGTGGCCCTCAGCTTCAAAATTCTTCAAGTGACCAAAAACAGCTATAGATTTGATCCATTGCCTCTATATTCTATTCCAATGGATTCATAGCATGCCAATCTACTAGGAATGACTATTCCTAAGACCAAATTGGTCAAAAGTTTCTCAAAATAAGCCTTGTTAAAGTTTCCCTAGATTATGCCTCTAAATCTGGAAAACTGCCAGTTAGCCTCACCAAAGTTGGAGGCCGCTCCAAATTCAGAGATTTTGCTAAAAATCCGCCAAGTTAAATGGAAGATTAATTATGGATTTAAATGTATATTAGGAGGTTAACTATGTGCTTATCCCATTTAATTTAGGCACTTAGAATCTAGGCATATGGTAAGGTCTTGTGGAGGAGGGCTAGCTCGTGGGGCTGGCCTCCCCCTTCCATTGTCGGAGTGTTGCTGAAGCTTCTAATATAACTCCTCCACCAAAAAATATCAAGTATTGTCCCGTGGCCTGTTGGTAAACGATTGTAATTGTTGTGGCGAGGTCACAGGGTCGAACCCCGACCTCCGTCCCATCTATATATATATATTTGCAACATTAAAACACACCATCCAAAAAAAAATTGAATTATGCCTCTGTTGGGGTTCCCATGTTTTGGCAAGGTTGGAAATACCAAAAGATGAGACAAAATCAAACCACTTTCAGACCTCAGGATCTAGCCCTCCTGGGTACAGAGAGGGATATCTCTATATAAGCAAAGGTTTTGTGTCTTTGAAGCTCAAATGTTAAGATGTTAGGCTAGTTATACGGCTCGGAGTTTGTTTGTTTGATTGTTTGAGTTTGGTTGTTGGGATTCAGGAAGGAACGGTTCAATATAAGACAAGGAAATGAGCAGAGAGGATTTTAGGCCAAGGTAGATAACTTAGAGAATGTCAAGGCCATTGGGCAATAAAGTCAGGAAAGGGTTTACTTGCTGTTCAATGTGAAAGCTTTCAGTTGGGCTAGTCATCTAAAGCATTGGATCCTAAAATGATTGGGTGGCATGGAACATTAAGGATTGAGAATGAAAAGAGGAAAACCATCCAATTCTGTCTATAGATCAGGTCAGAGGTCATTTAACTCCAGGCCTTCTTGGACATAATCAGAGGCAACTTGAGGGAACTTGGAAAGTTTAATTGAAATGGAAAGATCCTAGTGAGGCAGAGACATAGTTCTAAACCCCCCAGTGTTCTCAACTCATTTAATTAAATCTAAACAAGAACATCTAAAGACAGATTCCATTAATTCATACATTAGCTAGCAATATATCAGACCACTACACTAGTTAAATTAATTGAAATCAATCCTTAGATAACACATTTAGTAGAAAACATAAAGGTAAGGAGAGCAGAAACATAGGGTGCCTAACAAGGGAAAATCCTATGCCAGATTTCTGATGCAAGCCAGAAGAAGTGTAATGAAACGAAATAAAACACAGAGATAGAAAAACATCACCAGTTGCTTTAGATCAAGATCCAAAGAAATGTGCTTGTCATATTAAAAAACAACACTAGTCATAAACGACATTGCCCATAGCTCGAACATTCAGCCTTAATACATCTTTCTTCAGCCTATCTTACAACTCTACACAGAACTATATCTCATAGAAAAAGCTTACAGTTCTCTAATATCTCATCAACAACCTTTACAATAGTTTTCTCATGATTTTTATAGCAGATGAGAAGCGAAGGAGGTAGGTAGAAGATTAAATGAAACATTAAACTCAGAAAAGAAAGGGAGGGCTGAAACCCATTCTGTTTTAAACTTTGAGCATTAATCTCTGGCACCTTTTGAGGAAAAAATGGTGTTCATCAGGCTTCATTTACTGTAGGTATGTTTCTGATGCATTCTGGTTTGCCGCACTTTGGTGTGTGAATAGAAAGGTACATAAATGAAGAAATGATCTGCCATACTTGTGAAGTAAGTGCTTTGATAGCCCGGGACTGTACTTTAAGGCGAAAATATTCTCTGGAACACGGCATGGAATAGAAATAGTATGGGAAACCCATCCTTCCCTAGGAAAACATTCTGATGATGTAGAGAAACCTGTCATAAATTAATTTCCACACCTCTGTTAGTGAAAAAATTGTCGTTGCGTCCATACTGTGTAATTATGGCGGCGTTTCAACTCTTGTACTTTGCAGAAACTCGCAACTGTGCGTGAAGAAAAAACAATACATATGAGGGAAGATGGAGCAGAGGGCGGAAGATATGACAGCGCAGCGGTGGAATGGTGATTATACACAAAACAATGGTGAAAAAATCAATGAAATGGTGGAAATTATGAACAATAGAGTTTCGGTGGTGGAATGCAACACAGACCGTTAGATCATGGTCAGGGGACCAAGATCGACGACGGGGATCGAGAAGTGGAATGATATATGAAATTGGGCGGAAAAACTATGAAATATAAGACTTTAGTGTAAAGTCTTAAACTTTAGACTTCGAACAAAATAAAAAGAAATGCGAAGGAAATGAAATGAAATGCGAGGAGGGATCGTACACGGTGGGACCTGATGTGGTGGAGGGAGATTCATCCTTGACCGTTAGATCTTCAGATCTAATGGGCAGTCAGGATCAATAGCGGAGCATCGCAATCGGGAAGAAACAGAGGGAACACACTTATAATTTCCGATTGTGATCAATAAAGGGGAGCGATGACCGTTGGATATACCCGGGGATCAACGATGGAGATGCAGATCGGGAGATCGCAATCGGAGGGGACACAAAGGGTGACACAACCAAACTTCCGATTGCGATGAGCGGGGGCAAGCGATAGACGTTGGATTAGACAAAGGGATCAATGAATGGGATGATATCGGGAGATGATGTGATCAGGGATAGGAAGGGAAAACTTGCGATCGATCGGCGGAAGGAAGCTATGATCAATTGGGAGGGAGAGTAATCAGAAGGGAAAAGCGATCGGAGGATCGGGGGTCGGAGCTGCGATCAATCGCATCGCAAGCATTTGCGATGGACCAATCGGAGGGGAAAACATAAGTGTTGCGATTGAAATTTTGTGACGTTGCGCGGGCCGTCCGATCTATATGGCGGATCAACAGTGGAAAACAGAGCGGAGAACTTAACGTGATAAGCCACTCGCATCAGAACTTTTTAAGTTTAAAAAGGAATGCACCCCTCCGACTATCTTCCAATTGCGATTAGCGCTCAGGACTTAAGTGCTTGGTCCTGGCGCTTGGGCACATGGGGGAAATGGTTCAAGGGGCTTGCGAGAAAGGGGCTCAGGCCTATATTAAGGTCAAAAAGTGGGGTTTTAACCCATTTTAATGCATTTCAAAGCCTAAGGAGGGTAACGGTAGGGAGATAGAGGGGAAATTTGAGGAAACAAAGGGCAATGGTGGGATTTCATGGGGATTTTGGGGAAATCTAGGAGGTTGATGAGGAAAATAGGGGGGACAAAGGGAACTTGGGCAAGAAGGAAAAGAGGATAAAATGGGGAAAATTTGCAGGGATACAAGGGGCGAAATAAGGCCTTTTGAGAAAAATTTATCTTTCAGCAAGGCTCATGGACACCAGAACAGCAGAGGGAAAAATTCATAGGCAGGGAATCATAAAAAGACTTCAAGGATGATGTGTTTTCAGGGAAATGCATTCCTTGAAGGCTCATAAAACAATCTAGTTCCTTGCTTGCTTGTCAAGGAATTCATAAGGGGCTAACAGTGGCTCCACATGGGGATGGCTTCTTCTTAAGGGAGTCAAGAATTCAGAAAATGATCTTTGGTGTAGGCCAGATGCCTGCTACTTAAGCCACATTTATTCTTTGATTTTTAACTGCCACAAATATGTTAGATCAGCAAAACATCCCAACAATCTACCTACCCATCCTACAATCCTAGCACTTTTCTTCTAGGGTGCATTTGAACTAGTAGACCCTTTACATCATTTATTTCTATAACAGAAAATAAACCTATTCTAAATCTACCCTTATTTCTCCATGAGACCAGATTAGAATGTTGGTATCACATGTTTCTCTACCTAATCTAATATCTGCTGGGATTAAACTATCCAGCAGATTTCTTCTCTACATTCTACAACAGAAATTTAAAAACAGTCAAACTAGGATTAGACAGTCTAGTTTTCTGTTGATCCAAGGCATAAAGAAAATTGCACATGGATAGAAAATTTGCTGAAAACTGAAGACAAAACTTTGAAGGCTTGAAAACTGAAATCTTGTAGCATCCTTCTTTATTTTTGTGACTCAAGTTTTGAGCATGTTAGAGTCACTTCTTTTCTTCATTTCAGCTCTGGTTTTGGGCATGTTAGAGCTGATTTTTCTTTATTCTTTGCTGGCCCAGATTTTGAGCATGTTAGGACCAACAACTTTGCTTTCTTTGGCTCAGGTTTTGATCATATTAGAGCCAATCCTTTGCACTTCAGAGGTTCATGTTTTAAGCAGGTCTGAACCTCTCCTTTCTCTCTATTTTTTGGAACATTTTCTCTTTTTCTTGAAAACAAAAAACTGCAATGGTATGTACAATGGACATGAAAACTGGAAATTGAAAATTAGTAGAAGTAGTGTTTGAGGATCCTACCATTGACAAGACCCCCAAACAGCTCTGTACCATCTAATTCTTGTAGGAAGAAGGAATTTTGACCCACAGTGGCCTGGATGATGTATGGACCTTGCCACAAATTGTCAAACTTGCCATGCTTTCCTTTGTCCTCTCTTCTTGAGTCCCACTTCGGAACTTTATCACCAATCCTAAAATCAACAGCTTTGGTTCTCTTGTCAAACAACTTCTTTATGTTTTCCTGGACTTTGACAGCTCCGTTATAGACCTCTTCCCTTGTTTGCTGAAGATGGATTGTTTGGTGTATCCTTCTCACGATACTATCTTCTTCTGATTGAATCTCTTGAACCAGCTTGATTACTGGTACCCAAAGGCTGGTAGGGAAATTTCTTCTGCACCATAGACAAGCTGAAAAGGTGACATGCCAATGGATTTCTTCGTTGTAAGCCTGTCATCCCACAAGGCATGCACCAACTTGTAATGCCATGAATTTTTGTTCTCTTCCAGTAGCTTTTTGATGATGGTCACTAGGCTCTTGTTTGATGATTCAGCCAATCCATTACCTTGAGGGTAACAAGCAGTTGAATGACCCAGTGTTATTTGATACCTATGACAAAAATCAACCATTTTCTTGGATCCAAAAGAAGCAGCATTATCGGTGATTATTTTCCTTGGGCAACCAAACCGAGAGAGAATATGACCTTCTAAGAACCTAATGATGACTGAATCTATGGCATTCCTAGTAGGTATGGCCTCTATCCACTTAGTGAAGTAGTCTGTGGTTGTTAATATCCATTTGTGTTGTGCAGAAGAAATAGGGTGGATTTCTCCAATAAAATCTAGGCCCCATTGCATGAAAGTTCCTTCAACAATGATGGGTTGTAAAGGGAGGGGAAGGAGTTTTCTCTTGCCTTCGAAAATATGGCATTTGTGGCAGGAAATTACCATATTATGGACATCATTGAAGAGTGTGGGCCAATAATAGCCAGCCCTGAGTATTTTTTTTGCAGTGGCCTTCCAGTTCAGGTGGCCTCCACATTCTCCTACATGAAATACTTGTTTAATCCTTTCTGCCTCAGCTTCAGGCAAACATTTAAGCAATAGGCCATTTGGGTTTTTCCAGTATAAGTTTTTATTCAAAATGCAGTAGTTTCTAGATTTTAGTTTTAGGAATCTGGCCTTGGTTTTTGACAATTCAGGTGGAACATTGAGGTTGGTGAGCACATAAAGGATATCAGAGTACCAAGGGGAGTTCTGAAACTTCTCCTCAACCGTGGGATCAGGCAGTCCTTCCTGCTCATCCAAGGCATTTACCATGTTAATTTCAAGGGTTTGCAGGTTTGATTCAGCCATTAACTTAGCTAAGCCCTGACCCTTGATTAGTTTGGCGGGTTTTATCTCAAGTTCGTATTCTAGAATCACAACAATCCATTTGCCCCTCTTCCCATGTAGGTCTTGGGATAGAATATCTTTGACTATTATGTTAGGCACATAAGCTATGGTATGGGAATGCAATATGTACACCCTAAAGTCCTTTAAAGCCTTAACAAGAGCATAGGCCTTTTTTTCCATTATGTTGTATTTCAAGGGTGCATCCCCGAGTGCTTTGCTGAAAAAGGAAATTGGTTGTTCCATTCCCTCTAGATTTTTTTGCAGTAAGACTGCAGCCACTGTATGCTCAGAGGAAAATGAGAAAATCAGGAAATCCTTAGAGAAATCCAGGCTGATCAGAACAGGAGTTTGGGTGAGTGCAAGTTTTACTGATTCAAAATATTGTTTAGCTCAAACAGTCCATTTAACTCCCACACCTTTATTCAGCATGTTGGTCATATTCCTAAGGTGTTCAGCTAGGTTGGGAATAAACCTCTTAAGGAAGTTAATCTTCCCAATGAAGGACTGTAATTCTTTGATGTTTCTTGGGTGTGTTATCTATAGTATTCCCTCAACTCTTTGTGGGTCTATCCTGATTCCCCTTTCTGATATAATGTGGCCAAGAAGCTTTCCTTCTTGCAGCCCAAATACAGTGTTTTTGGGATTCAATGATAGACCAAAACTTTTTCATTTTTCAAACACTTTTCTCAGATGTTTTAGGTGTTCTTCTTCAGTCTTAGAAAAGACTGTTATGTCATCTAAGTAAATAAGAATGAAGTGTCCTATCTCATCTGAAAAATCTATATCCATCGCTCTTTGGAAGGTTGCACCAACGTTCATCAACCCAATGGGCATTTTTACATACATAAAGGTGCCCCATGGAGTGGTAAAGGCTGTCTTGAGTTAGTATTCTGGGATTACTAAGACTTGGTTGTAACCTGAAAACCCATCTAGCAGGGAGATTCTCTTGGAGCCTACTACTTTCTGAAGGATATGTTCCATTTTTGGCAAAGGGTAGTTGTCTTTGAGTGAGGCTCTATTAAGATTTCTGAAGTTAATGCATAATCTAATCTCCCCATTCTTCTTTCTCACAACCACTAAATTCGAAACCCAATCAGAGAACCTTACAGTTACAATTATGCCTGCTTCATACATCTTTTTAATCTCTTTTTCCACTGCAGGCAACTGTTTTGGGTTAATTCTGCGAAGTTTTTGCCTGAAGGGCTTCTGATTTTCCTTTAAAGGTATTTTGTGTTGTATAACGTTGGTGTCATAAGCCTTCAAGTCTTCGTAACTCCAAGCAAACACGTCGATAAAATATTTGAATAGGTCAATGCATTTCTTTTTCATCTCCGTGGGTAAGTATTTTGCCAATTTAAACATTTTGGGCTTATCTTTTGTTCCTATATTGCGTTCTTCTACGTCAGAGTCCACATGCTCAATGGTGGGCTTTTTTGCCACATCATCGAAGTCAAAAAGGTCTTCTAACGGTGCCAGACCTCGAGGTATGTTCTTATCCTTGGCCTGCAGCACCTCTACTTCTTCACTTTCTGCGTTTTCACACTCTATGGTTGAATTTCCAATTTCTTCATTTAAAGCGTTTATTTCTACGTAGTGGGGTGTAGTTTCTTCCTCGTCCAAGGGTTCCTCACTTAGGCAGCTATCACTGGACACATATTTTGAATTAGAAAAATCAAACTCGTTCCTGCCTATTAGGAAATCTTCAATTTGTTTACCTCCCTCGAAAACCTGCCAGTATTTTTCGTTATCCGTCACTGCAGGTCTGAATTTGGTTTGTATTATGATTTGTTGGTCACTTGGAGTCCTATGGTATGAACTGGCTAGGCAAGCTAATCCATTTTCAATGGCGTTCTGATTTCTAGGAACAAACACTAATTCGTATTCAACAAATGTTTTCAATACGTCCACAACATTGTTCCTATATGCTCTCAACCTAGGGTGTTTGGCTGTGTATTCACCGTTCACCTGTTTTATAACCAATTCAGAGACTCCCTGCATGGTTATTCTATGGGATCCATGTTGGCAATATGATGCAGAGTGTTGTCCTTGATGGCAACCCACTGAATGAAGATGAAGACATGAGATTGTTGACATGTGTTGTCCTTGATGGAAAACCACCTAATGAAGTTATTCTTGACCTGATGGACTTGGTAAATGATGTAAATCTAATATGAAATGATGTTTGTTAGCAATATGATGCTGAGTGTTATCCTTGAAAGGCAACCCACTTAATGAAGATAATGGCAACTTACTGGATGAAGTTGTGCTTGATAGAATATGTCTTTATGAAATAAATCTGATGTATCTACAGTGAGTACAGAAGGCAATGAAGAAAGGAATTCAGCATGTGCTAAATATATGGTGAAAAGAGTATGTCTCAAGGCATACGCGGATCTGTCTAGGAGAAGTCACGTATGCACGCGGGAAACAACGTGCAAAGTCGCGTATGGGCAAAAGCGCTCATAAAGTGCAAAACCAGGGGTAACCACCATGGTATTGACCCATTGTATTGGGTAATGATTCGTCTAAATGACCCCGTCCAGGAATACCATCGGAAGTAATGTGGTTTTGGCTCATGGTATTGAAAAAGGATAAACCTATATAAGAAGAAGAAATTCATTGTGCAAAGAACTAGTGTGGGTGCAAGATGTCTGAGCTTGAATGAATACTTCTCTCTGAAGGATATCTGAATGGAAAGGGTTACAGTTGAATGATAGATCTGAATGTATGATGCACAAATGATGAAGAAGGGGATCTAGATCTGAAATGTACTTGTATTTTCTAGATCTGTTTATGGAATGATTAGATCTGAAATGAGGCGAACATCTGTCTGAAGTAAAGGGTAAAAATATGTGTGATGTATCTGTTCTGAAGAATTGCAATGACCTAAATGTCTGAAGAACCATACGCTTGTTTGCCGCAGAGGAAGCGCGTATATACGCGGCTTTGCTGAGGAGAAAGCGCGTATGTGCAATGAAATTAGATATGTGTATACGGTATCAGCTTGTTTATATGAGCAGGCCTCAACAGGATCTGTGACGTAAATGAAAGATGGCCACATTATGCAAACTAGGGGTTTGCTGAGTACGTAGTAAGAAATATACGATCATTATAACTGGTTCTGAGATATACATTTAGTGAGTTATATATATCTGAGTTTCATGTTTGTTGTGCTTAAAAAGTATGGAGTGGGTCGATCTGAAAATATTGTGTAAACGAGGGCACACTTAATTTATCTTTATATTGAAGTTATTTGGATCCAGGTGTGAAAATTGATAGATTGGGTCCATAGAGTCAGGGTTGTAGCCTTCGATCGGAGGGTCGTAGCTCCCTTCCAGGAGAGGCTGGTAAACGAGTCAGGGGGTTGGAGCTCCCTTCCGGGAGAGGCTGGTAAACGAGCGCAGGTGGGTGCCTGCGTGCTGGTAGGAGTCTGCACCAGCACATATGTTGTAAGATGTTTTCTCTATAATAAAATATTGAAGGCTGAGCAACTGCAGCGGTGGTTTTCTCCCGACTTGGGTTTCCACCTAAAAATCCTGGTGTTCATGTGTGATGATTTGTGTGATGGTTTATTTTGTTGTTACTACACATGTTTACTGCTAACTTAACATCAGATGAATGAATATTGCATAGAACTAAGTTAATAAATATCTACATATTTAGATCTGCCTTATACACGAGTTTACTAAAGGAAAGTAGCGTATGGGTTTTAGAGAGTGAAAAAGTAAAATTTTTTGAATATGCAGTAAATACTGATTCACCCCCCCCCCCCCTCTCAGTATTTTTCCCAACAATCCAATTTTCTTCAACAAACTTAAACCCAGGATAAGGGCCTCATACTCTGCAATATTATTGGTACATTTGAAATGCAAATTACAGGCATGGCTCTTCGCGTAGTCACTTTCTGTGTTTCGTAGCCATACCCCAGCCTCGGCAGTTCTTCTTGTGCAGGACCCATCGAAACTCATTTCCCACTGGGGTTCGCTCTCGTTTTTGTTATCATTTCTTTCCATACATCTAGGTTCACCATTATGCTGCATCATAGGGTCTGCACTAGGTTGTGGGCTGTTTAGTTTTTCGTTATGGGTGTGGAAGTCAGAGAGGTGACTAGTTGGCTGATTATGATCCATTTCTGGTTCATTTTGCGTTGTTGTTTCAGTGCACTGCTCAAATTTTTCTACGTCTTCATCCTCTGAGTCTAGGGTATCCATTATGTTAAAGTCCATTGGTTCCATTTTACCTTTGCTTGTATCTACGTTTTCAAATTCTGGTTCCCCCAAATATTCATTGTTGCAGAAGATGAAAGATTCCAGATCTATGTGCACAGAGTATAAAGGAGAATTCTTAGGTTTTTCGGGGCTACTAACCAGAAAATTAATTTGTGCTTCCCTGTACAGTCTTCTAAGATGGCCAAAGATCGAGATTGTGGCATAGGCCCCATCCATCTGCATTGTTTCTTATAGCTTGGCTCCCCATGATCTTGATAATAGCATGACATATTTGGGTGGCACATCTTCCACCACAACATCCATGACCATACATTTTGCTGGTATCTGGGCAAGGCTCACACATAGGTCTTTAATCAGGCCAAGGCATTTTACCCTGCTAGAGTCGAATGAATATAGGTCTTTGTAAGGATGGGTTATCTCTAGGCCTAGCCTTTCCATGACTACCTTAGGCATTAGGTTATGTGATGCCCCATAATCATGCATTTCATTATGAAGAATCTTGTCATGAATATTAAGACTGATATAAAAAGGGGGGACTACCCCTTCCTGAAAATTTCCTTCTACCTTTGGACCAAACAGAAGGGCAGGTTGATCATCATTCAGATTTACAGTGTCACTGCTCTCTCCTAAATCTAATGCTTTCAAAATTTGGCCTTTGTATACATCCAGAGTGGCTAGCTCAGAGAGTGGGACAGAGATTTTAATTTTTGCAATCTCACTCTCCAAATTGAAAGTGGATTGACTCTTTGGAATGTTCAACTCTGTTTTGTTAGCCACTGCCTTAGTGGCTGAATCAGTGTGCAGATTCTCACTATGTACAGTGTTTGTAACAAATTTATTAGGAGCAATAACTGTAGTGCTAGTGTTGCTAGTTGGTTTATCTTTTTTATAAGTGTTTTGGTTGTCTTTTTCTTTGTTCTTTCCAGAACTCTCAGCTGCCGATTTGTTACTTTCAGTAGTTTCTTTAGAAGCTTTCTCAGGTCTTTTCTTGATGGTGACCTCAAAAGCTTTTGGTTTGGTAGTTTCTTGGCTCTTTTTGCTTCTAAGTTCATATTGTTCTTTGACCTGCATCATGTCATTTTCAAATCCTAACCTGTAATCCTCAGTTTCTAGCCATTCCTCATCCCAACCAGAGGGTGAGGGCTGATCTTCTTCCGTGTAAAAGTTATGGATTGAGTCCTCTGTTTCAAACATGTTTATTGTGTTACCCTCAGACTCCTCTATGATTCCCTCATCTTCATCAAGAAAGTTCTCTTGGAATGGGGGAATAACCTGTTGGCCTGACTCTCTTTGTCTATTGTGAGTGGCATTGTTTCTTCTAAAGTTTTGGTTCTGGTTATGGTTTTGATTTCTATTTTGGTTACTAACTATGACAACCATTCTCTTCACCATTTTTTGTAGCTCTTCCACGTTTTTAGATAATCTATCATAATTTGGATCAGATGTGGAAGCTACAGTGTCATCTCTATATGTTACGCTTTTCTCAGCTCTCAGCCTCACTCTTTTCTCAATCATATTTGCCTCTATGTTCACTGCTCCTTTCTGCATGTCCTCCAATGTGTTGTATTCTTTATCCCTAAGCTGATAGGCCATGTCAGAATCAAAACCTTCAGGGTATTTCGCTAGAGCCATACCTTGGGGAGGTTTCATGTGTGGAGGGAGAGCATTGTAAATGCTATTAAATCTCGTCGTGTAATCATGGACACTCTCTCCTACGTTTCTTTTAAGGCTCATATATTCTGCTAGGAGTTGGTGAGGGTTGGCCTTAACTTCCCATTTGTTTATGAAGGTCTGATTTAGAGTTGGGAGGTCATTGATGCTACCCGAAGGTAGGCCCTTAAACCATTTCTTCACATCACCCCCTAAGCTCTAGGCAAATATTCTCATTTTGGTTGTATCATCATCTATCTCCATGTAGTCAAAAGAATCTTCCATCTTATCTACATGTTGCTGAGATGTAATGGACTCCTTCGCAATGAAGTGAGGGATCTTTGATTGATAATAATTGGGTAAGGGCACTAGAGGCTGAGGTAAAACTAGAGGTGCATACCAGGCTGCCATGATGATGTTTTGATGAGGTAAAGGATTGAATTGGGTAGCTGGTATATGGATGACTGGGATATTAGGATGAGCAGAGTTTTGTTGAGCAGATTTAGGGTGGTAAAGCCCCAAGTTTTGTGTGAAATGTATGTCAAGGGGCATAGATGGAGGGGTCTCCTTGTCCCTAATGTGTTGACCACTATGGGTTGGTGAACCAGGGAGCTCAAGGTCTATCTGGTCTAGGGCAGTGAGTGACCTAGTTTTTGGTAAACTGTTTTGAGGGCCTAGGTCAAAAAATGGGTCTGATAGAGCTGCAAATTCTTTTGGTGTAGATTTAGATCTATATATATGGCTAGAAATGGTTGATCTTTTATGTGCAGGAGATCCCTTGAGGATGCTCTCCAGATTGTCAACTATTTTGGGGGGGTCTGGGTTAGGGTAAGCTCTTGTGTGAATGGTTCTGTAAGCCAGAGTGTTGTTTTTAACCAATCTGCTTAACCCTACTTGTTACTTCTACTGTGGTTGATGTTGTTATGGAGGTTGATCTCCCAGTGGAGTCTAATGTGAACCAAGATAATCAACAGGCCTACTGATCACCAGTGGAGTCTTTGATCTTGTAGGAACTATGGAGTCGCCAGGTGGAGGGTTTAGGATGTTTCTGGAGGGTACATTGTCCACCACAGTGCTTATGAGATGTCCCTTTTCAAGGATATCTCGAAAACACAGCAAAGTCTAACCAGAGATTAACTGGGAGGGCATTTACCAGATATGTCACCTCTAAAGAGTGTGAGATCTAGAGGCTACCTGGCCCTTTCCAGAATCTGTCTAAGAGTGTGGGAGAACACAACAAATGGTATAGAAGCTGATGTGTGAATAGGAGTGTTTAATATACCAACCTAACCAGATATTGTAGGCTTCTGAGGCTCTTATGATGTAGAAGGTGAGAAATACTTAGAAATCCCCAGCGGAGTCGCCATTATGTTGGGGTTCCCATGTTTTGGCAAGGTTGGAAATACCAAAATATGACACAACATCAGACCACTTTCAGACCTCAGGATCTAGCCCTCTTGGGTCCAGAGAGGGATCTCTCTATATAAGCAAATGTTTTATGTCTTTGAAGCTCAAATGTTAAGATGTTAGGCTAGTTATACGGCTCGGAGTTTGTTTGTTTGATTGTTTGAGTTTGGTTTTTGGGATTCAGGAGGGAAGGGTTCAATATAAGACAAGGAAATGAGCAGAGAGGATTTTAGGCCAAGGTAGATAACTCAGAGAATGTCAAGGCCATTGGGCAATGGAGTCAGGAAAGGTTTTACTTGTTGTTCAATGTGCAAGATTTTAGTTGGGCTAGTCATTTAAAGAATTGGATCCTAAAATGATTGGGTGGCATGGAACATTAAGGATTGAGAATGAAAAGAGGAAAACCATCCAATTCTATCTATAGATCAGGTCAGAGGTCATTTAACTCCAGGCCTGCTTGGACATAATCAGAGGCAACTTGAGGGAACTTTGAAAGTTTAATTGAAATGGAAAGATCCTAGTGAGGCAGAGACAAAGTTCTAAACCCCCCAGTGTTCTCAACTCATTTAATTAAATATAAACAAGAACATCTAAAGAGAGATTCCATTAATTCATACATCAGCTAGCAATATATCAGACCACTACACTGGTTAAATTAATTGAAATCAATCCTTAGATAACACATTTAGTAGAAAACATAAAGGCAAGGAGAGCATAAACATAGGGTGCCTAACAAGGGAAAATCCTATGCCAGATTTCTGATGCAAGCCAGAAGAAGTGTAATGAAATGAAATAAAACACAGAGATAGAAAAACATCACCAACTGCTTTAGATCAGGATCCAAAGAAATGTGCTTGTCATATTAAAAAAAAACACCAGTCATATACGACATTGCCCACAGCTCGAAAATTCAGCCTAAATACATCTTTCTTCAGCCTATCTTACAACTCTACACAAAACTATATCTCACAGAAAAAGCTTGCAGTTCTCTAATATCTCATCAACAACCTTTACAATATTTTTCTCATGATTTTTATAGCATACGAGAAGCGAAGGAGGTAGGTAGAAGATTAAATGAAACATTAAACTCAGAAAAGAAAGGGAGGGCCGAAACCCATTCTGTTTTAAACTCTGAGGGTTAATCTCTGGCACCTTTGGAGGAAAAAATGGTCTTCGTTAGGCTTCATTTACTGCAGGTATGTTTTTGATGCATTCTGGTTTGTTGCACTCTGGCGTGTGAACAAAAAGGTACATAAATGAAGAAATGGTATGCCATACTTGTGAAGTAAGTGCTTTGATAGCCCGGGATTGTACTTTATGGCAGAAATATTCTCTGGAACACGGCATGGAATAGAAACAGTATGGGAAACCCGTCCTTCCCTGGGAAAACATTCTTCTGATGTAGAGAAACCTGTCATAAATTAATTTCCACACCTCTGTCAGTGAAAACTTTCCCGCTGCATCCATACTGTGTAATTATGGCGGTGTTTCAACTCTTGTACTCTGCAGAAACTCACAACTGTGTGTGAAGAAAAAACAATACATATGAGGGTAGATGGAGCAGAGGGTGGAAGATATGATAGCGCGGCGGCAGAATGGTGATTATACACGAAACAATGGTGAAAAAAGCAATGAAATGGTGGAAATTATGAACAATAGTGTTTCGGTGGTGGAATGCAGCGCAGACCGTTAGATCATGGTCAGGGGACCAAGATCGACGACAGAGATCGAGCAGTGGAATGATATATGAAATTGGGCGAAATGACTATGAAATATAAGACTTTAGTGTAAAGTCTTAAAGTTTAGACTTTGAACAAAATAAAAAGAAATGCGAAGGAAAAGCAATGAAATGCGAGGGAGGGATCGTACACGGTGGGACTCGACGTGGCGAAGGGCGATTCATCCTTGACTGTTAGATCTTCAGATCCAATGGGAAGTCAAGATCAATAGCGGAGCATAGAAATCGGGAAGAAACAGAGGGAACACACTTATAATTTTCGATTGTGATCAAGAAAGGGGAGTGATGGTCGTTGCATTTACCCAGGGATCAACGATGGAGATGCGGATCGGAAGATTGATTTTGGAGGGGACACAAAGGGTGACACAACCAAAATTCTTATTGCGATGAGCGGGGGCAAGCGATAGCCGTTGGATTAGAAAAAGGGATCAACGGCTGGGATGATATCGGGAGACGACGTGATCGGGGATCGAAAGGGAAAAATTGTGATCGATCGATGGAAGGAAGTTGCGATCAATCAGGAGGGAGAGTAACCGGAAGGGAAAAGTGATAGGAGGATCGGGGGTCGAAGGTGTGATCAATCACATCACAAGAATTTACGATGGACCGATCGGAGGGGAAAACATAAGTGTTGCGATTGGAATTTTGTGACGTTGCGCGGGCCATCCAATCTATATGGCGGATCAACGATGGAAAACAGAGTGGAGAACTTAACATGATAAGCCAATCGCATCGAAATGTTTTAAGTTTACAAAGGAATTTTCCCCTCCAACCATCTTTCGATTGTGATTAGTGCTCAGGACTTAAGCGCTTGGTCCCGGCACTCGGGCACATGGGGGAAATGGTTCAAGGGGCTTGCGAGAAAGGGGCTCAGGCCTATATTAAGGTCGAAAAGTGGGTTTTTAACCCATTTTAATGCATTTCAAAGCCTAAGGAGGGTAACGATAGGGAGATATAAGGGAAATTTGAGGAAACAAAGGGCAATGGTGGGATTTCATGGGGATTTTGGGGAAATATAGGAGGTTGATGAGGAAAATACGGGGGACAAAGGGAACTTGGGAAAGAAGGAAAAGAGGATAAAATGGGGAAAATATGCAGGGATACAAGGGGTGAAATAAGGCCTTTTGAGCAACATTTATCATTCAACAAGGCTCATGGACACCAGAACAACAGAGAGAAAAATTCATAGGCAGGGAATCATAGCAAGACTTCAAGGATGATGTGTTTTGAAGGAAATGCATTCCTTGAAGGCTCATAAAACAATCTAGCCCCTTGCTTGCTTGTCAAGGAACTCATAAGGGGCTAACAGCCTCCACATATGGTAGAAACCCTTGTAAACATTTGGCCCACGGTTAATATGATCCACCATTAAACTAATGGAATTTTCATTATAGTTTAATACCGCCAAATAATATCGCTCCAAACCCAAAGTTTAATGTTTTCCAATGTGTATTAAAATACATGCTCCACCACTCGGACTAAGGTTAAAACCTTTTCCATATTAAAAACCAATGTAATATAACATACACTCCAACCATATAAAATTTGGAATTAAATCCAATACAAATGCATTTTCCCACCATATAAAATATGTATTTCAGACTTTGGTTTTAATTTTAATGTGGAATTTAGTAATTATGTTTTGAAATTAATATTAAATATTAATATATATAATAATATAATATAATGATAATTAAACCATATATATATATATATATATATATATATATATATATATATATATATATATATATATATATATATATATATATATATATATATATATATATATATATATATATATCAATTCAATATTAATAATTAAAAAAATCATTTCCAACACATAAATATCATGAATCCACTTTCAACCTTGGAGGACATTGGGCAATTTTCACCTTCCCAACCCAAACTAGTGAATCCCACAATGACACTTGTCATAGCCCCATTGGAAAAAACTGAAGAAGATTATCTACATGCTGACTGGACTGCCATGTCATCAGTTGTACCTATTTCGTAATATTTTTTTTTTAATTTTCCTGTTCTGAACGCCAATCAGCGGACCATAAATTCCTCATACAAACTCGGTTTTTGACAAAATGAGTTGCATTAGACTACAGGTGACAGGCCGATCGCTATCATTATGATTTGGTGTAGTTATGAGCACTATCATTTTTTAGCTAATTTTTGCCCCTAATCCAGATTTCGATCAATTCTCATTGTCGACAGTGAAGGATTCTGCCACTAATGACTGCAAAACCTAACATACTGAAAATTGACTCTAGACCTTATTCCCAAATAAATGTGTTGGATTCGATGGGAAAAAATCTACTGGAAGGAAGGCATTATGGCATCCCACATCAATCCAGCGCGAGTGTAACCGGTAGGCCAATAATTTGGAAGGAATCGAATGAAGAAAGATGAAGTAACCATACTGAAGCACATTTCTGGCATACATGAGATGTGGCTAGCACACAAGAGAAACCCTCTGAACCAACCAATAATTAAAGTTGACACAGAGGCAGGGAATCCACCAATAGGGTCAAATGGAAAGCAAGGTACTGGATGAATCCCAATGTGTGATAATGTAAGTTGATGTCGAACACAATGGAAACTATTCAGTCAAAGGCCCATGATGTTGATCGATGCTGAGTACAAGGTAACCTATCAATGATGGAAATAGGGATAGCGTGCAGCTCTAGGCATACTATCACAACAATTTTTCGAAGTCGATAAGAGCGAAACCTGCTAGTAAGAAGTCAATGGGGACCTTATTAACTAGCACGAGAAAATGACCAAATAGATAGTGTGATAGAAAATAACTCTGATAGATTGGGCATGACCGACTGAAAAATAAGTCAAGAGACATTGCAAAAAGGCTAAATTAGGTTTACTTCCCTTCAAAAAAAGCACAACTCAAATGTGACTATATGGAAACATATGAAAAATTTGTATAAGTTTTTCATGCAAGAGGCAAAAACAAACTCTCCATATGATTGGAAAAGATAACCAACTAGGGGAGTACTGACTCAATGAAAATGTTATGGCTCTCCTAAGTCAAACTAAAGCCCATCCTAATGGAGGAAATATTTTCTTTTGAGTGCTTTATTCAAGGGAGACATAACTGACTTAATTTTTCCATCAATTATGGAAGTAATGTCCCGTTCCTACTATTTTTGAAATATATGATTTTTTTTATTTTTCATATTTAAAATCCTGAAAAAAGAAAAAATAATGCCTATGTTATAGTGGAAAGAACAAGTGTCTAAATACATATGCACTAGTTCTTGAGTCTGGGACATTCCTATGCTCAATGAAAGGTGGCAAAACTGGTCAATGAAAATCAAAGGAATGTTCTCTCCATGGGCATAAGGTTTCAAGTTACAGAGGTTAAGTGATTGCAAGGTTGATTTTTCATAAAGACATGGTAAAAAAGTGGCTTATACATGAGTCCAAGTGAATTCGACTTAAGGCCAAGAGGTACAAATAGTCAACATGTAATGAAGCAATAGAACTCAACATGTGAGAGCCTCTAGGGTATAAAACCATAAATATAGTGAAGAAGAAGGAGAATTAAGCTTCATCGTAAAATTCATGGTGGGACTAAAGAGGACTCCCGAGCCTACTCAATATTTCCAGCATGGGCAACATATGCTTGTGAGGATCTAACTAGGAAGCCCATGTAAAGGATGGCTCTATCATCATGTCATGATTTTATAAGTTGTCCAGTGAAAATAGTTTAAGAATCATAACATAATGGGGTCAACCCTATGGAATCATATTGCAGTATGGAGGTTAGAATGCATATTTCAATGGAAAACGTGATCTTCCCTAACCTATATGCCAATGACGAAAACAATACCTGCCATGACAAGTAAACGGTTATAGAATCGAAGTGATACAAATGTATCAAATTCTTCATTTTGTCCTAAAAAATTAACCTATCACAGTACTAAAAGTGAAAAATATCACAAAGTTTATATACAAAATTATAAAAATAAACATAAATTTTGAAAAAGTTGGTTTTGATTTTTTTTGAAATTTCAATTATAAATAGAGCTTTTGGCTTACAAATCCTCATTTCTATTTTAGAAAATTGAGTTCAAGAGGTCTGAAGAAAAACACTGACAACCACAATCCACCGATTTTCTCAGCCATATCAACCATCAATCTTCTAGGTAATCTCCTAATTCGATTTCTCAATGAATTTTTTTTAATTAAAACAATTTTCATGAATTTTGATCTTCAGGAATTATTTTTTTGGTTTTAATTCTGTGCATACAGGGGTTGGGAATATCAAAGTCACGTATTTTGAAGCCTTATATTTTAGCACTCTACTGGATCTCTAAGGCTGAAGAAGAAATCCCAACAGAGGTAACCACAAACCAATATTTTGGCTTGGTATCTAGCCCTACCAAACCGAAGAGGGCTCTCTCCATAAGGTCACAAATAAGAGGGATGGATAAATTAGGGTCTTAGGCTAGGTATTAAATTCATAAGGGTTTGTTTTGTTTTTATTGGGTTTGTTGGATGAGGATTAGGTAAAAGAGGATAGGTCCAGGAAAAGATGGGAATTGCAGTCCATTCAATGGGGCAAGGTAGGTAGAAAACTTAGTAGTTTAAGGTGATTTTTTGATATGGTTTCAAACTGATGAGGAGCTATGAAGAGCACAAGAGATGTATTCTTCATAAACTGAAGAAAATGGAAAAATTATGAAGACTTTCCCAAAACAGAGCATGAAAGAACATGTATTCTGCCTATCAACTTGAAAATAATCATATAATAGACATGAAATGGTTTATGAGCTTAAAAAACATTCGTACAAATGAAACATGAGAAGAAATAATGCTAAAAATCCATACCACATGTATCCTAAAGAAATAGCTGCAACTCTTCATTAATTTTTGGCCAAACTGATTACACTATAGTCTTTGATCAATACAACAACATCTAGCTTATTCCAAAAGTGAAGAAGGGAATGATATAGACATCAAAACCAATTTCTCTCATCCTCAGGGGTCGAATCCCTAAATTGAGGAAGAGATCCACAAAAATCTGAACTGATAGCTGGAGTGTAGGGAGGCCCAAGTGACTCCTCCTTAATTATAATGAAAATGATTCATTTGACTTGATGATAAAATTTACACAATGAATTTACCCCTAGGTAACTCATCCACATGATATTTACATTTAAATTCATAAATTACATACATAAAATCATCATTTCCCAAGATAAAAGTAAAAAATGTAGTGAAAATTGAAAATATCAAACATTGGTCAAGTGCGTCATTTTTGTGCGAGGTGCGCCTTCATAGTGCCAGGTGCTCCCTCCATGTTGCAACTTGATTTTGGATGGGTTGTAGGTGTCCAAAATGGGCTCGAGATGGCTTGTTGGAAATTCCATTTAGTCTAATTTCAATATATGTATTTATTTTTCATAATGGACTTGATTTTACCCCTCAAAAAGTGTTTCTCCCAAGACTACTCAGTGCGCTTTCAAAATGATAAGTGCACCCTCCAGATGTCCAGGTGTCCGACACCGAATTCAAATCAACTTTTGAGTTCCTTCCTGAAGCAAAAATTGAGCTTAGGATAACTCTTTATAAATCTCTCTCTCTTGGCTACACAATGGACCTATCAAGCACTAAAAATTATCAAGTATAGCCCTCAAAAAAGTATTTTACCAAGATTGGTCAAAAATTATAGAATGAGGGTGAAAAAATGAAGTGTGATATTGAAAGCAACTTTTAGAGGCCTTAATCGACTCCAAATTGAGTGCATGATATCTCATTTTAAATATCTTTCTATATAGTTATCATTTGACTCATCAAGCAAGCCATTTGGACACTACATCAGGGAGAAATATGGATTTTCCAAAGGTCACTCCTGAAGTGCAGAAAATCTCTTGTTGCGACTGTATGTTTGACATTTCTCCAAAAAAATGACACTTGTGTAAAAAAAGGAGGTTTTTCTTCCTTGGAATATTATGGATAGAAATATCTCTCATTTTTGTCAAATTCATCTCTATTTGTTCAGAAACATAGTTTGAAGAAAAACTGGCCCTATGTGTAACAAATGATTTTTCCCTTGGAATGAATTATTAAAAAATGATGGAGAGATGATGTTTATGAGTTGGAATGGCCTAATACTTACTGAAATGACCTCCCTTATTCCTCCTTTTCTCAGATGTCTTTGATTCCATAGAAAACCCTAGCTCAGTGGGAGAGAAATTAGGATTTGGTGTAGGCAAAACAAGGGATTTGGGAAATTTATAGGAATGAAGGGAAATAAAGGGGATATGGGGCTTATAAATTCTTAGGAAAATTTTTGGAGGTAGGGAGATATGTTAGAAACTAGGGTAAAGTGGAATTTCAAGGATTGAGTGAGGGGAAGTGGTCCAAAAGGGAAAAATGCAGCTCTAACCTAGGAAGATGTCAAAAGTGTAGCAATAAGCTAGGGTTTGTAGGATAGTGAGGGAAATGAGAGGAATTGGCTTGGGAAAAGGTTAGGGGAGGTATATGGAGTGTAGTTGAGGGTAAAATTTATGGCTTGGAGAGCAAACAAGTGCCTCTTTGATGTTTTAATGGATTTTATACTTGATGGATTGAACAAATTAGTTCTTGGGAACCACTTTGCTAGGTTCAAATTCAACTTTAAACTTCACAATTTAAACCCTTTCACTTTGATTTCTTTCCATTGACAATTAACCATTTTGATGGACTAGGAACTCTTCACACTTTTATATTTTCTTTGTTGGCATGTAGAACTTTGAGTTGGCATCTTGGGAACCTTGTACATATTACATTTAAATGACATAAAATTACAAAATGAAAATTAAAAATATTACATTTGAACTCAAAATTACATGATGAAATAAGCATTTCTCTTTAAAAATCATCTTCACATGGTCAATAGATGTTATTTTATCACCCTTTACTTACTGGTATTATGCAATAAAGTGGAGTTTTATTGGAACCTCAGAAACCCTAATGACCTAATGAAACCTTGAAAACCCTTAGAAATATAATGGAACCTTGAAAAACTAGATTTCATGGTGACATGAATGACATAATGACATGATGAAATGGATTTTCATGACTGAAGTATGCTCAACAAGACATGAAGGTGGGCCAACTAGTATGAATTTTTTAGGAAGAGTGAAATTTTTTTAAAATGATATCAAAATAGTGTTTTTGATCACTGATGACAGGATGAAAATACTGACACCAACACTATACACGACTGTGTATGAAGGAAACCAACGTATGTGCAGTCCGAGATTTAAAACACGGGTTTTAATGAATGAAAACACTTGAATGTACAGGATGTCAATTGGCTAAAGGGGCATGGAGCACAATGAAGTAGATAATGAGGTTATGAATGATCCATTGGCACTAGATGCACTGAGAGGATGCAGATTGTTCAAATTTTTCAAAATACCAAATATGAAAACCAATACAAGATTGTTGGAAATGCTTGTCAACTATTGGGATCCAAAAGAATATGATTTCATTATTGATCAGATGCCCCTACCCATCGAAGTATATGATATATAATTTATTACTTGACTATTCCGAAGAGGAGAGCCAATTAATTTTCAAGGGAAGGCTTGAGGAAGCCTTAATGTGGATGATTATATTCACATTTACTTCCTAGAAAATACCCAAAAGGTAGGGACACAGATCCTAATCAAGGATGTGGAGGGACCGCCCCTAAGGATTCCCCCTGTTACAATTGTTAGGGTATTTTAATCAACCTTATTGGACCAAACATCTCTTGTTGTAATGATTTTGGTAGTAGATTGCCTTACCACATTTTTTGACGGATGTACAACCCTTCTTACCAACATGAAAAAAAAATGACTTCCGTCAAGAAGAACAAGATTTTTTTTTTGGGTATGGTACCATTCATTGTACCTTCTTCTTTGAGAGATTACCAAGTATTCGACCCACAGTGATTTCCACCATCAACAACCCAAGAGAACCACTGATAGCTAGATGGGTTTTGTTAGTCGTCAGTATTTTTCACTATTGGTAGATGACTATAGATTGGTTCCAGATTTCTAAAAACAACATTCTTTGAACATTGTGAATTTTATAAATCTCACTGCCTTCATTATCCTTATAAGAATTTTTTCACTATTCTATCAACCTTTCCATTTCATGGTCACCCTGGCACTCCTAAAAAACTCCTTAATGGCTTGTGCCTCCCATCTCCATCCTTCTTTCCTACCTATTACCTCATTACTCTATTTTTCTCTTGCCCATAACTCCACTTTCTACCGAGGGTTACCTATAGGAAAGGTAAAGAGATGAGTTAGACTCCATGATAAAAGCAAAGGAATCTTTTTAAGGTGTTGTTGTGTACAAGCATCCTAAGGTTTTCAAAGGTGAATTTGGCATGCCTCAATAGCAAAAGAAAGGTCAAAGTCAGTGTTTTCAAGAACATGCAATTAGAAATGGCCAAAGAAGATAAAAACATGGTTTGAACTCCATGGTATAGGAAAAAGAAGCTTTTTAAGGTGTTTCTATGATAAATCCCCCCAGAGGTGTCAAAATCAATCTCTCATGCCTCAATGACCAAAAGAAAAGTCAAATTTCATCATTTTGTCAACTTGCATACAAACAATGTAAAACTGTCAACCAAGGTGAAAAAGCTAAGTTTCATGGTGTAGATCACATAGGATTTTGAAAATTTCACAGTGCAAACATCACAAAATCATCAGAATAACATGTCAAGTCTTAAAGGAGTAAAAGCAAAGGATCAACTTCATATTTTGAAGTCACCTACAAGAAAAAATTCAAACGACAGCAGTGAAAGAGGAAAAAGGCTTAAAAGTGGTTTGAAAAGGTAAATAAAATTCCACATACCTATAGAACTCATTTCACACTTCATATCAATCATGGTTCCGCTGCAGGGAATTAGAAGTTTCAAGGAGATAAAAAAATTTGAGTTTTCAAGGCAAAATTGGACAATTTTTCCTGGCGCTGCACCCTTGACTTAGTGTTGCGTGCCTGTAAAGTGGCATTGTGCCCTTGGAATTTTTTCCCCATATATTTTCTTAAGGTGTTGCGCACCTGGAAAGAGGCGTTGTGCGGCTGGCAAGGCACTGCGCCCTTGTCTGATACCCACAACAAGCTTGCCTCCAGCACTGCGCCCTTGCCCTAGGCACTTTGCACTTGGCCAGGAGGGCCTTCTCAACCCTAATAAAACTCAATTCACTCCCAAACTCTTGCTAAAGGTCCTCCAGGCATATTTAATGTTGAGTACCATCATATCAACCAATTTCCAAGCATTTTTTCCATAATTTATTGGAAATAAGTTGAAGCCCAAATAAGGAAACCTAGGTATTTCATTTTGCAATCCATTGTTCATTATTACTTCATATAACTATAAGGAAAATCAGTGATAAAAGGGTGATTACACTGTTTGGAGGTTGCTCATTCACCATAGCTATCCATACACCCATATAATTCATAACACTCATTCATTCACCCCCTCACTTGCAAGAAAGTTGACATTCCATTACCCTCATTTTCCTAAATTACACATCAACCTCTAGTATTTCAAAACATAGTTTGACATATCAGTAGAGGGTTATCATTAAGTGGTTAGCTTATCTCTCATTCTCACACATTTACACCCTCACTCATTCATCTCATTCACAAGAAAACTGCCATTCCATTACCCTCCTTCATATTAGTTTCACATCAAGTGCTAGGGTTTCAAAGGTAGAGTGGTCAACATGTCAAGAGAAAGAGACAGTGGTAGTGAAGAAGAAGGCAATGAGGAGGCTGATGCAAATGAGGAATCAAGCAGTGAAGAAAGGAGCATTGAGAGTAATGAGGCAGATGCCACTCAGGGAAATCCCTCAAGGAGGAAAAAGAAAAAGAGAAACTTGGTAACCTGGCTAATCCATCCCCTACAAGCATCCCAAACCTAATTAGTAAGGCAAATCCAAGTTTTGACACAATTTTGAAGATTTTGGAATTTTGAGTGTTTTGGAGGGCCAAAGGCGCAATGCCACTAGAGCTGTGCTATTTTTTGGGGAAATATTTTGAGGAATGGTTTGCATTTTTGAGTTCATCGGGCCAAGGACATCATCCAAAAAACAAAATAGCTCATTTTGAGTAGACCTGGTACTCCAAAAGTGCCAAAAACACCCAAAAAATCACCTTTCTGCCCTATTTTGAGATTTGGTGCTATGCCCTAAGAAGTCTTGGGAGATTTCATTTTCGAGCCTATAAATGAAGTCAAATCAGAAAAATAAAGGCCGTTTTGGAAATTATACTAGACAAGCTTTCCAATGAGCTATCATGGAGCTCATTTGGACACCTAGAAGGCCTCCAAATATTGGTCACAAAACAGGAAATTTTTCTGGTGCAGGCGCTCCACCCTTGGACCTTGGCGTTGCGCCCTTGCCTTCAAAGTCAACAAAAGACACAAGTTTCTTTATTAAAGATATTTTTGAGGACTTTTAAGGAAAATCACTCCTAGTTAGCTCAAAATTTATGATTGAAGTTATTTTGCATTTATTAAGTTAGATAGTTTGTGCCTTGGGCCTTGCATGGTCTCTTTGGACAAAAATGGCATTCATGATGTATTAATGACATTTTTGAAACCCTAGTTCGGATTTTGGTCCTCCTTGATATTTAAATACTACATTTAGGCCTCATTTTACATGTTGGTTGATTGTGGAGAAAAACCTCATAGAATTTGAGTTGTGAGGAGTTTTTGGCTTTGGAGCATTGTGAAGATTTTGAACTGAATATCAATGAGAAAAGCACATTCCAGGTTTCATGAACATGGCTAATGGTGATGTATTTATCATTTTTTTCTTGTTATATTATGTTTTACATATTGTGTCATATTTCTCCTTCAACATAATAGGAATTTTAGCTTAAGATATGCTGTCAAAAGCACCTTAAGTCTATCTGCTTCTCTTTCTTTCATGTTTTCCTCTGCTAGGTCAGTTTAGAGAATTCTTAGTTGCTCTCTAATCCCACTCATCTTGTTTATCTCAAGAATGATTTAATGGAGTGAGTGCCAAAGTATTTTATGGTTAGCTCTGCCCTTTGGTATCACTTAAAAATTGTTTTTGAGGTCTTTTCTTCAAAGTATTGCTAGCTAGGGTTTGACTGAAGAGGTCTATGGTTTGTAATTTCCTTTTGTCCATCATAAATGGTTGCTTTGATGGTCTTTGTAGTCTGACTAAGGAATTTAGGAGTTCCCTATTTATTGATCATTACTATATGTTATCTTAAATGTTTTCTTTTCCTGAAGGTGAAATCACTAGAGACTTTACAAGTTTACTGCTCTCTAGGGTTTTCTGGATAGTTGTCTTATTGTTTACTTGCTATGGTTTGGTCAAAGAAGTTATTGGTATGACCTGTCTTTGGTTATTTCGTTATGAATAGTGATCTTAAAGGCCCTTGTTGTTAAATCATTTGTTAAAGGATTCTTAACGGCCCTTTGCACCTACTATGTTCACAATTTAATGTCCACTTCAATCACATAATCCTTGAAGATCCATTTAGCTTTTTTATACTTTCCCTCCAAAGAATCCTTGACCTATTGTTGTAACTTTTAAGACCTTTTATAGTTGTCATAGCCCAATGGTCTAGAACTCTCTTATTCTATCTGTTTTTCTTGAAAACCTACCCAACCAAACAAAACAAATAAACAAACCCTAATGCTTATAACTAGCCTAAAATGAAAACCCTAAAAGCTATCAAGCTACATCTTTCACACAAATATAGAGAGAGCCCGAGTCTGAGTCCAGGAAGGCTAGGTCCTAGGACTCCAAAGACTAGTTTGATGTTACCCTTATACATTTGGTCTTGCCAATCTAACAAATTACAAGGACCTAACAAGTTTACATATTGAAGGGACTAGAGGGTAGTGAGGTCTATAGAACTGTATTCGATGACGAGTTTTTCCTTTTTTGGGAATAAAAATTAATTTCCATCAAGGACTACCCATATGCAGGCATGGATTTTAGAGCAGATCTAGATCTAGTACTTCCACCAGATGTTGCATGGGGAGCCATTCGTAAAAAAAATTTAGGATTGTTAATATTATTTGAATTTTTTAGGATTTCAAATATATGAATTGAAATTATTTTTGATGACACAAGATTTCTTACAAAATTTTTTGATCAAGACATAGACATAGGACCGGTAAGACCTGAGGGCCTACCTAGGCATAGGCACCATGAAAGATACACAAAGGGTGTTGTTGTTGAGACTAGAATAGTTCTTCATGATGTATAGAGGAACTTGGAGAGCTCAAGTCACCGAGTACCTATGGAAGAAGTGGAGGATCTACCAGAGCAAATACAAAGAGGCATGGTAGGTATAATATTCCTAATTAGTCTTGAACTAATAGGAATATTCATTTTGTTTTTCTTTCTTTGTTTAAAGAATAAATGTGTAAATGAGGTTCATAAAACTCCTAATAAAAGAATAAATGAATGCCAAATGTGAACAAGGATAAATCTGGGCCATTTTTATAAGAACACTTGAGTGTGAAAGAGACTGAATCAATTGACCAAGTTAACCAAGACCAAATCAACAACACTTTCTAGATGCAATGAATATCTTAAAGGGACAGCGCAGCTCAAGTTGGAGGCTACATATGTGAATGGAGCTAAATAATTGAAGGTGGTTTAGGGTTTACAACCTCTTGATCTTATAAAAGGAAGAGGAGGGAAGCATGAGGAGGTTGTTCATGATATGATATTTTGATATATTGTTTATTTAGACATAAAGCTTTCTTGGTTGTTTAGCCTAGATTGCAAATGATATTTAGCATTGGGATTTCCTGTTTAGGAGTTCCACCTCTTTCCATTGAGTAGCTCTTGGAAGATTTTTTACTACATAGTCCACTATTTGGTTTCAGACCAAGCTTCTCCTTTCAACTACAATTCATGTCATGTTCAGGGTGTGGTTGTCTTTGCAAGCTGCAACAAGTGGAGGCTAGATCTATTCAGATCTAGGCCATACTAGTGCCTATTTTCAGTGGAAAAGTCATCTATTCCATTGAAAAGAGTGTATTAGATGATTGGAGCTTCATATCTACATCTTGGCATCAGGACAAACTCTACATCAAGCCTATAGCATAGTTTATCTCCCTGGACTGCTTTATTTTCAAGTGAGAAGTTGCAGGGTGTTTTGGAAACTATTTGGAGGAGAGATCTCTGGTGTAAAGGAACCTTCCTTACACTATGGTGATTCATGGATTAGCCATCTAATCCATGTATGTTTCAGATCTGATCTATTCTTAGATGTGTTTACTTTAGAATTGCTGAATCATTCTGCAGATCTGTTGTAGTAGATCAGATCTACTCAATGTACTTCATTTTCTGCTAAAAACCCCAAAGGGGATTTGAAAGAGGAGCCTTTGTAGTGTACATATCTGATATGGATCTAACATCTTGTACACAGATCTGCTCTAGATATGATGTGTAATCATCAACATTTGCAGCCTAATAAAATAACGTTGTCAAGGCAGTTTTAATCATTCATGTGGTTGCAGCACTTCTTTTGAGGGCATTTCTTCTGTATATGTCTTGTATTTTCAGCTATAAATCTCATGGGCTTCATTATACATCTATTTTGCTGCTGTAAATACCATTGAAGGATATTTTATTGGCCTCCTGCTCTTTCTCTATTGAAACTATGTTATTTTCTGAGCAGTCTTGCTACAGTCCCCTATTGGGTAATTTCTAGCCATACTAGGTGTGGGGAGATCTGTTTAACCCACCTAGAAATATTTGTTCCTGATGCCCTCTTGGATGTCGGTCTTAGATAGTTAGATCTAAGGGATCCAAGTTTTGGTTTCCATTTCTATAGCATTCATTCCTGGAAAATACATTTTCCAGTAATGCCTTCAGATAGTAGGTTAACAACAAAAATATACTCGAAAACATTATTTGAAGCAAGATCAATACATATGCCCCTTGAAACCAAAAATTGACCGGATGGATAGTAAATCAGCCAAGTTGAGGAAGGAAAATTCCAGGTATGACTGATAGCGCCATCGACAAACCCTAGATACACCAGATCATCCATCAATACCTTCCAAAGCATATCAATATTATTGATGTCACTACGAAACATATAAACATATATGCACAAATATACACAATATTTACAAAAACAAGAAAATGCTGTGAAAAAGCCTAGGCATAATACTTTTTAATATAGAGACCATTTTTGGGCCCCGCCAACTCGTTTCCATCAAATTCAACCAATTCATAAGCTCCTTTTTTCAAGACCTTTTTAAAAATAAAAGGAATGTACCACATGGATTTGAAATTTCTTGCCCCCAAGGCTTCTTGTCTTGATCATCGACTAGGACAAGCTCACCTTCATAGAAAAACCTAGGATGTACAACCTTATCATATTTGACCTTCACCCTCTTTTTATGAGCTTCGTTAATTGTGGTTGCGTCCTAGCGCTCCTCATAAAGAGGTTCCAAATAAATGAGGCACTCCTCAAGACTAGAACTATTTTGAAGAAGCTCTACAACTAGCTTAAGAGAAGGAGTTTCACATTCCACAAGGAAGATCACTTCTCACCCATATACTAGTTGAAAAGGAATGAAACCAGTCGCAGTCTTAACTAAGATATGGTATTCCCAATGCACACGATACAACATGATGTGGTAATTATATTGATCTTGATGAATTGTCCTTTGCATGATAAACATCAAGGATTTATTCACAGCTTCCACTTGCCCATTAGCTTGAGGATAGTAAGGAGATGAATTATCTGGTCAACAACCTAAATTTAGAGCCAGTTCAACCATCATTTTGTTCTGGAAATGACTACCATTGTTAGTGACACTATATTTTGGGATATCGAAACTAGAAATGACTTGGTTAAATAGAAAGAGGGTTGTTTTTTCACCATCGTTCAAAAAAGTGGGCATATCTTCGGCCCACTTAGTAAAGTAGTCCACTTATACAATGATATACCTATGAACCTTTGCCGAAGGTGGGTTAGAAGTTTGAAAATTGATGCCCCACTTTGTGAATAGACCAATGGTAATAATAGGAAAGAGCAGAGCTGGATGAGCACACATATTCTGAGTATATACTTGACAAGGATGGCATTTCTTGACTGCTTCCACAAAATATTTGATGATCCAAGTCCAAAAATAACCTACACGCAAGATTTTTTGGGTTGTAGCAAGCCGCGATAAGTGACCACCAAAATCTCAACTGTGGCAATCATTCAACATTGAATCAACTTATTCTAGGGTTAAGAAACATCTAAGGATTTAATCAACCCCACAACGATATAAAGTCTCACCAATAACAACATAAAATTTAGCTAAGTGACACAATTTTCTCCTCTCATCCTTTGAAAAAGTGAGGGGAAATTTCGAAGTATGAAGATATATAATAATATCTCCATACCAAGGATCCTATGAAGAAATAAGGAAAATATTTTCATTAGGGAATAACTCCTCATAAACTATTTCTTCTTGAAAAGGAAACTCAGAGATTAATTCTGTGAATACTAAAGATTTATTAGATTTGGCTGAAAATAACTTGAGATCAAACTCTTGTAAAATAACAATGCATTTTTTATATTTTCCCCCAATCAATCGCCTACTGAGAACAAACTCAAATGGATTCAAAGTTACTAAGATGAAAGTTTTTCGAAGTAGAATATAATTTCTAAGTTGCTAGACAACGTGTACAGCTGGAAAAGCTAATTTCTTTATATGAGAGTATTGTAAGTGAAGACCTACCAAGCCTCATCTCAGATAATAACTCACATGCCCACAAAGAGCATCATCTTCTTGAACTAGAACCATACCAATGGTTGATTCTCCTGCAACGAGAGAGAAGAGGAAATCCCTACTATAATTGGGTGGACTCAGTAAAGGATAATAGGTCAATGATTTTTTCAAAGCATCGAATGATCATTGAGCAAAGTCATGCCATAGAAATGGAACTCCTTTTTTCAGAACTATCATAAATCCATTTGTGATCTCCATGTAATTAACGATAAATATCCTCAAGAAATTGGCTTTTCCTTGGAGACTTTGAAGTTGACGAATGGTATACTTTTAGGGTCCTATAAGTATAGGATTCATAATTTGGAATTGAATTATGATATTCTTGTAAAATATGTACATAACTTGCTTTCTGCAAGTTTCTTTCCCATATTTTGTAAAAAAATAAAAAAGATAAAATAAAAAAGAGGGTAAAAGTCCTAAAAGAAAGATCAAAGGACTTAGAAAATATAGACCCCAAAAGAAAAAAGATGAAAATAAAACATGAAAGTGTGCAAGTCCAAATTCCACTACTTTTTACTTTTTTTCAAATGACTATGAGAGAGTGTCAATAAATGCCATAATCCATGATGAGTTAAACTGTTTAAACTTGACTTGTCATGTTTTCAATTAACATGTTTTAGATAGTGAATAAAGATTGGTCAGACATTTTAATCCTGACTAATCAGTAGATAGGTAGAAAATAATGAGGAGCTCATCAGTTTAATCTCATCCCTCTGATGAATGAAGGTAGAATTAGATACTTTTTATGTTTTCAAAAGAATAAAATGTCTCAAGGTAGCAAGTTCAAATGCACCTGCAAAAGGAAAGAAAAAATGTTAGAATAAAGTCGGGTAGGTAGAAAGAAGTGGGAAGAAGCTTGTAAATATTCATCACCGGGTAAAAATTACTAATTTACCATCCCCTATAGTAATTTTGCATTCCAGACTTTCAGTCAAAGGGGCTCAGATCATTTCTCTGACTTATGTTGGGACTAGACCCAAGGCTCAATGACTATTAGTTAAAAGTGTTGAATTCCTATATTAATCCCCAATAATCATTATTTACCCTTCATTCACCCTTTAAAACTCAAAATTTTGAGTAAGAACTCTTTTCTTACTGAATGATACATAATATCCCATTTGATTAACTTCCTCAATTTCATAAAACATACAAACCCTCAAAAAACATCTTATCGTAAGTAAAAGTGGTGAAATCATCAAATGATAAACTTTGCATTAAGGTTTTCACTTTACTTAGTCATATAAGTGTATTTCTTGAGTATTTCATTTTCCTTGTCATATTAATTTCTAACTTATTTTATTAACTCCCTAAAAGAAAACCTTATCATATTAATATAACTCCTTTTATTTTAATATCCCCTAAAAACCCACTATTATAAGATTTTATGCCAAAGTTAATTATCCACATGTTGAAATAAAATCCTAAAATATACCCGCTTTGGCATAAAACTAACAATATATAAATATTCCGCCCCACTATATTTATTAAACCCCCATGGTTTAATAAACTATATAATAAAATAAAAATACTTCCGAGATTATCATAAAGTTTAATTTAAAATAAAATTTAAACCCCCGCAACCTATACAAAAGCTCTTATTAAATCCATGCATTACACAGTTAACCTAGGGTAATATTGAGTTAAAACTGATGGTTCATTTCACGTTTCACATTTTTTTTCCTGTTCATTTACCCAAAATGTATTAGCCTCATGATATACATAAGATTGACCCTAGTTAATTTCATAACCTGCCTCACACGCCCCCAACATACATATAAGCCTTTGTTATAAACCATATATCATACCATAGCTTTCTTATATGTATAAACCCATAAGATATATATATATATATATATAACTTTGGTTATAATGAAAAATATGCAAAGGTTTTATATATCAGTGCTCATTAAAATACCCGGGTCCCACCTTACCTTTTCCACTGTACCTTCCCTTTTGATCTTAGCTGTTCTCCCCGACCTTCCAGATCCAACGATAGAGGGTGATTTTGTGCTAATAACTTGATAGACTGCCCAAACTCAAAATCAACGTGAAATGAGCAGTTTTCATGAATCCGCCTCCTGTGACGTGTCACAATTTAATTCGATCATGTTCATTTGTCATAATACATCTTACTTCCTGAGGCCAACACGAAAACCACCAATGGGTTTTGCCTTTGAAAAGAAGAAACCACTCCTGCGTTGATAAGACCCACATTTAATATTTTTTATAATGATTTATAAAGGTTAAAACATTTTAATTCATTATTTTACAAAGTTATTTGTGTATCTCGACTGATAAAAGACTCTTCCTAGCCATGTTAAGCTTCCCAACTTTGTTTTAAACCTCCGTTTGTCGGTTTTATACCTTAAAACTCAGATTTCACAGCAGATACCCTATTTGAAGACCAGAAAAGTACTTCTCGGCTCCAACAAGTTGAAACAAAGCTCAAATTCAACCATAAAAATTTGCAGAAACCCTTCTGACAGTCGAATACCTACCATCCGAGGTATTTTTCGACATTCAGGCTTGCAATTTCTAAATTAAAACCATTTATAACTAAAGCAAAGCCCAAATCAAGTTAAATTGTCCATACAATTTGCCCAAAAAACACATAGAAATAGGCCAAACCCTGGCCAATTTTTCCTAGAAAAAACTGTGTTTATAAAAACCCTTTCTGAAGTCAATTTCCTCAATTTATCCGCTTAAAATCCCCAAAGATCAATTGTAGAAGAAAGAAAAGGTTTGCAGACCTACAGATCTCCTGAAAATTCATTTTTACTATCTAGATTATTTAGAAAACCCTTGTTTTCTATCTTAAACCAATTTGCATATCCCAAAAGCCTAAAAATGAGCAAAAATATTACTAAAATTCATCCTTGACCTGTAAATTTCTAAATTCACCATCTCTTTTTGTAGAAAATCAACTATTGCAAAAATTTTAAGCTTGCTTTAGTGATTCAAAATGACTGAGAAACAGATGACATCCAAAGTTGGGAGTTCTAAGCCTATCAAACCTAGGGGATCCAAGCCTCCTAAGTCAGAAGCATCAAAAACCATCAAATCCACTCCTGCACTCACTGCAAAAACCTCTATATCTGTTAATCCCCTTCAGCCACCAGTACCTACTGAAGAAACCATTCCCCTGACTGATATGGATTATAAAATTGCAGACCCTGAGGTAGACTTCAATCTATTGGAGATTCACAATTGCTTTTTTGATAAGTTCTTAGATAAAGATGAAATTCCTATTCAGGAAACTAATCTACCCAAATATGTAGTTCCAGTAACACACCCTAGCCAAGACCTTGTGATATTATGTCAAAAACACTATGTACCAGATCAGAGAGAAATTGTTAGTGCTAATAGGGAGATTCTATTTCTATTACTGTAGAGTTTATTAATGAGATGTTACAATTACGATTTGATCCCAAGGCAGTTCCTCTATCCATAGAATCATTGACTCAATTGTATTTAGGATGAGATTTTCCTAAGAGATTTATGATTTTCCAAAATTCTATGCCATCTCATGTGGATATTCCAAAGCTAAATCCTCCTTACTCCACTTCCAAATTTCCTGAAGGGTCCAGGAATGTGATATCAATGCTTTATTTCATACTAGGATACTTCACAGATGGATTCACTGATGAATCCATTCTAGGTTTTTTATCCACTTTATCTCCAGGACAACCTTCTGCCATGATTTTTTACTATGCCAGATTTATAGCTGATAGTATGCACCATCAATTTACCAAACTACCCATTGAAGGGGTGTTTAGATATTCATCATACTTATTTCACTTGTTCTTGTTTTTCCAATCCGAAAAGTTTCTAATTGGATTACAAAAAATAGACTTAGATGGCCAACCTATATCCATTATCTTCTGGACCACCTTACCGAGGAAAGAAAGCAGTGATTTCAGTTTTACAGACTTTTCATATTTGTTCCTCCAACTAGAAATGAGTTTATTATATAGAGCAGAGCATCCTAGGATAGCTGAGGACATGAAGAGAATATTGCAGTTATCAGAACAATGCAGGATGGGAGACTGGTATTTGTATGAAAAGCACACAGAATTGAGGATTTTTGGATCAAATTTACTGCCTTACAAATTGCCTAAGTATTTGAGCATTAGATTCTTTGCATTGGAATACTTAAGGCAAATTATAATTTCTAACTCCATAAATTTCCTAGCTACTAGAAAAAAGATCAAATTCAAGCTCAAAAATCAAGTTGGGCCTTTTATCATCAACAACAGAGAAGCAGAAAAGGAAATCACCAAGATGTTAGCAGGATTTAAATTTCAGGAGAGCTTTGCATGGAACTATGATCTTCAAGGGATCTTGAGTAATTTAAGGATTAAATGCAAACTTCCACCATTTATCCCTGAACCTAAGCAAGAAATTGAAAGTTTGCAAATAAGACAGAATGGATAGAGAACACTCTAATAGATACAATAGTAAATATAGAACCATCAGAAAAGATGGATGTTACACAAACTATGGTAGTTGCAAAACAGACTGAAACCTCTACAAAAAGAGGCAGAGATGAGGGGACCTACACAACAGAGACTACTACAGAAACTAAGTTCAAATTTATTTACAACAAGAGGCCCAACATCATTACTGTTGAAAAGGAAAACGTGATTGAAGTTGAAGATATAAATGAACCAGACTTAAACAATGATGATGCTACAATAATAGTAAATGAGACTCTTGTAGACATACAAAAAGATCAAGAAGTAGGTGAACAAGATACTCAGATGATTGAAAGATAGAAAAACATGGAGGCTTCTTCCTCACACACAGTGGAGGAAAAAGACTTAGACATCAAAGAAATGTACAAACAAATCAAACAAAAGAATGAAGAGATCGAAAGTGAGATTTACTCTCAATTCTTAAAACAAAAACTAGGGAATCAGAACAGGATACTAATAGCCTTTGACTATTCCACAAATAAAATGATTATTTCATTCCTACAGCCAACTACTTCAACACCAAAGATAGTAGCAGATTACAAAAATATGGAGTTTGAGGTAGATACTCAAAGCAATCATGAGCTTGACTAAATATAATTCCACAGACACAGTTCTGATATGGTAACAAACTCAAAGGCTATGAGTGCTACTAAGTTGCAGAATACCATTATTAACATGCAGGATCAAATGAAACGGGATAAAGGATCCATCTATGGCAAAGATTTAAGAATTAAGGCCTTAGAAGACTTAGTATTGCAGGTGGGAATTAATCCCTCAGATGTTAAGGCTACTAAAGTTTTGATAAAAAATAAAAATGATGATATTGTAGCTTTGAGGAAATA
Organism: Pinus albicaulis; assembly: GCA_034641835.2. Taxonomy (NCBI): domain Eukaryota; kingdom Viridiplantae; phylum Streptophyta; class Pinopsida; order Pinales; family Pinaceae; genus Pinus; species Pinus albicaulis. The sequence goes on along the minus strand of CM076577.1, from coordinate 1,448,440,482 downwards.
GCTGAAGCTTCCTCAAAGTGAGCACCCACAAATCAAAGAGATACTTTAGGATAAGACATAAAAAGAAGAAATGATGCAGTTGATCCTCAAGTTAACTACCCAGATTAAAGAAATGGAGACTCAAATGGATGAACTTGTTAAGGATAAATAAACTATAAAGGAAACTGAAGCTCCAATTATTCCTATAGTTATACCAGTAATTACCTCAGCTCTGGTTTCTACTTTGGGAGAAAAATTAGCACCTAATGAGCCATTGGCAACTGCAGTGCTAGTGCATTCAGCTACTACATCAGCCACGGATTCTTCAACAACACAAGTACAATAAATAGATGGAGCAAGTCAAATAGTGAAAGCTATGGAAGAGATGTCCTTGAAAACCAATGAAATAAATAGCTTAAAGAAGACAATTCAAAGTCTTGAAGCCTCCAACAAAATAGCAGTGATAACTACTAAAAACCATGAGCAGAAGGCCATAAGACTTGAAGAGAAGATAAATAATTTACAAAAGGAGTTAACATTTACTGAACAGATTTCCTACATCAGGAATCATGTTTGGACAAATATTATTGAAGCCATACATTCTCAATGGCCTTCAATTCAAGTCATCTATGAACAGAGAGACTTACTGTTAGCAGCCCAAACTGAGATTCAGAAAACTAAGGATGAGTTAGCTGATAAGCCATCATAGGATTTAAAACTAATTATTTTCTTTAACAGTAAGAACATAATAGAGTTGGAAGAGTTGCAGGTACATGACAGAACTGAAACAATATTACAAATCAAGAAGGTCAAGACCAAGAAAAATTTGATGAACAACCTAGAAGAAAAGTGTGGGGCAATGAATATGTCCATAAATTTTTTTATGGTGAAGTATACAGACTTGAGAAAGAAGGTCTTGCCAGAAATTCATGTGTTTAATGAGAAACTAATGCCCCAAAAATGATATGATAAGAACATAAGGGAGTTTGAAAAAGAACAAGTTAATAAACCACTGCCACTGGGCACTCCTACAGGAAAGGTCATCCTTCAATATTTTGAAGACTTGTTTTTTCTGCAGCATGAGATTAGGCATCTTTTTGTTTTCAAACCTACCTTTTCCAAGTACACAGATGCTGATGAGAACTTCAAAAAGCTAAAAAGTGTAAAAATTCCAAATGTAGAGCAATGGAAAGCATTCACTGATTTAATGTAAATAGTGAAGAAAACTACATAAAAAACTGTCCAACAAAAAGTGAAACCAAAAAGATAGTCAGCTGATTTTTTACTGAATAAAGGCTTCTTTTACAGCAGTAAAGAATGAAAATACCAGTCAAAGTGTATCAGGGTTAAAATAACAACGTTAAAGTGTATAAGAAGAAATATTATTAGTGAATGCAGCTCATGCAAAGATATTTCCTAAGTAGCCAACAAGCAGGACAACTTGCCAATAAAAGCTCCTTGATTAGATAGAGTTGTTCTATATATTTTGGATAAGAGGACAACTTGCTAATTTGTTAAGCAGTTGTCCCTCTTATTTTGTAAATATATTTTTGTATTTCCTAAAGATATTCCTACATCTCTCTAGGATATGTTGGGAAAAATACTGAGAGGGGGGGGTGAATCAGTATTTACTGCATATTCAAACTTTTTACTTTTTCATTCCTTAAAACCCATACGCTACTTTACTTCAGTAAACCAGCGTATATACGCGGATCCCATTTATGAAACTAGCGTATACACGGAGATTTAGATATGTCATTAAATCTTCACTTAAACCATTCCATCATTTATTCATCAGATATTCAATAAGCAGTAAACAGGTGCAGTAAGAACAGAATAAACCATCACACAAAGCTTCACACATGAACACCAGGATTTTTAGGTGGAAACCCAAATCGGGAGAAAACCACCGCTGCAGTTGCTCAGCCTTCAATATTTTATTATAGAGAAAACATCTTACAACATGTGTGCTGGCGCAGACTTGACCAGCACGCAGGCACCCACCTGCGCTCGTTTACCAGCCTCTCCTGGAAGGGAGCTCCAACCCCCTGACTCGTTTACCAGCCTCTCCTGGAAGGGAGCTACGAACCCCCGATCTCGTTTACCAGCCTCACCTGGAAGGGAGCTACAACCCCCTGACTGAAGGCTACAACCTTCAGCACCACCTTGGACCACGTTTCATCAATTTTCACACTGGATCCAACAACTTCAATAGAACACCACTTGCGGGCCACATTTCATCATATTTTCATACTGGACCCTTTCCATACTTTTAAGCACAACCATACATCATCAACAGATACATATCAACACAGATCAGATAGCATAAACACAGCATAACAGCTCAGATATTTCATACCCCTTGCTTCAGCAAACCCTAGTTTGCATACGCTCTTTTACTTCACTGATTTCGCGTATATACGCGCTTCCGTCCACACAAACCGGCGTATACCTCGGTGTATATTTTATTGCGCATACGCGCTTTCTCTTCGCTGAAGCTGCGTATATACGCGCTTCCTCCGCGTCGAAGTAGCGTATAGATCTTCAATTATTCCAGAGCAGCATACTTCTTCAGATCAGATATTCAGTTCAGATTTACCCTTTCACTTCAGACAGATGTTCGCCTAGATGTTCGCCTCATCACAGATCTAGGCCTTCCATAAACAGATCAAGTAAATACAAGTGCATTTCAGATCTAGATCCCCTTCTTCATCATGGTGCATCATACATTCAGATTTATCATTCAAGTGTAACCCTTTCCATTCAGATATACTTCAGAGAGAAGTATTCATTCAAGCTCAGACATCTTGCACCCACACTCATGATTTGCACAATGAATTTCTTCTCCTTATATAGGTTTATCCTTTTTCAATACCATGAGCCCCTTTTTTCAATACCATGGACCAAAACAATACCATAAGCCCAAAACTACCTGGACGGGGTCAATTAGGCGGATCATTACCCAATACTATGGGTCAATACCATGGTGGTTACCCTTGGATTTGCACTTTTTGAGCGCTTTAGCCCACACGCGACTTGTAACGTTCCTTTCCGCGTGCATACGCGACTTCCCCTAGGCCAATCCGCGTATACCAAGAGACATGCTCTTTTTCATCATTCTCTGAGTACATTCTGAAATCCTTTCTTCATTGCCTTCTGTAAATACTGTAGATACATCAGATTTCCTTCATCAAGGACATATTCTATCAAACACAACTTCATCAAGTGGGTTTCCTTTCAAGTACAACACTCAACATCATATCATCAACAATCATCATATCACTTCAGATTTACATCATTTAACAAGTCCATCAAGTCAAGCACAACTTCATCAGGTGGAGTGCCATCAAGGACAATACATGTCAACAGTCGCACGTCTTCATCTTCATTCAGTGGGTTGCCATCAAGGACAACACTCTGCATCATATTTCCAACAATCTCCCCCTTTGGACTTGATGGCAACCACGATGGTGTTTGGTTACCACAGCAGACAGATACCATGTCACTCTCCCAAATATGTCACATCATTACCTTCTCTTTATTCAAACACCATGTCACTCTCCCCCTTTGACATCAAGGGCAAAGGGCGGATCAAAAACCAACACTCTCCCCCTTTTCTCCTCATGTGGAAGAAACATTCTGCAGATCTGATATGTGCTAAAGTGGCCAAACTCCCCCTGAGTTCATGCTGAATCTTCAAACATATTTGTCAATGAAGTACATGACTCTATGAACTTCCTATCACCAAGGACTCATACTTACATCAATTATCCATCCACATGGATTTACATATGAGACTCAACTACCCAACCAAGTGGTTTTACAAATTTGACTCAGCTACCCAACCAAGTGGGTTTACAAAATTTGACTCAGCTACCCAACCAAGTGGGTTTACAAATTTGACAAGTCCTTACATGACTGAATATTGCAATTTACATCATGAGTCTCAACAAGACCTTTACACCAAACTACAAATATAACTTTTAAGACCAACACCAGAAATTCCTCAAGAAAGAGAACATATTTCAGAATCAACATAATGCCAACAATGCATTATACTCAGCAAGGCCAATGCTCCCCCTGAATCCGTGCAACCAATCAATCTTTTCAAAAGACTAAGGCTCCCCCTTAGTTTGTGCATCTTGAAAACTTCCATCAACAAATCATCAAGGCATCTTCATCAAAATATTAGAAACAGAATTATGAGAACTGGAACACCACCAGAGATACCAAACAGTATCAGAGATACCAAACAGCACTGCAGCTGTGCTGAAGAGAGCTGAACCAACCAAAAAATTCCAGCAACCAAACATACGCGGTTTTATGTGCATGAACTCGCGTACATACGCGACTGTGTTTGAGGAAACCCGCGTATCCCAGGACATCTTCTAAATTTCAACCAGATCTGATTCTTTGTAAGGCAAAGACAGTGTTCAGCTTCTTTCTGAGACATTTGAATGCTTCCCTGGACTACAGATAGATAGAATAGTGTAGTTGTGTCTTTAAGCGTCATCCAACGGTTGTAGCATCAGCACAATGGTAACCAAGCCTTCAGATTCTTCGAAGAATTAATACAATCTTTCCAAGAAAGATTCTCATATCAGAACAACATCTTCACATAGGTGTCAAGCAATCATCCATGTGGTCCAACATCACCATGATCTTCAAGATTTAACATGAAGTAACATATGTAGGCAAAATATCTCTCAACCATAGTAACACATTCTGCATGATTTATTTCTGAATCTAATGGCATCCAACTCATCCATGTGGGAGTACAAAAGATACTTATCAGCAACCAGGGCTCAAAAACTCATCATAATGAACCATGTACCAGGTCATCTTCATTTGAGCATGAGTATCACAAAAACCAGAGAATAAGCAATCATATTGCCAACAATACAATCATTAGTATTCAACCTGCTGCTCCCCCTAAACCAATGCTCTTCCTTAGCTTGCAATCTGAAGCACCTTCAACAGCACGTCATCAGCAACAATCTCTACATGATCTGTCCTCATCTCTGAATTATAAGACTTCCATCTCAACAACGAGTGCTCTTAATCATAAAGCAACCAGGCTTTATCCATAATGTTCAACACAAGAACCCATGTATCATTTCATGATTATGAGTATAACCAGAATAATGCTAACAGTGTAGTCATCAGCAGTCAGACTGATGCTCCCCCTGGACCTCTGCTCCAGATCTTCAGTTATCAGATAAATTCTTTTATCATCAATGCATATGCGACTGTGTCTGCTGAAACTCGCGTGTATACGCGACTTTTGTGAATATAACTCGCGTATGGAAAGTGTAATATAGAAAATTTTACACCTTCATCTTCTTCTGCAAATTTACCTTCTGTTCCTGTCTTTTCTTCACACCAGATACACTGTCAGAAATATATCTAACCAGAATAATCAAATCAACCATGAGAGTCATCATGCATTGCTCCCCCTGTGACGATACATTACTAAATCTCCTAATGTATCCCACATCATTCCTGCAGTCAATCAGAGAAGTAAGCTTCAGAAGCGGATGACTGCAGTAGGGTCAGAATTCCCTACGTTTCTCATCGGTCCTCCTTCTTTTTCCAAATTTGCTTGAACTTTCTATTTGAGTGCTGGAAGTTATCCACTTTCCCAGATCTGTTCATCCTGCATTCCTTTTCTACATGTCCATACTTATTACAAGCATAAAATCTCATGTGGTCAGAAAAATAAGCATAAGAATCATAAAGAGTATTTCTAATCTTCCTCCTTTTGCAATCATCTGCTTTATGTCCATACATGTTACATGAGAAACAATATCCTCTGAAGAGACTAGAGTACCTTTCTGAGTAGGATCTGTTTGTTTGTGGCTGAAACAATCTACTTCTGCAATTTGTTGCAACATGCCCATAGTTATGACATCTAAAGCATTCAACATTATTGAATGATTTCTTTTGAGTATTCATGACTGTTGGTTGACCTTTTGTTTCTTTCAACACTTCAGGTTTTGCATTGTCTTCCTTTGAATCATTAGCATTCCCTTGTGAACTAGATTCACCTTTAATGGTTTCATGGAAACCAAGACCATGTTTGATAGCAGGAGACATTTGATTACTCAGAATATTGTCCAAGATTTTAGTACTATCATGAAACCTCAAAAGTTTAATCTTTTCTTCTAATTTACTTTTGAGAATGTTTACCTCAACCTCCAAGCCTTGGCATTGCTTGGTCATGCTTTCTTCTTTCCTTCTTCCATCTTCTACTTGATTCTTCAGATTTAGGATTTCTTCTTTCAACCAATTTCCGTTGTCTTCACATGTTTGCTGCAGCTCTTCATTCTTCTTGTTTGATGCTATGAGATCTTCTTTGAGGGAGACAATTTCTGCTTCAAGTCTTGCATTCTTCTTATTTGATTTATCCAAGTCTTCTTTGAGGGAAACGATTTCTGCTTCAAGTCCTTCCTTATCAAATGATGGTAGATGTTCCTCACTCTTCTTACTTGATGCTTCAAGTTTTGCTTGTAGAGAGATGATCCCAGCTTCAAGACCTTCATTCTTCCTTTTTGATTTTTCCAGATCTGTTTTTAGAGAAACGTTTTCTGCTTCAAGTCCTTCATTCTTCTCATTTGATTCTTCAAGTTCTGCTTGCAGAGAGATGATTCCAGCTTGATATCCTTTACTTCGATTGTATACATCATCGAACATCCTTTTCAGTTTAAAGCACAAAGCTTTGGAGGCAACGTCCTTCTCATTAAATATTCTTTGTTGATCTTTGATAACTTCTTTTAAATCCTCAACATCATTGCTTGCACAGATAAGATTACAAGGATCACAATCAGATTCATCTTTGTCAACTTCTGCTGTACCGGTTTTCTGAGACATCTCCTTACCTTGAGTATTTTGCTTCTTTGCCATTTGTAGAGCTTGGTCAGAATCTTTTTCGGCTTCTTCTAGGTTGACAGCATATTCTTCACTATTGTTTGTACCACTAAGATCTTTCAAAGGATGATCCCAATCACTATCAGATTCATCTCCTTTGATTTCTGGTATCCATGTTCTCTGAAATATCTCCTTTCTTCGAATAGGCTTATTCTTTTGCTTCTTTCCCATTGCGACGGATCTCCTTCAAGCGATCAAGCTTCTGCAGAAGGACCACGCTCTGATACCAATTGTTGGGAAAAATACTGAGAGGGGGGGGGTGAATCAGTATTTACTGCATAATCAAATCTTTTTACTTTTTCATTCTTTAAAACCCATACGCTACTTTCCTTCAGTAAACTAGCGTATATACGCGGATCCCCTTTATGAAACTAGCGTATACACAGAGATCTAGATATGTCATTAAATCTTCACTTAAACCATTCCATCATTTATTCATCAGATATTCAATAAGCAGTAAACATGTGCAGTAAGAACAGAATAAACCATCACACAAAGCATCACACATGAACACCGGGATTTTTAGGTGGAAACCCAAATCGGGAGAAAACCACCGCTGCAGTTGCTCAGCCTTCAATATTTTATTATAGAGAAAACATCTTACAAAATATGTGCTGGCGCAGACTTGACCAGCACGCAGGCACCCACCTGCGCTCGTTTACCAGCCTCTCCTGGAAGGGAGCTACGACCCCCTGACTCGTTTACCAGCCTCACCTGGAAGGGAGCTACGACCCCCCGATCTCGTTTACCAGCCTCTCTTGGAAGGGAGCTCACAGAAGGAGGCTACGATCCACCTTGTTGGCTACAACCCTGTTGACACCACCCAGCAGACCACGTTTCATCAATTTCTGCTGGGATCATAACTTCAATAGAACACCACTTGCAGGCCACATTTCATCATATTTTCATACTGGACCCTTTCCATACTTTTAAGCACCACCATACATCATCAACAGATACATATCAACACAGATCAGATAGCATAAACACAGCAGAACAGCTCAGATATTTCATACCCCTTGCTTCAGCAAACCCTAGTTTGCATACGCTCTTTTACTTCACTGATTTCGCGTATATACGCGCTTCCGTCCACACAAACCGGCGTATACCTCAGTGTATATTTTATTGCGCATACGCGCTGTCTCTTAGCTGAAGCTGCGTATATACGCACTTCCTCCGCGTCGAAGTAGCGTATAGATCTTCAATTATTCCAGAGCAGCATACTTCTTCAGTTCAGATTTACCCTTTCACTTCAGACAGATGTTCGCCTAGATGTTCGCCTCATCACAGATCTAGGCCTTCCATAAGCAGATCTAGTAAATACAAGTGCATTTCAGATCTAGATCCCCTTCTTCATCATTGGTGCATCATACACTCATATTTATCTTCTAGTGTAACCCTTTCCAATCAGATCTACTTTAGAGAGAAGTATTCATTCAAGCTCAGACATCTTGCACCCACCCTCATGTTGTGCACAATGAATTTCTTCTCCTTTTATATGATTATCCTTTTTCAATACCATGAGCCCCTTTTTCAATACCATGGACCAAAACAATACCATAAGCCCAAAAACTACCTGGACGGGGTCAATTAGGCAGATCATTACCCAATACTATGGGTCAATACCATGGTGGTTACCCTTGGATTTGCACTTTTTGAGCGCTTTAGCCCATACGCGACTTGTAACGTTCCTTTCCGCGTGCATACGCTACTTCCCCTAGGCCAATCCGCGTATACTAAGAGACATGCTCTTTTTCATCATTCTCTGAGTACATTCTGAAATCCTTTCTTCATTGCCTACTGTAAATACTGTAGATACATCAGATTTCCTTCATCAAGGACATATTCTATCAAACACAACTTCATCAAGTGGGTTTCCTTTCAAGTACAACACTCAACATCATATCATCAACAATCATCATATCACTTCAGATTTACATCATTTAACAAGTCCATCAAGTCAAGCACAACTTCATCAGGTGGAGTGCCATCAAGGACAATACATGTCAACAGTCGCACGTCTTCATCTTCATTCAGTGGGTTGCCATCAAGGACAACACTCTGCATCATATTTCCAACAGGATATTTGTAAACAATATTTTGTATAAATAATTCTACATCATAAGTATTAAGTGTGGAATAAAATTGCTAAGATTACTGTAGACTTTTGCTGATACATTGGAGGCTCGCATGTGTTGAATTCAAAGTAGTAGACTAGAAAAAGCTTAAGTGGCATCATAATTTAGGATTCATGCGATAAGTTGAAGAGTGAAGTACATTTCTTCTTGTCATTGTTTCTTTTCCGAGTTTCATTCAATTTATTATGTGTTTGATCTATCTTAATGTGTAACTAGGAATATTACTACAGGACTATCCTTTTGCTCCCTATTTTTAACTAGGTTACCATTTAATTATTTTCTGTTGATTTCTGGTGTTAGGAATCCTTCATTGCTCCTAACTCCCGTTTGAAATCTTCCTCCTTCTTCCATTTTCCAGATCAAAGGATCCTTCATTTCCCTTTATCCCAATCATACCATTTCATCAAAAACCTTTCCCCAATTCTTTGAGGGTTATCTACCTTGCCCTGAATACATTTGTACCCCTTTGGCCTTGCCTTCTAGTACTTCTATCTAGACTTAAACTCCATAGCCCAATGGACAAGTAGATTTCTCCTTAGTTTAATCCTAAGTGATTTTTACCCACAAAAATCTTAAAACAAAACCAATTGAACTATCTTAACTAGCCTAAAAACATAAATCAAAAGAAAGATAAATATTAAGGAGAGCCCTCTCTGAATTCTAGGCAGGCTAGATCCTAGGATTTGAAGTAGGTTGTTGGTTACCCCTAGTGTTCTTTGACTAAAAAACTCAAATCCCACAACTTAAGAAATTACTAGGGTGTTAACATACTAGCGACCATACTAGGGAACTAACCAATCTCCAGTCCTAAATTTAGTCTTAAAGGAAGATATTTTAATTAATTTTTTACTTTAAGATTATTTTTATAGGTTGTGGGTATTCAAAATAGTCATTCTGACTTTTAGGAAAACCTACTATACCAAGTCTAATCGGGATCCTAATCCTGCAGTTATAGTAGATAACCCAAAACAGATTGGAAAAAAATAAAAAAACAAACTGTCAATTTAGAGACTGTAGTACCATTAAGAAAATAAAATTATTTACCCAAAGAATTAGTGAGCTTAGCTGATATTGATTTTGATTTCAAGTTTGAAAAATCATTGTTTAGAAATAAATATGAGACTGATCTGAAATATATTGTTATAGATCATATTTTTACTTCATTTTTTAATGAAAAATAGAAAATTATTTTAGCAAGAATAAAATTAGACAAATCTGAATCTCAAAGTTAAATAGAAAGGATTAATGTTACATTGATTAAATACATTGATGAAGCTATTGAATTAGCCCATTTATTGTCTTACATTAAGCCTCCAGTTTCTCAATTTCACACAACAATAATTCCAACAGCAGATTCAACTTTGTATGCTGTCACCTCATTTTTAGATTCCACTGCAAGTTCATCCACAAAAAAAATTATTCCTAAGTGGCCTTTGCAGCCTAGGATAGTATTTCCATCATCCACTCAATCCACTGCATCCACTAGTTTTATAGGCACTACATATTTATTTCCAACCAATTCCATATATATACCAGCCTCTTTTCCAAGCTCTTCAAGTTCAGCTTTTAGCACATCATCTACCATATCCAACAAATTCCCTATCATTTCTATTATACCTCCCAGCTCAAAAAAGCTTGAATCCATGGCTGCCAGGTATGCTCCCCTTGTCTTACCCCAAAATCTCCATGATATGCCTCAAGATTACGAAAAACATATACCACTATTTGATGGCCTGTCACAATATACTGCTCAACAACATGTCACAAAAATGATAGACTACTGTGAAATTTATGAAATTGATGAGTCAGATGTCCAGATGAGGTTATTTGCTCAAAGTTTGACAGGAGAAGTTAAAAAATGGTTCAAAAATTTAGGTGCTGGTAGTATAGCTAATTTAGCTACATTTCATAGGACATTTTTGAATAAATGGGAAAGAAAAAATAACCCCCTTCAAATTTTGTCTGAGTTTGATGCTTTAAAAATATCTCCTAATGAGTCTATTCAAGATTACTGCACTAAGTATAACAGTGTCTATAATGCTATTCATGCATATCTTAAACCTGCACCTTACTCTGTACTTCTCAAATTCCCTGATGGATTTGATCTAGAGATGGCCTATCAATTAAGAGAAAGAGATGATGAAACCTTAGAAAAGGTGCAATTAGATGTTGTTAGTGTAGAAATTAATATTCTAGCTCGAAAAGACAGACTTAGGAATGAAAGAAGAGTTACAATTAAAGAAGAAAATTCAAACTCAGATTTTAAATTAGGTTTTGTTGCTAAAAATTTAGAAAGGGTGGTTGAAAGATTAGATAATTTAGATAAAAAACCGCAATGAGATAATCAACCTCAGATTAGAAATCCCAATTTCAAAAAAAAAAATAACCCTGGAAAAGCTAAAGAAGTTGCTCTTGACCAAAACATTAGACCCCCATTTCAAGAGAACTATGCTGAGAGTTCTCAAAATAATGATGAAGATAAGGATAACATCAATCTAATAATGGTGATATATGAAAACAACACTATTTTCCTCACTCTGGAGGATCAAGAACTTTTTGAGCTTCAACAACTCAAAGTAGAATCTAGTGAATCATTTGATTACAAACAAGGTTATGACTTTGCTATTAATGAAATTCACAGTCAGTATAACCTTAGAAACAAGAAAAATAATGAATCTTTTGCAAAAAAAAATTCCCAAAATCAAACTAAAAAGAATGTAGAAGCCCCCAAAACAAAAATTTTCAAATTCTCCCAAGGGAAAACAAGAAAAATTCCAATCCTTCCAGTCCTAAAAAACCAACAAGTCCCAATATTGTTGATATTACTGATGAAGTAGCTCAATCTTCCAAAGATGCACCAAAAGCTAATACTACAAAAGCTTCCAATTCAGTAAAAACAACAATTCCTAATCCTAAAAAGAGTTATGTTGATTTTAAATCAGCAAATCCTAAAATTGTTAATACAAAAATAGCTGCTGAAAATTTAAAGTCTGATAGAATATCTACTGCCACATAAACTGTGCCTAAAAAAAGAATTAAATAACAACAAAAGTCAAGAAACTCAGACAGAGAATATTAGAACAAGTCAAGTTTAAACATTTTAACACATCATGGATTATGGCATTTATTGACACTCTGCCATAGTCATTTGCAAAAAAGTAAAAAGTAGTGGAATTTGGACTTGCACACTTTCATGTTTTATTTTCATCTTTTTTCTTTTGGGGTCTATATTTTTTAAGTCCTTTGATCTTTCTTTTAGGACTTTTACCCTCTTTTTTATTTTCTATTGTTTATTTTTTTACAAAATATGGGAAAGCAACTTGTAGAAAGCAAGGTATGTACATATTTTACAAGACTATCATAAGTCAATTCCAAATTATGAATCATATACTTATAGGACCCTAATAGTGGCTTCACATGGGGATGGCATTTCCTGGTGAAATGTTAAGAAATTTTAGACTAGTAGCCTTCAACTTTGACCTTGATGATCCAGTAATTATCTTTTGATTTCTCCAAAAACTGATACTTATGACATTTTACTCTTCAAAGCTTAGGGCCTTCTCTTCGGGCTTCAACTTTGGAAAGAAAACATCCAATCCAATCTTTAAAAACTTCAATGGATATTTACAATGAAGTAAAAGGTAACTCAGACTAACTATTAGTTAACTCAAAAGAATAATAGTGTTTGAGCATTCTACCATTAATTGGTCCTTCTTGAATATCTGTTCCATCCAAATATTTGATGAAGAAAGCATTGTTACCCCTATATCCGTAAATTACATATGGTCCTTTCCATGCTTGCCCTTTTATTCTCTCCTAGAATACCATTTTAATACTTTATCTCCAATGGAAAAGTCATCTTCTTTACTTATTTTATCAAAACATTTCTTGATTTTCTCTTGAATGACTTGAGATTTTTCATAGAATTCTTCCCTTGTTTGTTGTAAATGAATAGTTTGATTTATCCTTCTTTGTATATCGTTTAACTCCACTTGTGATTCTTGAATGATCTTCATTACTGGAACACCTAAAGATGATGGGAAAACTGCATCCATCCCATATACAATTTGGTAAGGAGAAGTTCCAATTGACTTTTTGGTAGTAATTCTATTTTCCCATAAGGAATAGACTAAATTTTTATTCCAAGTTTTCTTGTTATCCTCAAGTAGTTTTTTAATGATATTCGCAAGGATTTTATTTGAATATTCAGCTAGGCCATTACCTTGACGGTAATAAGCAGTAGAGTGGCATAGGGTAATATGGTAATTGTGACAGAAGGCAATCATTTTCTTAGATTTAAATGCTACTGCATTATTAGTAATTATTTTCTGTGGGCATTATTAGGAAACTGAAGTATTTCATCAACCTTGAAGGGATCTACATGAGACCATTCAATATACACTATGAACCCCAATAACTAATCACATGTGACCACACAAATGCACTTATTCATATTCAACCAGATTTTATAATAACGACATCTCTCAAAAATCAATCGAAGATGATGAGGATGATCAATTCTCTTTCGAGAATGAGCAGTTAAGTCATCCAAATAAGCTTGGATGATATGTTTGATATCATGGAAAGCATAGGACATGGCCCACTGAAAAGTCCCTTCGAAATGTTTAAGACCAAAAGGCATCTTTCTTGAAATCAAGTGAAACGTAGACTTCGTTTAGTTAATTTTTTCATTCCCTATCATATTTTGGCTGAGTGGTTTACAAAATATTTACTTCCAGTCATTATTGAAGATGTGGCGAAGGGAGGAGTTTTATTTTAAGAACAAGTTATGCACGTTCCCAATATCTAAACCTTGTTTACACACAATCTGACACTTTGTATGAAAAAATTCTGGAATTGCCTTGCCCTGGTTAAATAACCACAACTCCTTAAAACTCTCACACTGCTGATGGTGTGGTCGATTATCTTAGACAATACAAGAGTAAGAAGAAAAATTCCAAGTCTACTCTGATTATAACTTTTCTAGATTCACCTAAATGAAATACTTCTCCCAAAAATAATATTACAATTAATGTTGTAGAATCATCTACCAGTAAAAATAAATGAATCAGAGGTAAAAATAAAGGATAAGGTAAAGAGAAATGAAACACTTCCTCGAAATAGAAATTAGATAAAATTGAACCATCTAAGGAAAAAAAATCCTCATTATCCTTTTCTAATCTATGATGAAGATCATTACATGAAGGAGTGCCCTTATTGCGCTGAGGTAACTAAATTCGTTAAAGGTTCACCAACCCCTACTATTTTGAAGGACCAATTTCCTTCTCAAGATATTAATATGGTTTCACACAACCCTTCTTATTCCATCACATCAATGGATATCACAATGATGTGTTCATCTTAGGATTACAGATCTAAGGGTCCTATTAATAGAAACGATAATGGTTCACCCAATTAAGCTTCCATGTCAATTCATCCTCCATATGAACCATTACAAATTGAAAACCCTAATCCTGACATGGTGATTCGACTACCTCCTAAAGGTGTTTTTCGAAATTCAGCTTTCAATCCACATGTGTGAGTTGCTCAGGATTACAACATTGTTGAAGATATGGCAATGTCACCTTTATAAATGTTGACCCTCGAAGTGTTGTAGAATTTTCCAGCACACAGGAAATTTATTTTGTGAGAAATATGAGATATCTATCCTGATGATTCTAATTTCATTGTCTTTTATCTAGACAATTATGTACCTAGACTTCTACATAAACTGACATTACAAATACCATGTTTCATCAAAATTAAACGAGTCTTTCACACGGTAATTGATGGAGGAGAGTCTATGTGTATTGTGTCCATTTCTTGTTGGAAAGCCTTAGGTTATCCATCTATCAATCAGTCTCCCACATCTTTGAAAGCCTTTGATGGAAGAGTTTTCCTCCCATATGGGGTTCTCAATGATGTACATATAGAGATAGAAGGTCAAACGGATGTAGTTGAATTTGAAGTTGTTAATGCTCAGATTGACTATAACCTTTTATTGGGATGAAGTTGGTCTTATGCTATGTCGGTAGTGGTCGCATCATTATTTTGAATGATAATGTTTCCCCATAAGGAAAAATTGTAGAAGTAGACCAACTATCTTACTACACTTCGGACCATATCTCTACAATTAGTATACCCTTTATTGGAAAGTCGATTACTCTGTATGAATATGTTAGGATAAGTTTTCTTAAGGATTCATTTCTGATGGGAACTTTATTAATACCTCCACCCAATTTTCCTCATAATATTTCCCAAGTTAACATGATTACATCAAGTACAATATCATCGTATGATACTTGGATTGTGCCCTCAGGGTTTGAATTCACCTTGTACGATAATGAGATTCCTCTTCTTCCATTTGAACTAGCTTATCAGGAAGTTCAATCAGTTTCCAACCCATCATAAATTTAAACCGATTAAATAAATTTTATCACTGATGGCTATTCTCATTTGTCACGTTTAGTACCAATATTATTTCCCAATCCCTTCGATAACGAGTTTCCAACTAACGAAAGTATCATGGAAGTCATGACTTTGGATGAAATTCCATGGGACGATTACCATCATCATTCACCCTTTCTTCCTGAACTTGATAAAATTGAGAATGATTTTTCATCTATATTTTTCTATTGATATTATTGATATTCCTCAATGTCCTATGTCAATCCTTCATTCAGATTCTGAAATGAATCTTGGAAACATATCTACAACAGTACCCATGGGCATCTAAGTTAACACTGGAATTATCGAGAACATTCATATAGGTACTTCATGATCCCTTGATGAAATTGAGACATATAAGCGCCATTTCAAGAATTCCATGAAATGTTTTCCTGGTCCTATAAGGAAATGCCAGGAATTGACCCTAGCATTGTAATTCATGAAATTAAGACATACCCGGACCCCAAACTTGTTAGACATATATTACGTCTAGTAAATCCATGAAAAGCTACTGCTATCAAATCTAAAGTTGAATAATTACTTAGAGTAGGTTTCATTTACTCTATTCCCTTGACTGATCGGGCATCCAATATTGTTCCAGTGAAAAAAAATCAAGGGACTATTAGAGTATGTGTCGACTATAGGGATATCAATAGATCTTGTCCAAAGGAAAATTATCCTACTCTTTATATTGATAAAATTGTTGATGATTATGCTGGAAACGAGATTTTTTCATTTATGGATGGATTTTTTGGATACAATCAAATAAAAATACTCCCTGCCGATAAACCCAATATTGTGTTCAATTGTCCATGGGGGACCTTTTCCTATCGCAAACTGCCGTTTGGATTCAAGAATGTTGGTACAAATTTTCAAAGGGAAATGTATTACAAATTTCACAATATTAAAAATATTGTAACACCATAGCTCGATGACGTACCATCTCATTCACTGAGACGAAAAGATCATCCAATGCCTTTGAAAGAAGTTTTCATTCAATGTAGGCACTACAATATTCGTCTGAATCCTCACAAATGCGTATTTTGTGTAAAATCTAGTCGATTTTTTGGATTTGTTGTGTTAAAGGAAGCATTTGTGTCGATCCAGTCAAGGTAGAGGCTATTGTCAATTTTCCTCCTCCTTCTAATCTTTGCCAACTACAAAGTTTTCAAGGGAAAGAGAAATTTTTATGTAGATTCATACATAACTATGTTAATATAACTAAATATTTTACCTGACTTTTGAAAAATGGAATCCAATTTATTTTGGATGAGTTTTCTCAAAATAATTTTGATGCATTGAAAAACGTGTTGAACCATGCACTGTTACTGCATCCACCTAATTATCATTAGAAATAATTTTTGTATTTAGATTCATCTAATGTCACCATTGGAATGGTGCTAGTTCTGGAAGTTGAATCTAACGTTGAACATGTGATCTACTATTTGAGTATGAATCTCACAAAAACCAAAATCAAATATGCACATGTGGATAAATTTCCCTTGGAAGTCGTTCAAGCTGTCCAACATTTTCATCACTATATACTTCTACGCAAAACAAACTTGATCTCTCATTACAACCCTATGATGTGGATTATTACCAAGTAATTGCTAGGGGGAAATACTCTAAATGGATTATTACCCTGCCAGATTTCAATTCATAATTTGAAATATCTAAGTCTAAGAACTCATTGGTATTTGTTGAGTTAATGTGTGACTTTCCCGATACTCAGACTGAAACCGTGGCAGAGGATTCTCTTCTAGAAAAATCCTTGCTTCTTATCGGTACTTTATATCTTTGGTATGGAGATATCATTATATATCTTCAAGCTCATACTTTTTGGTCTGATTTTTCTCGAACTGATCATCATCGAATCTGGTACCAATATTAACAATATACTATTATTAGCGATACACTTTACCACCATGGTGTTGACTCCATATTTCAACGTTGTTTCACATATGAAGCAGTTGAGAAGGAATTAAATGAATTCAATTCTGGAGCTTGTTACAGTCATATGTCAGGGTTTTCCACTGCCTAGAAGATATTGCATGCTAGCTATTTTTGGTCATCAATGTTTAAAGATTTCATAACTACGGTTAGAAAGTGCCATAATTTCC
Organism: Pinus albicaulis; assembly: GCA_034641835.2. Taxonomy (NCBI): domain Eukaryota; kingdom Viridiplantae; phylum Streptophyta; class Pinopsida; order Pinales; family Pinaceae; genus Pinus; species Pinus albicaulis. The sequence continues at coordinate 1,448,422,871 of CM076577.1, read as the reverse complement.
AAGTTTAGGATCACAATATGTGTGTGCCTATAGATCCTCTTCACCGAATCATACCTCTTGGTCGATATACTAAATGATGCATTGATTATGTTACATGTAACCCTCACTGAGCTGGGGGGCATGGATATATTAATCTCGCAGTAGATCATTTTATGAAATGGGACGAGGCAATGCCTACATATAAGGATGACGGTGAAACCAAAAATATTTCATATAAATCATGTAGTTGATAGGTTTTGCATACCAGAAACCATCGTTGCGGACCATGGTAGCCACTTTCAAAATTTTATGATGACCGAGCTTTCTGCACAGCTAAGCTTATGCCATGACATCTCTACTCCTTATTATCTGCAAGAAAATGGCCAAGTTGAAGTTGTTAATGAGGTTTTGACCAATATGATCAAATGAATTGTTGAAATTCATAAATGACACTTGCATACTATGTTTCTTTTCTGCCTTATGAGCATATTGTACCTCTATGAAAACATTGACTAGCTTTACTCCCTTCCAACTTGTTTACGGTTTGGAGGAATTTTTGTCGATTGTGTGTAAAATTAAGTCATTAAAACTAGCCATTGATTTGTTACCAACTACCTCTACAAATGAGGAATTTTTTTTGTACTTTTAACAACTATATGGAACGCGTCGTAATGCTACACTAGCTAGTGAGGCTCATAAGAAACATGTTAAGGCTTGGTTTGATTAAAACATGAATCCTCGTATATATTCAAAAGGTGGCATAGTATTGGTCTATGATGAAGCACATGATAAGCTAGGTGTTGGTAAATTTGAACCTATATTGGTCCTTACATCGTAAACTGTGTAATAGCCAAAGTGACTTATGAATTAGTTGACTATGACAGTGTTTCTTTGGGAGAGCCTGGGAATGGTCTCTACCTTAAAAAATATTATGTGTGATTTATGTTGGGAAATATTTTTGTAGATTAATTGTATCATATTTTTATGAGTCTGTGCATTAGGTTTTACATTTTTGTGATTTCCTAATAATTTTACTGCTTATCTTGTATTACACTTGACTTTCAAATGGTGACGTTCCTTCAAAGTTAAATTGGATTTGTTGATGAAACTAGTCATAGTAGTCGAAATTTGTCTTCCGAAGCATGGGTAATTTTTTCACACACTGATGAGTTAGTTTCTATTCGTGGGATATGCCTTGGTCAAATAACGACAACATAACAGAATATAGTGCAGTCATTGAAATATTATCTAATGCCATCACATTTTGCATCTGACATTTGATCATTAGGTTAGATTCACAACTCACAGTAATATATTTAAATGGTGTCTATATAGTAAGAAGTTCATCAATGTTAAGAATGTTTTTACGGGTTCGTCTCTTTGAAACAAAGTTCTATTACATTGAATATCAACACATTCAAAGAAATTTAAACACATTAGCTGATGCATTGGCGAATCATGTGTTAAATAGACATTTTCAACATTTGTAACTAAAAAACAATATTCATCCATATATTGAACAAGATAAAATAAAAATAAAAGTAGTAGCTCCCATTAGGTAATATAGTATGTAAAAAATGTGTCACAAAAATAATGTCATCCAAAAACATGAGGATCCGTGGCCTTTATTTATATTAATATGCCAATACAAAAATCAAAATGTAGCCCTAAAAGACTAAGAAACTATCCATGATGATCATCATGATAGCAGACTATAGTGCAAGCTACTCGACATAGCAATTGCATAATTAGTCCTGAAACCCCGACCATGTGACTCTAATACCGAAGAGGAAAATCATGACTCCCAATATCTAAGATATCTATAGTCAATCTCTCTAGGTTGTGCTCCAGCTCAGTCAAGGCCTCTGCTGCATATAATTGGGGTATTACAATAGTTGTAGCATGGTCCCCTCACCTGTAAAAATCTCGTAGCTCTGCTGGTCGAACTCATCCCACATTTGCATACACATTTTATATGATTAGATTTGGATGTTTATAAATGAAATATATATAAAAAAAGCATCAAAATGAGAAATTTTTACCTAGATCACCCCTCTGCATCCGTGCTAGGAGTGGGATATCTGGGTCATATCTATAATCCATCCCTCCATATGGGAAATATTCTATCATGACGATATGATTTCCCATCTACACAAAAAACCAATGAATATACTTTACCACCTTTCCATTTCCTCCATGGCGAGCCATTAGCAAAACCCATCGCAACATAAGTGGATCTCGAGGTCTTGCCTCATCCACAAGAATCCGTTGTGGGATAAGTAGTGGAATCCTCTCTATCTATAGAAAATGAAATGAGAATGGAACCATATCTAAAATTCTTCAGTTTACCATTCGTGGTTCTAGTCAGTTGCCCTTTCATTTTTGAAACTACTCCTTCGCACTAGTTGAAAATACTGGACTCTAAACATTCCACGACAATTTGCATCTCAGACTTTATGGCCAAGTGAAGTGATGCGCTTCCACGTATTTTGGTGATTGTAAAAGTAATGGTCCCGAAATCAAGTCGTCAATGATTTTGATATCAATCCTACCATCCTTGATCACAACACCATCAACACAATATCACCTCAAATAAGAATCAGTAGTCTTTCCACCTAGTCTGTGGCCAAATAAATAAATGCTGAGTCCTCTACTGGAGAGCCTAGTAAAGATGGACATATCATCAATATATATGGTGAGGAGATGATCCCCTATCATGAAACAATGATTGTGAACATCCCAGGTCCTCACCATCCATGTCATGAACTCTAGCTGAGATTTCATTCTTGAAGTTATCCAATACTTGTAGAGGCCACCATTTTTAAAAGTTTGCAGAGTTGGTGGATCATCCAAAGCTTCTACATATTAATTTTTATGTTCTTTCTCTCTCCACTCCAACATGACTGATCAGAAGTCCTAAAAATGAAAATTCAAGACTGTTCAAACAATGCTTGAGAGAAATTTTCATGTTTTGGGGTGTATTTTTGTTGCTTTTGAAAAAACCTCGGCGCTTGTGTGATTTTACTTTACAAACATAATTCATATGTGTAATTCCTCAATAGAGAAACCGCAAAAATCACATTTCTATGCGTGTAAAAAATTACTGATGTGCATGATCCTGATGAAGGAAAAACATGCACATCTGATGATGGATTTTCAAAAATTAAAGTTCTTTAAAGACTCAAATAAATGGTTAAAACTAAAAATTAATCAAATGAAAACAAAGATAATGAAGAGGTCTCTTACCTAGGGAAAATGGTTCTTAGATTGGTCCACCAGTTTTCTTAGAATCAACCTTTGAAGTTTGATGGTAAAACCCCTCTTTTCTACTCTCAAATTGGTTAAAACTAAAAATGGTAAAAAGGAAATTATTTTTTCAACTTTTATAGGTTTTTTGGTCAATAAAATATATATTTTTTTCCTTTAACCTTTGATAAGAGAAATTTTTATGTGTTTTACCATATTTTTGAGTGGTTATGATAATTTATTGAGTAAAATGTGCAAAATACATGTTATAACATAAAAATGAACCATTTTGAATGTGAGAAAACTTTTATCACTTTTTCGGGCTCTCGAAAAATACGAAAAAATTGAAACCCTGAAGTTCTCTTTTAAGCCCTTTTCAGACTCTCTAAATATGAAATGGTTTTTGAGTGCTTGACTATTAGAACTCATAAAAGTAACTAAACAATCATCTATTTAGTATGAGTTTACCCCTTTTCTGGACTGAATTAGAATATTTACGAAAAAGGTATACGTTGACTTATCATGGTGTTGAGGCCTTGGAAATCTCTGGCAAAAACAAGGGGGATAACCACCCGGTCTGGAACTTAAGACATCTCCTTTTCCATTTGGGATAGTGGCTCTGACTGGACATAATGGGACTGGTTTCCCAGATTTGGGTTTTTGTTTGATTTTTGGGTTTCTCTCAAAGGACCTGCATGAAGGATTACTAAAAACTAAAACAAATTTATTCTAAAATGCAAAAATTTGAATTTAAGCCTAATTTAATCTAACCCAGGATAATACTAGTTTGATGCGATCTAAAATTATATCTATTCAATCTGTGATGATGAATATCATCACATATTTAATAGAATTATTACATTGTAAGATGATTCTCTTGAAAAAATAGTTAATCAAAAGAAAATGAAAAATATATCACATATATCTGATGATCATATATATAAAAAAACCAATTTCTATCTTTATATCATACAATAGTGCAACTGATATTTCAAATAAAAACAATCGATCCCATACATAATTCATGAAAGCTGGATTCATCACTAATATTCAAAACAAAACAGAATTAGCATACATGATAATAGTACTAGATGTGTACAGCTCTGTTTGTCTGATTAGCGATAATAGGCCACATTCAACTCCTCTATCAATAAGATTTTCAAAGAATACAAAAGTGCATCAACATTGATCAACAAGATGATATATAACTGAAAATGCCATGTTCCATTACTTTATCAATGCATTCACAAACTTACTTATAATTAAGCATTCTTTGCAAATGTTCTCAATAAAATTCTGGACCCTTCTCTAAATGCATGAGATGGGTTTAAATACTAAACTAGCTAGAAACTAAAATTAAAATATTACAAAAATGTAGAGGAGGTTTCAAACAAACTTCCTCTAAAAAATTAACTTAAACAATAACCTAGCAATTTTTGAACTAACAATCCTTACATTGCGAATTATGCCTTTCTTTTAGAGTGCGATCACGAAGTTGAAAAATATCTAGCATTGCTTTAAGTTGAGCTGGCTGTGATATCCACGACCAAATCTGTCCCTTGAAAATAGCATTTGAGATTACTGACTGAGATATTTTTGCTGAATATGTAAGAGACTGAAGAGTTTGATGGTGATGGTAAGGTTTGATCAGAAAATTCCAATAATTTTCCTGATCAAACTTATTAACTTTTTTGATCATTTCCTCTTGTGTATCTTCTCTCTGTCTCCACTTTAATTCTACTTCCCTTGTTCCTGAAAACACATCAGACATGTTTTCTTTAAGAGGCTCTATTTTAAACAATTTATTACATATAGACTGAATAATCTCATTTGATTTCTTGGATGTCTTGGTTGTTGCTTTCTCTGCTTGATTAATTTGTGCTCTCCATTCTGTGAATAACAATTCTTTGTGAAGCTTATCTATTTGTGGTAGATTAGCTTGTTTTCCTGTGTCTAAAATTTTCCACTGAATGTGTTCTTCAATTTTCTTTTCAAGTCTTTCACATTCCAATTTCTAAATTTCTATTTGTTGAATCATTATCTTATTTGAATCAAAATAAGATTCAATCATGGAAGCTTGGTGAAAAAAAATTTCTTGTTATTTCTTTAACATAGTATTTACATCAAGTGCTTCTTTGATGAATTGTTCTAACTGTGGTTGACTCTATAATTCAGCCATTGCTTTTTCCAAATGTGCTTTCTTTTCATTAAGCTCTGTCTGAGACTTCAATTTTAGGTTTTTGATATCTTCATGAAATTGAGTTGTGCTTATTTTGATCTGCTTAATGGACTTGGCTTTCTCTTCATTTAGGAACTGTTCTAATTCTTGTACTTTGGCTTCCTTTTGTTTCAACAATATTCTAACCTCAGTAGCTTTATCAACAGTAGAAGTGGCATATGCCCCTGCATATTGTGACAAATTGGTTAGATGTTCAGTTGGATCATCTAAGGAATCCTTCCAAAGTACATCAACTGATTGATCTGTTGGTTTTGGAGTTGTTTCATTAATCCTTCTTCTTTTATTCCTTTTAACCATAGCTTTGTAGCTAGGACTGTAGAAAATGTCTAATGACGGAATATCTTCGATCTGCAGAACTATCTGATCTATACAGTAGGTCGGTATGATTGCTTTGTCATGCACTGATGGAACTATTTGTAGCGTATTGACATTTTCAACTATTTTCTGTGAAGGTTTTGGTGTTTGAAAACATGATGTATGATCAATAGTGGGATTTTCTTTTGAATTCTTTATTGCTTGAGAAACTTCTTCCCATTCATTCATCAGATCTTTTACTTGAGAGGGATTGGATTGATCTAACATGCTATGAGTATGTTGAACTGTTTCCAAATTTGATTTTGTCCCACTTTTATTTGTTTTCTCCAACACTTCTATCTCTTGAAGAATTTGGTCAATTTCTGAATTTTCTTACTTAGATTCAGATTCCTCAGATTGATCTGAATTTTCAGACTGCTGTTGTGATTGACCTGATTCATTTCAGATATATCTTTCATTTCATCATTTATACTAACACTTGGAGTGTGTTTTTCATCTTCAATAGTCGACATATTCAAAGGAACCTTTTCTAGTCTATTGTTTCTATATGTTTGAAAAGCTTCAACATATTCTTGACTTAATTGACTAGAAACATATTTGATAACATCAGAGAAATTTTCCATGCCTTGGAAGAAGTCATCAAATTTATCTTCTTCCTTTACAAAAGGCTTCATTTTTAGCTCTGTGATGTAAATTTTTAATCACATCATTGGGATCATATAATATTCCTAGCATAAATGCCAATTTTAACAACTGAATCTTGGGAAATTATTTGTATGTATGGCCAATATTAGCAAGAGCAAAGGTGTCACATTGTAGAGGGAAAGTAGGCCAATTAGCCTTTTTACCATCTTTTAACTGTTTTGTGACAACCGTTGACAAGCTGATATGCTATTTTGTTTGAAAGTCGTTTATCTAGAACATAGTAATTTAAAATATGGATAGAAGCATAACTCCAAAATAATCTAATATATGTGAACTTTTCTAAGAGCCCCCTTGCTCATTTATTCATTCAACTTGATTTTAAAAGAAAAATTAATATTCCTATTAGCTGCATGCTAATTCAGGAATATTACAGTCTCCCCCTCCCAAGTGTTTCTTTCCCTCAAGCAACTACAAGGGTGCTGCAAAATCTCCCCTCCTCCTCTTGTGGCCTCCTCATTCAACAGTCTCCACCATTGTTTCAATTTTGATGTAATAATTTTGTCTCCCAATGGTTCCTCCCAAGTGTGCAAGTTGGCCTTTGGTGGATAAACCAAATGGCTCTCATCATGAAAGAAAGGAAGGTATATATGGAAACCTTTTGGCTGATTCGTGGCCTTCTCAAGATAGAAGTGATGGTCATCATGGAGAATTTTACCATCAATAAAGGACTTCCACCCCCATGCTATCATCCAAATGAAACGAACTACCTTCCAGCTTGGTAATTAATAGTAAAGCTCCTCCCAATAGCTCATGCGAGGCATGTCCCAAGTGCTCCACCCAACCATATGGTCCACATCATGAGGAAATAAATGATATACTATAGTCGCCATATAGTTTCCCATGCTCCCTTTAGAACATGTAGCGCAACCAAAGTGGGAAATCTTTTTCCCCAAGGACACATTCCACCAATGTGTCTCTCCTCCAATCATGTCCCCAAAAGTAAGAAAATTTTCAGCATATGGAATCCTGATTAGAATCATGCTAGCTGCCATATATAATAAAGGAGAAGGAAAATGATTTCTCATGTGCAGCCAACACATTTTTACTCTTGGCTGCCATAGAATAGAAGATGACAAGTGCCTTCCCCAATACTTGTTTGCTGATCCTTCCTTCTTGCATGCTTGGAGAAGGTGAAAAGGGTTCACACCATGAATAGTGCTTCATCTTTCCAAGATCCTTCAAGTAATGACCAACATCCCCATATTTCATGGCCTTGAGTGGCCTATGAAGCTCAACATAAATAGTGTTCCTTCTTGGAGCAAAGCCCTACAAGTGAATGATAGAAAAATACAAGCACATAGGAAATACATCATAATATTCTGAAATACAACTCCTCCCATACACTTTTTTTTCATTAGTGAGGTAACTCATGGATGAGTTCCCTCTCACATTCAATGAGTAAGGAGGTGTGAATGATAACTCTTCCCAAGAGCGATGTTCCTCCTCATCCAAAAAATAATCCATGCACTTCTTAATATGAGAGTGCACCTCTTCTTTGAAATTCTCCCACATGAATCCATCTAAGGTAGCATGGTATGCTCTAATGAAACCAGTGGGTTTGGAAAGCAGGATCTCATAGGTTGCATTCAATAGTTTCTCCTTGAGCTTGGAGCCTCTAACCAAATAGATCTGATCATGGAGATAAATGAATCCCTCAACTACCTTATACCTTCCATCCATTACCTCCCCATCAAGAACCTCACATGTGAAAAGGTCATTGGAGTATTCCATCATGAGTTGGGAATCACAATAAGGATCTAGGCTTCCCAAAAATGATAGCGCTGTAGAGGTCTAGAATGCAGCCCCTGTCATATCATGGCTCTCCTCTTTGACAAGCTTGATGTCAAAATCACACGTTGGATTATTATAAAATTCCTTTTGCTGCCTCCTTTGCAGTTGATCTTTCTCAAGACAAGATTGATGCAAATGGAAATCAACCTCCCCTTGGAAAGTCCCTGTCTTCCAATAATTCCTTAATTTGGACCATGCCTGCAAGAGTGTTAACATCCTCTTGTCATGTTCAGAAATATCTTTTGTGAATGAAGATACCATGGGGTACCCTAAAGATATGGAGTTGTCATGCGTCCTCATGTCCATGCCATCATAGATTTCATATTTCTCCTTTCTCAGCACAGGTAACTATGTGGGAGATTGCAATGTCTGTTTCAGAAAATTGCTTACCTCTCTTCTGAATTCATGAGTGATTATCTGTGTTGTGCTAGCTTCTCCCAAGGCTCCTTCTTTAGCCAAGTATGAAAATGCTGCCCATAGTTGAGAGAAAACTTTAGTTTTTCTCCAATCAGGAGGTCTTCCTGGTGGAATACCTCCTTGCAAAGAGGCATCAAGGCATAGAGTAAGATGTGAAAGTAGGTGGACAGATTTTCCCTTGCCTTTATTGCATAGGTCCCCTGGCCTTCGTTGTTATTTAAAACTTTGAAATAGAGAAGGGTATATGCTTCTCATCTTGTGATGCTCTTCCTCCTCTTTTCCTCCTTCTATCCTCAAGATCTCATAATTTGAGAATGATGGTACATGCTGCCCATGTGTTGTGCCTTGATCTCTATATGTGAGACCCTTTGGAACCTCTTGCAAGAATGTAAGAGTTTCTCCCCTTGGAGCAAGTTCTCCATCCTCCTCTTCATGAGGTGCTCTTGTCGTGACTGTGTTATCATCTCCTACGTTCCCTTCCTCCTCTTCAATAGTCGAAGATGCCTCATCATCAATAAGAGACCTTAGATCTTGGTCTTCTATTGAAGGAGGAATATTCATGCCTTCCTCTTGAGAATAAATCCCTTCATCCAATGGAGATCTTTCCCTTGGCAAGGTATCAAACAAGGTTACACCCTCTTCAATGGTTTTTAGAAATGGAGTTGGATTTATAGACCCTTCCAACTCATGCAAAAGTTTTGTTTTATATGGTTTCATAGCCTCCATAGAAGATGTTTCACATGATGTTTCATCAAACCTTTTTAGTAATATTTCAATAAAATTTGCATAAGTAGGTGTATTTTCATTCCTTAAAGAAGAAGATTTAAACAATCACCAAGCATATGCTTTACCTTCAAAATGCAGCACTGCTACTTTGATGGCTTCAATTTCTGAAACTTGATGTTGTTGCACAAAGTTGTCTAGCTCCTCCACCCAAACTCTAACGGGAAATTTAGGTGATCCGTCAAAAGAAGATAGAAAGAATCTACCCACATCGTGTTGCTTGCTCCTTGTGCTCCTCTCCTCCTTAATCTTGCAAAACCCTTGGAAGTTCAAGTGATATTTGAACTCCTTAGATTGAGCTTCATACTCCTGCAAATAATCACCAAGAGTATCTCTCTACAGCACATATCCTTTCTTCCTCTTCATGAAGAAGTTGTTGATAGAACGTGGCAGATATGATGATATGGCTAAGTGCTCATATCCATAATATGAGGACTAAGGACTTTCCTCTTGTATAGATATTATAGATCTTATTGAGGGATCTTCATGTTTTCCCCTCCTCATTTCTTTGATGCCCTTGCTTCTACCTAGCAGATTTGGAAAGAGAAGTTTTGAGAACCTATTTTCTCCAAACAACAAGGGTTTGTTTTGATATCTCTTGCAGATATTCTCCTCCCCATGAGAAGACTCCATAATGGATGAAGAACATAGGCTGAGCCAAGACTATGCTCTGATATCATTATAATATCCCAAAACAAGGATTTTCTACAACAATAAGAATCCCCTAAGGTATTCCAAAATTGGAGAGCAGCAAGTAATCAAATTATATAGTGTACTAAAACACATAGCCATCATATAACAATCACAACAACAACTATGTCTTCATACAATGTCACAAAGTGGGGAAAAGCAGTAATATTGGCCCCAAAAACGTTATTTACTAAACATGAAGTTATAATAGTGGAAAATAACAATTGTGTCCCTTATCATATGTAATATATGACTTTCATGCAAAAGAGTTTTAGAAAAAAAATGCCTTTAGCCTACTTAAACAGGCCTCCAATGCTCAAAACAACTTAAAATTGATAAAACCCCAGGAATGGAACACACAGAAATTGCTGCATAAGAGACTGCGTAGCCTAATGGAGACAAAACTCAAAAAATAGAGAGAAAAATCAGATCTTTTATTAGATTACTCAATGAAGCATAAAAACAAAGAGCTACTCTCTTTTATACAGATCCAAGAAGACCCGGCAAGGGTTTCTTGAAAGAAAAGATATACAAGAAAGAGTTTTTGTAGATCTGTGGATGATTCACACTGTATAGTTGAAGCTCTACATTAAAATTTCTGAACATGCAAATAAATGGCCTTAGAATCTTCTACTAGCTCTCCCAAATAAAGGTTTATCTTCCTCTTGGGAAACTAGCTCATAAAAGTGGGGTTTTCACCCCTCCCACTGCATACCTTACGAAATAACACAATTTCTTGAAGGGAATGAATTATGGCTGAAGGTAACTGCTTGGCCCAACACCTCATAGTGGAAAATTCAATCAAAAACCTCCTCTTAGATCTCTTCAACAAGATCTCCAAGAAAGAGTAGGGAATCCCCACATGAGAGAACCCTAGCACTAAATAGTGCAGCAAACCCAGCTAAACAACCAAGAGTGAAATGAGTCTAAATAGACCATATAAAAAATATAATTTTCAATCTAACCTCTTATGCTTGCTATCTCTTCCATTATACACTTGATGAGCTCCCTCACTTGTGGTCCCACCCCATTAGGAGGTTGCTTCCATGCAAAGGCTCCTCCACCAAAATCACATCGTCTTCATTAGTGAGGATCATCCCTTTACAGCACACTTTGATTTAGTCAATATTGAATGGATCAATATTGATGGGATCATCCTTGACTGAATCTTCATGCCTTGTCTCCTTTCACACTCAAGGTGTCTTCATTTTGACTAGCTAGATTGATCTTCATTCACGTTGAGCTGTCTTTATTTAGGATCCATTCTTTGAGGATAAATTTTATTGACTTGGTCAAACTTTACCTTGTCCACATAGTTTAGAACTTTTTCACACATGTGGATGCTTGATCTGGTTATTTCATGATCCCTTTTCACACGGTGAGGGATTTTTATTCCTACTTAAGCAACTAATGAGCCCCCTTGCTCATTTATTCATTCAACTTGATTTTAAAAGAAAAATAAATATTCCTATTAGCTGCATGCTAATTCAGGAATATTACAATCTCCCCCTCCCAAATTTTTCTTGTCCTCAAGCAACTGCAAGGGTGCTGCAAAATATCCCCTCCTCCTCTTGTGGCCTCCTCATTCAATAGTCTCCACCATTGTTTCAGTTTTGATGTAAGTGGGGTTTTCACCCCTCCCACTGCATACCTTAAGAAATAACACAATTTCTTGAAGGGAATACATTACGGCTAAAGGTAACTGCTTGGCCCAACACCTGATAGTGGAAAATGCAGATCAGAAACCTTCTCTTAGATCTCTTCAACAAGATCTCCAAGAAAGAGTAGGTAATCCCTATATGAGAGAACCCTAGCACTAAACAGTGCAGCAAACCCAACTAAACAACCAAGAGTGAAATGAGTCTAAACAGACAATATAAATATATAATCTTCAATCTAACCTCTTATGCTTTCTATCTCTTCCATTATATACTTGATGAGCTCCCTCACCTAGGGTCCGACCCCATTAGGAGGTTGCTTCCATGCAAAGGCTCCTCCACCAAAATCACGATGCCTTCATTAGTGAGGATCATCCCCTTATAGCGCACTTTGATTTAGTCAAGCTTGACTGGATCAATCTTGATGGGATCATCCTTGACTGAATCTTCATGCCTTGTCTCCTTTCACCCTCAAGGTGTCTTCATTTTGACTAGCTAGATTGATCTTCATTCACATTGAGTTGTCTTTATTTAGGATTAACTCTTTGAAGATAAATTCTGTTGACTTGGTCAAACTTGACCTTGTCCACATAGTCTAGACCTTTTTCACACATGTGGATGCTTGATATGGTTATTTCATGATCCCTTTTCACACTGTGAGGGATTTTTATTCCTACTTAAGAAACTAATGAGCCCCCTTGCTCATATATTCATTCAACTTGATTTTAAAATCAAAATTAATATTCCTATTAGTTGCATGCTTATTTAGGAATATTACACTACAGAACATACCGGAAGCATAGCAATAAGGGTTAGGAATTTGTGCAATTGTGTATGTACTAGACTTGTCTTGCTTCAATTTCCCTTCATTTTCCTTCCATTCATGGATGACTTTGATAAGATCTGGATGTTTTGCTTTGAAATTCTGCACATAGTTATTGTCGTATCTCTGCTGCAGGGTTGGTAGATGATACATTGCTTCTGTTATCAATTAGTAAATTCTTAAGTTGTGGGATTTTGGATTTAAGTCAAAGAACTCTAGAGGTAAGCACAAACCTACTTCAAACTTTAGGATCTAGCCTTCCTAGGGTTCAGAGAGGGCTCTCTCTTTAAGATTTATCTTTGTTTGATTTATAAATTTTAGGCTAGTTATGAAAGTACAATTTGGTTTTGGTTTAAAGGGTTTGGTGGGAAAAAAACATTTGGAGGTAAGATAGAGAGAAATCTATTTATCCATTGGGCTATGGGGTCTAAATCAAATTAGCAGCACTAGGAATCAAGGCCAAAAAGGTACAAATATATTCAGGGCAAGATAGATAACCCTCAGAGATCTTGGGAAAATAGTTTTTGAGGTGGTATAATCGGGATAAAGTGCACTTAAGGATCCTTTGATTTGGAAAATGGAAGTAGAAGGCAAAGGTAAAATGGGAGTGAGAGAAATTAAGAATTCTCAACACCAGAAATCAGAAGAAAACATTAAAATGGAAACTAGTTAAAGACAAGGAGAACTTGACTAATCCTATAGTAATACTCCTAGTTACACATTTAGACAGAACAAAAATAAAATGAATGCATGAAACTTAGAAAAGGAAGCAGTGACAAGTAGGAAGTACTTCACTCATCAAGTTATCACAGGGATCTTGAATTATGATGCTAGTCATCTTGTCCAGTCTACTACTTCAAATTCAAACACACAATATCCTCCAATGTCCAGCAAAAATGTCTATAATAATTCCAACAATTTTATTCCACATTGAATACCTCTGAAATTGAAGTATTTATACAAAAAGTATTACAAATATCCTAGAAGAGTTCTAGGAATAACTTTAGGAAAAAGAAAATATCATTACATAATAAAATGGACAACTGCTTAACAAATCAGCAATATGTCCTCTTTTATCCAAAATAAATAGAACTATTTTGTTTAACAAGGAGCTTTTAGCTGCCTATCTGTCCTGCTTGCTGGCTGTTAGATATTTTCATGCACTTGAATTTAATTCATTGATACTCTTTCATGCTGATACGCTTTAACCTAATTCTTTTTAACACTAATACTCTTTGACCATTAGTTTGACTGTTTTACTGCTATAAAATTATCTTTTAGCGATAAAAAATCAGCAAACTGTTTTTTCATTTTATCTTTCTTTTGACTATTTGTCTCTAGGTACTTTTCATTGTTTTTACCTTTTATCTTTACATCAAATCTGTGAAAATTTTCCACTCTTATGCTGTTGGAATTTGGAAAATTTTCAACTTCCTAAAGTTTTCATCAGCCTCTGTGTATTTTTCAAACTAGGCTTGATGACAAAGAGGTGCTTAATTTCATGTTGTAGAAAGAATAAATCCTCAACATATTGAAGTAAAAATTTGCCTGTAGGAGTGCCTTGTGCCAGTGGCTTGTTTAATTGCTCTTTAGCAAACTCCCTGATCTTTTTGTCATAGTCCTTCTATGGCATAAGATTTTCATTGAAAACATGAATGTCTCGTAAGCCTCTCTATCTTAAATTTGTATACTTTACAATAAATCTATTGGCAAGGTTCATGGTTTCACATTTTTCTTCAAAATTGTTCATTAAGCTCTTTTTAGTGACAACCTTTTTGATTTGTAAGATGGTTTCTTTCTTGTCTAAGGTTTTCAATTCTTCAAGTTCCTCCCTGTTCTTGTTGTTCAGAAATGTAATGAGTTTTAAAGCTTGAGCAAGATTATCAGTCAACTCATCTCTTGTCTTTTGTATCTCTATCTGGGTTGCCAACAATAATTCTTTCTGCTCATAGATAACCTGAATTGAAGGCCATTGATTATGAATGGCTTCAATTATGTTAGTCCAGAGATGATTTTTTATATAAGAGATCTACTCTCTGAAAGCCAATTCTTTTTGTAAATTCTTGAGTTGTTCACCCAATCTGATTGCTTTTTGTTCATGGGTTTTAATATTGATTTGAGTTGCCTTATTTTCCCTCTCAATTTTTTCAATTATTTTATTTAGTCTGTTTATTTCACCTATCTTTAAAGTCATTTCTTCCATGGCTTTGATAATTTAGCTGGCTTCATCAGTGTGTTGTACATTTGTAGTAGAAGAGTCTGTAGCTGAAGTGGTGGCTGAAGTCACTGGAATTGCAGTTGCTAGTGGGCCCTTTGGTGCTAATTTCTCTCCTAGAGTAGAGGGCACTGTTGTAGTAATCACTAGGATGAATGTAGGAATTGTATGAATTTTTGGCTCTTTTATAGTCTCTTTCTCTTGGACAAGCTGGTCCATTTGTGTTTCCATCTCTTTAATTTGAACAGTTAATTTGAGTATGAGCTTCATCATTTCTTCTTTCTCATTCTGATCCTGGAGGATTTCCTTTGTTTGTGGATGCTCACTTTGAGAAAGCTTGAGCTGTTTCCTCAAAGCTTCTATGTCTTCATTCTTCTTCTTGATTAATAGTTCCGCTGCTTGAATGTTTGAGGGATCATATCCCACATGTAAAACTAGTTCCTCTAAGGCTTTAATCCTTAGGTCTTTGGCATATAAGGATGATTTATCCATTTTCATCTGATCTTGCATATTAAGGATAGTATTCTGCATCTTAGTAGCACTCATTTCTTTAGTTACCACTGTAGAATACAACATTTCAAAGCTATGCCTATGAAATTCAATCTGGTCTAGCTAATGAATGTTTTCTGTTTCTACCTCAAAGTCCACCTTTTTATAGTCTGCTACTATTTTGGGAGCTGAGGTAGTAGGTTGTAGGAATGAAATTATAATTTTTTTTGGTGGAATAATCAAAGGTTGATAATAGCCTATTCTGATTTCCAGGCTTTTTTTTCAAGAATTGAGAATATATCTCAGTCTTTATCTCCTCATTCTTCTGCTTAATCTTCTTGTATTTCTCTTTGATGTCCAAATCATTTTCCTCAGCTGATTGTGAGGAAGAGGCCTCGATGTTGTGTTGCTTCTTAATCATCTATGTATCATTTTTATTGGCCATTGATTCCTTTTCTATTTCCATAAGTGTTTCATTAATTATAGTTGTGGCTATACCATCATTGGTTACTCGAGCATCTGTCTCATCAACATCAATTGTTACTTTCTCCTTGTCAACTGAACTGAGTTTAAGCCTCTTGTTATAGATTATTTTAAATTTGGTCTCAGTTGTTATTTCTGTTGTATAAATTCCTCCCTCTTTGACTCTCTTTGTTGATGCTTCTGGTTGTTTGACAACTTCTAGAGCTTGTGCTATATCAGTTTTATTTTTTGTATGAGTAAATGTGTTTTCTAGCCATTCAATTTGATTCGCAAAATTTTCTATGTTAGGCTTGGCTTCATGGATAAAGGGTGTCAACTTGCACTTTACCCTTAGCTTACTCAAAGTCCCTTGAGGATCATAATTCCATGAAAAACTTTCCTCAAATATGTATTCTGATAGCTTCTTGGTAATCTCCTTTTCTGCATCTCTGTTGTTGATTATGAATGGGCCAACTTGATTCTTTAACTTAAACTGAGCCTTCTTTTTGGAATCCATAAAGTTAATTGAATCTGAGTTTAGAATTTTTCTAAGATATTCTAATGAAAAAATTCTCATACACATGTGTTTGGGCAACTTATAGGGTAATCAGTTAGACCCAAAAATCCTTAACTCAGTTTATTTTTAATAGAGATACCAATCTCCAACCTTATTCTATTTTGTGAGCTGTAGAATTATTTTCATCTCCTCACTGATCCTAGGCTGTTATTTTTTATTCAATATTTTCACTGCTAGATATAAAAAGAGCTTTGAAAAATCTGAATATGTAAAATCACTGCCCTCTTTTCTAAGTAGTGAGGTCCAAAAATTATAGAAAGAGGCTTTCCTTCTATATCCATATTTTGTAATGAAATAGGAAACTTCTCTCCTTGAAAGAATAAAAACAAGTGGAAAAGATAAGATGAATATCTAAAGACTCCTTTTGTGGGTAACTTAGTCAACTGATAATGAATGGCATTTGCTATGAAACCAGCATAGTCAAAAATGATTGTTGGAGGTTGACCAGGAGACATGGTGGACAGGAAACCAAGAATAGATTCATCAATATACTCATCTGTAAAATATCCTAGGATAAAAGATAGAATAGAAATAATCTGTCTAGAACCTTCAGGAAATTTAGCTGTGGAGTATGGAGGATTTATCTTTGGAATTTCAACATGAGAAGGCATAAAATTCTGAAAGATCATGAACCTCTTAGGGAAATCTATGCCAAGGTATAATTAATTTAATGCCTCTACAGACAAGGGGACTTCCTGGGTATCAGGTTGTAATTGAAGCATTTTATTAATTGAATGGGCTATAATGGTAAAAAGTATTTCTTTTTATGCATTTACTATAGCTCTTTGATCTGGCTCATAGTATTTTTGACAAAGTCTGATGAGTTCTTGACCAGGATGAGTCAATGGGACTATATACTGAGGAAAATGGGTTTCCCAAATTTGAATATCATCTTTGTCTAGATATTTTTCATTACACCAGTTGTGTATATCTAGCAAATTAAACTCAATAACAGTGTCTAAAATTTTATAATCAAGATCAGTAAAAGGAATGCTTTCAGTAGCAACCACAGGCGGTTGAAGGGGATTTACTATTGTAGCAGTTTTAGCAGTGATAACTAGGGTAGGCTTAGGGGATTTGGATACCTCTGGTTTGACTTTGCTCTATTTTTTAGGCACTTTGGATAACTACTGCAAGATTAGACTGTTTGCAGAAGATTTTATATTTAACAAAGAGGAAATTGATAAGTTTTAGACTGAAGATGGATTCTTTTAGGCTTCTGGCTCAATTAGGTTTATCTGAGGATGTAAAAATGGCATTAAATAGAAAATAAGGTTTTTCTAAGTGGGTTTAATTGAAAAAAGGATTTCTATGGTATATTCAGCAATTTTAACCCTTTATGTGCTTTGAATTTCGTCTTCAAGCTTTGGAAACTGGGAATTTTGGCTTCAAAAAGGCTTGTCGTGTGAAACAGGGTTTCCTGGGAAAAATTGGCCAGGGTTTGGCCTCTTTTTTGGTGTTTTTAAGCAATTTAGTCCAGTTAAAAATCTTAATTAAAAGCCTATTTTAATTACTGATGGTTTAGAATTGAATTTGCAGGCTTCAATTTGTCAGAAAATACCTTAAGATGCAGGTATTCGGCTTCGTGAAAGTTTTTAGAACACCATGGTTGATTCTGAGGTCTGGTCTGGCTTACTAGTGCAGTGAATAGCTCTTGGTCAATATTAATGGTGGAATTATGGTTGAATTCGTAACTTCTAGGCATAATTTGACAATCTGGGCTAAAAAGGCTTTTACACAGTCAAGCAAAGCTATTCAAAGTTCATGACGCGCAGATACACATAAAAAATGGTGTATCAAAGGTTTTAACCCTTAATATTAATCATCATAAATGTTTATTAAATGCAGGTCTCGTCAATGGTGGGAGAGGTTTCAGGTTTGAAAGGGAAACTGGAAAGTAGTTATCGCATGGAATTGGAGTGGTAAGCGGTTTAACCTGAAACAGATGCGATCAAATGAAAGGTTGCCACGTTGCGGAGGGAGGAATGGGCAATACTTCCCATTTCGCATCCGATTTGGGTTGGATTGGTCGATTGTTTTTTCCATGTGATAATCATTTGGGGCTGTTAGATCTTGCAATTGGGAGCGAAGCGTGAGGATCTTTTTGAAGGTGTGGTTGAAAGGATGGTGGGAACGGGCTCTTCATAAAAACTGGCGGGTAAAACCTTTATAAGATATTCATTGAATTAAAGGTGTTATATACATAAAGTGGGTTTATGTATATGGGCGGGGGTATATAAAAATAGTTAAAATATATCATGGTTTAAACAATATAAAGCATGAGGCTTTACATAGTATGGAAAATATGGATAGGTGCGGGGTTAACGTTTAATTGAAACAAACCATAGTTAAATTTCAATAAAACTTTGGGTTATGAATTTATGCAGGGAAGGATTAGTATATAAATTTCAATGGGTTAAGTTTTTTGAACCTTGTCAAAACGTTTAATTATATTAAGAAGACTTAGGATAAAATTTTGATGAGCGAGGGAATATGTTTTGTTTTGAACATATGTATTGGCGCAACTTTTATTTTATTATATATTTTTAAACTTGTTGAATGGTTTAATAACTTAGGGGGCAGGATATTCAATTAAAGTTAGTTTTAGACCAAACGGTGATTTTATTTGGGTTTTAATTTAGCACATGGGTAATAACTTTCGTCTAAAATCTTTATAATAGTGGGGTTTGGGGGTACTTAGATATAGGGAATTAAACAAGTAGGATAAGGTATTATTTAGGGATTTAATAAACTAAGTTAAAATTTAATATGAAAAGGGAAATGGAAGCACACAAAAAATACATAAAATGACTAATTAAAGTGTAAAAGTAAAGCAAAGCTTGTCTTTTTATCATTTCACCAATACTTAGTATAAAGTATTTTTTAGGGTTTTTATAGGTTTCTGAATGAAGGAAGTTAATTATATAGGTTTATATGCTTCATTAAGTAAGAATGAGTCTTTACTTATGAAAAGATGTTAAAATGTATGAATGAAGGATGATTGATGATAAATGGGAATTTAACATAAGAATTCAACATTTTCAACTAACCAGTCATCGAGCCTTGGGTCCGGTCCTAGCAAAAGTCAGAGAAATGCTATGACCCTGTTTGACTAATAGTTTAGAATACTGAATACTTATAAGGGAGGGGTAATTAGTGATTTTTCTCGATGATGAATATTACATGCTTTCTTCCACTTCTTTCTACCTACCCAACATTACTCTAACATTTTTTCTTCCTTTTGGCAGGTGCATTTAGGCTTGCAACCTTGAAACATTTATTGTTTTAAAGCAATAAAACTATTTAAATCTACCTTATTTCATCCGAGGGCTCAGATTAAATTGTAGAGCTCTTTGTTATTCACTACCTATCTACTGATTTGTTAGGATTAAACTTTCTGACAAACCTTTATTCACTATCGGAAACATGAAATTGAAAACATGACAAGCCAAGATTAAGCAGTTTAATTCATCATGGATTATGGAATTTAATGACACTCTGCACATAATCATTATTTTTGCAGTAAAAGTAAAAAGTAGTGGCATTTGGACTTGCTCACTTTCAGGTCTTATTTTCATCTTTTTTCTTTTGGGGTCTATATTTTCTAAGTCCTTTGATCTCCTTTTTTTAGGACTTTTTACCCTCTTTCTTGATTTTTTTATTATTATTATTTTTCTTTTTTTTCTTTTATTTTTTATTTTTTAGTTTTTTAAAATATGGGAAAACAACTTGCAGAAAGCAAGGTATGTGCATATTTTACAAGACTATCAAAAGTCAATTGAAAATTATGAATCCTATATTTATAGGACCCTAACAATTGCTAAATCATTTGCTTTGAAAGAACCCATAATATCTCCTCTCGAATTCTTGAAAATTCTATCTTCAATGTTTAAGTGGTCAATTTCCCACTTAACCATGTCTGTATAAGGAAGAATCTTTGGTCTCACTGTTATTCTGTGAATGTGCGAGCATGCAATATAAAAAAGGGTTGCATTAGAGATAGAATCAATGCCTGTAGCAGAAACTTTTTCTATTACCCTTGGTCCTTCATCTTTGAAGATTTTGTAAATTGCCTCCCATGACGAACTGCCATAGTATTTGTTGTAGACGGTGTCTGAAAATAATGAAGACATATATGCATCTTCTGTGGATGATGTTTGAGAGATTTCCTTGCCTCTTTTGCTCATTTTTAACTTCTTCAACCAAATAATTGATTTCCTGAGAGAAAAGTGAATTTAACATAAAAGGAGTCTCATAAGAGTAAATCAATCATTTAATTCTAATGCACGCGAGAAGATATCAATCTATCAATCATCTTTCATAATTACTAATTTAATATATCACATGTCCTCACACGTAAGATCTATCAATTGTTTTAAAGACATTAAGATCTTAAATTCCATTTGATATGACATAAGCTGTTTTCACACGCTGAATTCATTTAATATGAAAATTTTAATCATTCCTTATAATATTTCGCGATACTTGATATTTAAAGGTTGTGAAATGCGATCTGCACAGATCGCAGATCGCAACTTTTATAAGATAACATTTGAATGTATATTATAAGTTGCACGCAATGCGAATTGCGAAAAAGTTAAAGTGGATGCGATCGCAAAAGATTTTATATTTTATAGTTTATCTGCTTGTCGGGTCCGCGGGTATCGCGACTTATATAATTTTTTTTTAAGGCTTTATTGGTTAACTAAAGTGCGATGCGAAAAAGGAAGAATAAAATGATGATTTTGATGTTTTTACAAGGTTTTTAATTATTTACTCGCAAAGGCTTCGAGCGCATTTCACAGTTTTGATATCTTACATTTTATAATTCTTTTTTGAGATAAGATATGTAATATGCAATGCGCTTTTTTCAAGGAAAAATGGAAAATTTATTTTCCAAGTTTTTATTTATTTTTTTATTTTAGGAAATTATAAAAAGAATTTCCTATTTATTTTTAAAGGGTCCCTATTTATAAAAACTAAATGGGGGGTTGTTGTATATCACAACACATGGTCAATAGAGTTCTCCCTTGCATTATTTTATATTTTTTTGGGC
The DNA here is from genome assembly GCA_034641835.2 of Pinus albicaulis. Taxonomy (NCBI): domain Eukaryota; kingdom Viridiplantae; phylum Streptophyta; class Pinopsida; order Pinales; family Pinaceae; genus Pinus; species Pinus albicaulis. Next base: position 1,448,401,426 of record CM076577.1, on the reverse strand, counting down.
TTGAGGGACTAAATTTATGAAAAATAACACTATGGAGTTTACTTATGTTTTTCTTTGGACTCCTTAAAACTGAAAATCACTGAGTTTCACTTTCTCCAAGCTCATTAAAAATTTACGTTGAAAGAACTAAATCATTTTTACTTTTGTGTATTTTCAAACACTTTAAAGATGATAATGACATCAAGTTAATCCTACACTAGACTCGTAAAATCTAAACAATCGAGGACTCATCAATCATGACGACACCGAACCACTCTTTCCTAGGGTTCGTTAAAAATACTTCGGAGGACTCATCCAAAGGATGAGCTTACAAGACAAGAAAATGTTATCCTCCTCAAGCTTGACAAAAACAAAGAACTACTTGCTAGTAATGGTGGGGGGAAATTGAGGAAAGGTATTCAGTTTTTCATTCATTTTAAGGTATTATGTCACTCTTGAACATGAAAATATGTCACACATGTGTCTGGGTTGGGTAATCCATTTTTCTTACAGTTAATCAAACCTCATTTAAATTCGTTAGTTGGTTTTGGGTATTATCATTGAGTCAAATTCTTCCAAGCTATTTTTTTTTGTGTCCATGTGTTCAACAGAAGTTCAACCTCAGTTCATGTTCCTTTGCAAATTTTATCCCTCAATCACGTCGACCATCCCTGAGTCATTCCTTACAAAACAGTTCTTCAAAACTTGACATGAACTTTCAGGTCATAGGACCTCCTCCGATGAATCGCTTCCTATCGAATTGAGCTTACTATCTAGGAAGTTTATCTAGCAACCATTTTCAGTTACTTGAGGCTTGCATGCCTTAATGACAGGGTTCTCACCATCGATGATAGGTTCACATCACTGAAATTTCACCGATTGATTCTATGAGTGTTCTACTTTAGAACATCTAATCACACTTCATAGATTGTATTGAAATACCTTGAGATCCATTGCCATTATTGGTGGTTTCTCACATACTAGTTAGCAATTCCAATCATTTATTGGTAATCAAATGGTATCTGTTATGTTCGAGTTCAAGACATTTATTCATATGGTTAGATTCGTACTACAGATCCAGAGATGAAAATCAAGACCTTGGATCTAGTCTCGTCCCTCTAGGTTAGGAGGAGTTATGTATTCATGATTATGTAGAAATATTCATAAAAAATGGTTGCATCCATATTGTGTATACTATTGATATGATTCTAGGATATTTTGTACTTGTTCATTGAGTTATCTTTACTCTGAGTATAGCAATTTATACCTCATTGATGATAATATATATTTCATTATCATCCTCGAATGATTGTTGCATATTTTCTACCATTGTCTCTGATCCAATATTTGGCATGATAAATCACTTCAATCTTTTAAGGAATTTTCAGACTTCACACTTTATGGGGAATATGTTACACGCCATTTTGTCACCATGACACTTGACTGTTAAAATGGATCTCTCGCCATCCATAAATATGTTTCAAAGAACTCCCTTGTAAGTCAAACATCTAAAACCATTGAAGAAAATATTAATTTTTGGTAACACGAACTTTTAACCTATTTAGTATGACCTGTGCACTTTTCCTAGTCATTTTCCATGCATTCCCAGTTTCTTCCCTTAAGACCTGCATAAAAATGTGCTCTGTCTTCCACTTTAGATTATGCATGTGAATCAATGAAAATTAAAAATAAAAGGTGAATTCTAGAAGCTTTTTTGGGATAATACATCCCAATAGAAATATTCTTGGTCATATCTATTCGAGCCTTACCCTCACATTATGGAGCTAATTCCCTTTCATCAAGGAACCCTAATCCCACTATTAGTGGATCTCATCCTTCTTTTATGGATGTAAAACTTCCTCTACTTGGCCTATAAATTGAGTAGAGGCTAGAGGGTTAGGGGAGTTCGAAAAAGGTAGTCTTAAATTGTTGGATTTATGTTAGGAATCATATCATCCAAGGAGAGGGTTGGAGGCATTTGGGAGGAACCTCATGACATCAAGGCAAAGGTTTTAAGGATATTCTTTATCTATGAAATAATACAAATGAATTCTTTTATACATTTTATTATCTTACTGAAATGATGAATGATATATGTTCCTTTTATTTATTCATTAATATCATATAAATTTCTAATCTCCTTTATCATTATATTAAGCTTGTTTAAATCATTATATTGTATATGCCTTTGATATATTTTATGTCTATGATTGCAGATCTTATCAAGCATTGAGGATTTGCATCGCGACGAAGTAGGGATATCCATCAAGAATTTTGCAAATAGGTAAGCACACCATTCTCCTTCTCTTGTATTGATGATTCAAATGGAGTAGGCTTAGGGAAATAGTTATTCAATTGTATGTTTGTTTCTATTTTTCCTTAGGAATCTAGGGAGATCTCTCTTGTCTGAAAGAGGGGTTTTTATGTGTAACACATGTATATGTATGGAATATTAAGTCCTAACCCAAAGTCTTGCGTGAAATAGTTTCCACCATAGAATTTTGTGTAGGGAATTAGGCCTATGACCTAATACATGATTGAGTTATGTATATGGTGACTTGAAATTGAATTATATTTATAAAAATTAATCTGAGAATTCCCTATAAATACATAGATAGAAAATATAATTATGTATTAAGTTCATATATATTTATGTGTGTGTGTGTGTGTGTGTGTGTGTGTGTTGACATGCTCAAAATTTGGTGAATTAAGGTACATGGAATTTTTCTTTTGCTATATTATGTTACACTATGGTAAGTTTTTAGAAATCCCGAGTGCCCTCCTAAAGGAGAGGTGTTCAATTCCAAAATAATATTTTGTTTGAGTTAGGATTTTTTACATAGATATAAGTTATATTTGTACCATAATGAGTCATTTTTCTAGATAAAAAAATATCAGAAGTACTATGATCCCACTGCAACTTTTGAATGAGTGTCCACACCTTTTCATCATTCTTCCATTCCTCGCTTGCTTCAATTATACAGTTAATTTGGAGAATAGAAATGGCATAAATAAATGCTTCCACATCCACATCCCTTCTTAAGAGTACACATGCAAAAATATTTTTCATCCCCTTTTTGTAGATGATTTCAAATTCATAACCCAACATATTAGTGACCATTTTTTTCTTCTCTTCTGAAGATAATATTTGTTACAGAAATAATTTAAGACTATCATGATCTGTTTTTGATCTTGAAGTGTCTTCACATTAGGTAAGGGCTCCATTAATGCTTTATGGCATGTAGTATTTCCAACATTTCCTTCTCATCAGTAGGTTTGATTAAATAGTTTTCCTTGATTGGAAAAATTTCAAAATCTATGGGTCTTATTTCCTACATTAAAACAATACCAATTCCATTTCCTAAGGTATCACATTCCAGCATAAAGGTTTTTGTAAATTTTGGAGTAGTTAAAACCGAAGCTTGGAACATTGCTTCTTTAAGATGTTCAAAGGACTTAGTTTCTTGAGAAGTGAAAAAAATGCATCTTTATTCATTAATGTTTCTAGAGATGTTTTTATTTTCCTATAATTATTAACCAACTTGCAATAATACCGTGTCAACTAGATAAATCCTTGAAGATTATTTATGGTTGTGGTAGTTTTCCATTCCTTGATGGTTTTAATTTTATTAGGATCTATCTTAACAACCCAATGAGATATAATATGAACCAAATATTTCACCTCCTGTATTCCAAAAAAAAGTTCGGTAGTTTTTGGATACAATTGTTTCTCCTCCAATAGTTTGAGCACCCTGTCAACATGTTGAACATGATCCTTTCAAGACTTGTTGTAGATTACTATATCATCAAAAAATAATAACACACCTTTTCTACGAAAGGTTTTGAAAATGGAATTCATGAAAACTTGAAATGTGGAAGGTGCATTAGTAATATAAAAATGCATGACCAAAATTTCATAAAAAACTTCATGAGTTATGAATGGTTTTTTTAGAAAGTATTCAGTCTTCATTCTAATTTGATGATATCCTAAATGAAGATCTAGCTTGGTGAAGTAAATTTCTCCATGTAGTTCATCCAACAATTCATCGACAACATGGATGGGAAATGTATTTTTAATACTGCGAATTTTGAGTTCCTTATAATCCAGAAATATATGGCATGATCCATCCTTCTTATGTATCAATACTACTGAAGTAGAGAAATAACATTCGCTAGGTTGAATTATACCTGCCTCTAGCATTTTTGAAACCATACATTCAATTTCACTCTTTTGGGAATAGGGATATCTATAAGGTATTATGTTTGGAGGAATTCTTCATGGAATCAAGTAAATAGCATGATCTTGATCATGAATAGGTGGAATGACTTTGGGATTCTCAAATACCTTGGAATTATTGTCCAAGATTCTTTGTAGCACTGGAGAAATAGACTATTTCAATGTTTGAACATTAACAGGGCATAATTTTTCAATTATGACTCATTTTTCTTTATTCAAAAGTTTTTTCACACCATTATAGCTAATTATATTCCCTGATTTCCCTGTGATGCTCCTTAATGCAATTTCCTTTCCTTCCTAGAAAAATTTCAAAAAATGTTCTTAAGAATTAAAAGCCATCATCCCGAAATATTATAACCATTGGAATCCTAATACAAAATTATAACCACCCATTGGAGTGGAAGGAATTGGACTATTCAAGACATATGACCCCATGGTTGGATTGATATTATGCCACTTCCCTACACAATTTATAGTTCCTCCATTTGCAACCGTCATTTGACACTTTGGTGCTAGATATAGAAAGTAATTCATTTCCTTCTCTATCTTACAATGAATAAAGTTATGGGTACTACTAGAATCGATCAACACTATTACCTTTTTTTTCTTGATATATCCTTCTATCTAGAGAGTTTTAGGAGTGGTAATTATTTCCAATGCATTACAAGATATTGACTCATTCATTTCTTCTTTCTCTAGGGTTGGTCATTAGTGTAAATAATATTATTTTGATGTTTCTTATTCCTTTTATTCCTCCTCTTCATAATCGATGTAAAATAATTTCTTCTCAAGAACTATGACTCTTAGTGTGTTTTTATCTCAACCGTAACAAACCCTTTAGCTCTTTTTTCCTCTAGTTGTTGTGGTGTCAACCTTGTAGATTGTGGGAGCTTAGCATTAGGAACACTTCCATATTTATAGTTTTAAGTGGTACACTACCTTGTTGCCATAATTTTTCTTTCAAATTTTCTTTCCATCTTGAATGCCTTCTCCAATGAATTGGGTTCCAAAAAGAAAACCTCATGTTGGATGTTATCCTTTAACGTCCTTATGAAGACATAAATCTTATGCTCCTTTGAAATATCATTTACCTTTATATTCAATATTTTGAAGTCCTCAATGTTCTCCTGCATTGAACCATTTTGTTTGATATTTATCAACTATCTAAAGAAGGTATTTCTCATTGTATCCTCATAACGTGCTACCAATTATTTCATAAAAATTGTCCAAGTGATAATTGATTTATGAAAACAAAGACATCGATACCACAATTTTTTATTTTTTATTTATAAATATAAGGATGCAATGCATACCTTTTTTCTGTGCGACTCATTATGTAGATTAAAGAATTGCTCCCTTTGTAGTATCCATTTTATCGGATCCTTGCCATCAAAATTACTCATAGCGATCTTTGGAATTTGGTGGGTATTAAACCCAACATTGGAGTCTCTAAAATCATAATTCATATTCCTTTTGTCCAAATCATGATTTTCTTGGATTACCTTGTCACCACTAGGAATCCTTTCTTGCAGCAACTTTGTCAACCCTTTGAAGTCGACATTCATAACATCCATATCTCCTTTAAAAACGTCTATGCCTTGTTTTAAACCATCTTCCAAAAATTCCATGTTTCCTTTTATTTTTGCTTCTATATCATCCATATTAGCTTCTAGTTCACTTTTTGTTACTCTTGGTGAGAGAAAAATGTTTTTCACTTGGTCTCATAATTTTGATTTATCATGTTGAATTTCTTCCTCTTCTTCGTGCGTCAAATTAGAGCTTGATGGTTTCTTACTAGGTGTGTCCCTTTTTTTGTTTCGAGGAATTTTAGAATAAAAAAATGATATATATGCATCACTATGTCCTTTGAATCACCTCAAACTATTTTTTCAAACAAAATTTATGCAATTGTTTTAAAAAATACACACATTTTTCTTTCTCTTAGGAGCTACATATTGAAACCGATTTATCTCTATAATTTCATCCTACGAAAACCCTAACTTCTTTAGACAATATCTCAGAAAATATGGAAAACCAGGATTTGAAATTTTTACACAAACTGAATCGAGCTCTTGGCTCCATGTGGTCACAATTTCAGCTTATAAATCCTTGTATAAAAAATATCATAGTGAAATTTTTTAGATGAGTTGTTTGAAGCAGAAAAACCCTAGAATCCATAGCTCTAATACCAAATGTTATACAAACAAATCAACAAAGGGAAGGCATATAAACAACTTGAAGGTTAGCCTCTTTAATGGGGAAACTTCCGTATTTTACATAGATAAAAAATTCTTGGATGATACAAATGAAAAGACCTCCTTAGTATATATAGGAGTCTAAAGGGTCTCAATATTATCAAAGCCTACATAACAATAATATGCTAAGCATACAACAATAATAATAGCGGGCTTCTATGGGGAACAACAATAACAATATTGGGGCTACATGGGCACAACACTAAAAATAAGGGGGCTACACTAAAAATAAAAAATAAGGAGGATACACTAATATTATAGGGAGCTAACAAAATTTATATAAGTAATAATGTGTTAGGAACATATCTTGATAAAGCATGTAGAGGAGCATGGAAGTCATAGATTCTAATAGAAGAAAAGGTATTGTCAATGTACTTATCCCTTATAATATAATTTTTTTCCTTAGCCTCATTTGTGAATATGGGAGGGAGGTAATTAAAGAAAATTATATGCAAGGGAATCATTAAGTTATTACAAATATTGTATAATTTAGTTTTAGCCCTAGCTCTCATAATTCAAGACAATATATTTTAATTGGTTCCACATTGGGGGGAGCAATGTCATTTCATTAAAGGAAATTGTGTCCTAGAAAAAATAACATCTATCAAATATATTGACATGAAGGATTGAAGGACAAACCTAGGAGGTGAATTAACAATTTTGTCACATTTTCCTTCTTAGATGATTTGACAAGATATATGAATAGTTAAAATTCTTACCTTTTCCAAAACTTGGTGAGTTAGAGGAACCTATTCTGTTTTAAAATGTATTCTATTTTGTTCTCTAAATAATATAAAAAGCATGGTATAAATCATGCTTAGGGTTTTTTGAATATCTAAGTGGGATATAAATTATTGTTTATATTTTGAAAATAGACCTCATCCCAGTACTAATCCTTAATCAATAGTAAAATTTTTACATCTTACATAGTAACTTTTGCAGCTATGAATTCATTAAAAAATTTGTGATTACATTTAACTTTACTTTTAGGTTCCTTATACATAATTTCAAGGTCCTTCCATCAGAATTATCAAGTGATAATAATTTTGAAGTCCTTAATTTGGATATAAATTATTGTCCCTCATTTGAAAATAATCCTCATCTCAATACTAATCCTTAATTAGTTGTGGTATTTAAATCTTATATGGAGTAACTTTTGTAGCTATGAATTCATTACAAAAGTTTTGATCAAAGCTAGCTTTTGTTATAGGTGCCTTGTGCATAATTTCAAGTTCTTTGATCTGAATGATCTAATGATATTCCTTTATCAATGAACAATGGTTCAAATTTTGGGATTGATAGTACTGCTTACCCACCACAACGTTTCTATAGGCAATTATGGGAATCCTTGCAACAGTACCACATAAAATTTAGTGTCATATTTCAACATATCTATCTACATCTTCCTCATATTCCTATGAGAAGTTTCCTACATCAAGGAAATCATATATTACATTCCATTTTATTGTGATGACTAGGTTTTTAAGAAGTATCTAAGAATATAGAAGGATTGAGATTCTTTGCTTAGTCATCTTCATATTCTGTAAATTTTTGTTGTTTTTCTTGCTTCATTTTTGGGGCCATGTTAAATAATCTAAAAAAATGTCATGAAAAAAAACACAATTCTACTTAAAATAGAATAAAATGGAATTCAACTTTAAAGGAAATTGAGCATACCTCAATGGAGGTGGATGGAAGTAATTTATGAAATTCTTGACATATTAAAGAAAAGTTTGAATGAAAGAAAAATAATCTTGGTAAAATCAAGACCATGTTAATTAAATAACCTCTAAATTTATTAATTACTCATTATGATCTTAAGCTACACTAAATATTGGAAATGGATATGCATTGGGATGATTAATTTTTTGAAACTAATCAGAGGCATCATAACATAGTTTACATGCCATGCAAATTATTAATCAAAAAATTAATTATGCCTTAAGGAATTCCTCTTTGAGAACAACTCTCCTAATTGCCACTCTATATTGTTCTGCAACGTTGGATATAACGTTAGACGATTGGAAAAAAGTCAACTGTTGGATCCACCACCGAATCTTATTATTTTAATTGTGAATTGACTGCTTCCTTTATCAACCGACTCATTTCTCCCATGGATTTTCAACTTCTTGAACTGATTGCTTCCATTATCAGCCAACTCATTGCTCCTATGGCTTTTAAACTTCTTCAACTATTCATATTTCCATTGTTTCTTCCAAAACGAGGTTTTCTCAATTTATGTTGGAGTTTCTCCACTCAGTTCATCTGCTGCTATTGGAATTATTTCCTCTTCTTGACGAGGTGGCTCCTCCTCTTTAGTCATCTCAAGACGGGACAACTATTTTAGGTTTTTCAAATCCCTTTCTCTATTAGCAATTAAATTTCTTGGTAATCTTAAAAATAACAATATTCCTTTTATGGAAACAAGGATTACCTTGGGTAATGCAGAGCCAAGTAAGGATTTTTTTCTTTTCTATGCAATATTCTTTAAGTTCATTCCAATTTTTAGATTTCTTCTTGTTGTAATTCCTAGAGACAGCCTTGAGTTGTGAAATACCAGTGTGTATGACATCTTAATTAGAAAGGAGCATATGGTTTAACTTGTGAAGGTTGTCTAGAAAAGGGCTCTCATGTTATCATGTATAAACAGGAAGGTTTGATTAAAATGGAACCAAAACTCTCAGAAATTCAGCATAATGAAAGTAATATTGCAGAGGCAGAGTGTGAACTTTGATAAAAACATATCTGAAAATTTTAAGATAGCTTTTTGTAAAGGGGGATGGATTCTAAAGTGGTTCACAGAGGTAAATAATCAAATGGCGATTACTGTGTATGAAAATGGAAAGGATACTAACTGTAATAGAAATGAGATCTAGAAACGAATATCAACATGTAGTGGGCTTATGTAGTAACAAGAATCCATACATGAAAATAACTTTTAAAGATAACATTTCATCGCTGCTAATACCTGAAGAATTATGGTAAAAGTGAAGGATGAACAACATATCATGCTTGAGCTGTATTTAAAGCGCTAGACATGATTTAGTACGAGTATTGACAATGATAAATTCATACCAAGACATGTGAGCACTCACATTCCAGAACAAGATATAGGAAATGTGAATGTAAACGAAGTGAACATTTAAACGATAAAACACAAGAGAGAGAGTTACAGACTACGAAGTATTACGACTAGAATCCCCAATAAAGATGAAACTCATCACCAAAACCCAATGGACTCTTCAAATTTTATATCAAAATTTCAAAAAAAATGCATACAGAGTTCTTTCTTGGTGTGTTATTCTGAAAATCTAGAACCCTTTTTTCATCTCAGTTAGCTGCTTATATAGAATTACAAGAACATACGCGGGAAGATATTTTGGGAAATATCTTCTTTGCATGCTAGTAAGCAGTTTTAGGTCCTAATCAAAATAACAAAATTCATGATGAGGGAGAACGCTTCTCATCATTTACAATTAGGCTCATAGCCGTTTTCAAAACAAAATATTAAAACTGGTCCAACAAAAAGTAAATGAAAGAGTGAAATATGATTTCTACTCAGAACTTGAAAGTAGAAAGTAAAAATAAAACTAAAGGCCACGAGGGTCGAATCATGAGTTGACAATCTTCACTGGTGAGAAGGTGTTGAAGCAATAGCTGACATAGGCGGCGAAATGGTTGCTGAGGAGCTGGCTAACAGGCTGGCATAATTTGTGCATCTCTGCCAGGTGTCTGATGCAGGTTCAGGCATTGCGGCAAACCCTTCTGCTTTGATGTGGGCTTCAGTAAGTTCATTATTTTTTGCATCAACAGGAATTTTATAATTTAACTGGTGTAGGAGTGCAAATTCTTTACCAAGGACTGAAACTATAGTTTCAGGTTTGAGCCGAGTAGATTTCTCAGAAGGTATATTGGTTTGATTCATTACCTCTTTCAGATGAGCCTCGCACACTGGTAACGACTATAGTACGGCGTGGGTGGGCTCCCATCATGACGAAAGTCCCGCAATTGTAATCTCAACCTAGTCCACCTCAAACCGTTCTAAACTGGCCACCACTTTCTCTAAGACATTCAAGGCCATACTGCGAGAAAACTCTTTTTCTATTACCTTTTGACACTCCGCGGCTTCCTTGAACCTACTCTTGATTCCCTGATTTACCACGTCCTCTGGTTTTAGTTCTTTCAAGAAAAAGATGTACCTTTTTGCGCTCTGAGCTCTATTGGATGCATCAGTATTTCCTTCGTGAAGCTTCCTTCTGAAAAGGAGCACAACTGACTTCATTTCCTCAATAACATTTAAAAATGCCCAGCGCTTTTTCACCTCTGTGATGATCTCAGCCCAGATCAATTTCCCAGTGTCCAGGAGGGTAATATTTCCTTTCATGCGACTAGTGAGTTCGCTGATGGTTGTTTCATGCTGTGCCTTTTCCTCTTTCCCCTCCTCGATTTCTTTCTGCATAGCATTAATCTTCTTGGAATTCTTAGTAAGGAGGGCTTCCAGCTCACTGATCCTTTGACATGCTGTCGAGACCTATTTTTCCATTGCATCGGTTGTGGCCAACACAGTAGTCAGCTGTTCAGAAATTGAGCTAGTTCCTTCTATAGCGGGTGGAGAGCGTATATGAGTGTCCCAGGTCATCTTCAATGCATTCATCTTTCCTTGTAGAATGACCATCTCTCCCGCAATATTTTCTTTCTCCTCCCTCTCCTTTGCAAGAGAATCGGCCAAGCTTGCCTTGTCCTTTTCTGCTTGGACTAGCTCAGATATCTGCACATGATGAGAGCCCGGTATATTTATTTTACTTTTTAAGGCTGCAACCTGCTTCTGCAAGTCCTCGATAAGATGATGCTAGGGATTTTATATACCTTTTTCTTTCCCTTTTATCACATCCCGGAGATTGTGTATGTCATTCGCGAGTGTGCGGGAATTGATCTTCTCCTTTCTAAAATTCTCCAGTACTTGGCTATGTTTACTCTGCAATTTTCTTAGAGTAATGGAGAGCTGCGTCACTTCATCCGTGAGCATGTCCTCGAAGCACTGAAATAAGTTTCATTTGTCGATTGTTGGAACCTGTGACATATTGATCGCTATCTCCAATGCCCTATAGCTGGTGGTACCAGCCTCAAGGTTTAGAACGGTCTCAGTCATAACCATTACTATTTGCTCAGTATCCAAATTTATCGCAGATGAAAACCTGTTGTGGTATTTCTCAACATAACCTTCTAGCTCGGACTGGTGTTTATCTATGATTTCTCTATTCCTCGTCTTGCCCTCGCTTGCACCTTGGGGAATATTGACTGTAATGGCTTATGAAACTTCTGAGAAGTCAGAAGAGGTAGTACTATCCCATAGGACCTTGATTCCTGCTTTGGCCCTGTCGGGTTTCCCATACGGTATTTCATCCTGGAGCAACAGTTCATCTTCGATAACCTCTGCTTCGCTGGTCCCTGTTTTTTGTCTTTTGAAAGGGGGAGAATATTCTCCTAATGCACCCACCTCCTCCACTTTTTCCTTACCAAATTCTCTGGTTGAAGCGGTATCTGATCTTTCCCTTGTCACAAATGAATTAGTCTCCATCTACAAAAGCAAAGGCCAGTTTTCAATATTAGCTCGCCATTCGATGAAAGGCCTTGTTTCATGCATATAAGGGGTTTATTTATTCTTCTTCCTTTTGTTAGAAGTGATGCCCTTCGGATCATAGTGCCAAGCCTTCCCTTGTCTCAAATCCATGTCTTGAAGCAGCTTTTCCACCACAGGAAGGATGTGTCTTGAATTAACAACGAAAGGGACAATGGTTGTGGGAAGCTTGAGGATAAACCCCTTTTTTGCGGGGAGGAAGTTAATTTGGTTAGATTTTAGGGTGTATCGGAGGTATTCCAAAGCGTAAATCCGTCGGGCAGGAAAAATGGGCAATTGGTAGGGAGAGACTTCGGCTCCATAAACCTGGATTTCAGTGTAATTATCAAAAATATACCAGTCGCCAGTGCTTTGAGCTTCACTATACTGTAACCATTTCCTCAGTTCACGAAAAACCTAGGTGGAGGAGAGTCATGGATAATAGTATAAGCTATGGGCATTAAATCGTTTAGGAACCTTGAGTAGCCCACCCCATTTTCCAACTGATGCGTTGTGAGACTCTAGTCAAAAATTGGTCTCGACTGACAATTTATCTTGTAAATGTTATCTAAACCCAAACCCTCAAATTTATTAGCATGCTGGAAGAGGAAAAGATAAAAGACCATGGAACAAAAATGAAAACGACATGTGTCTGAGAGCTCCTAGAACGGATTCTGAATGGTGGAGGCCAGAAAACTAGGAATATCTAAAACAACCTTGGGTTGAGACATTAACCATAGAAAAGCTATACATCCTTTGGTATTTTTCTCAAAACCTTCCACACCTAGGAGACCCACGATAAGAGCGAGGATAGGCTAGATGTATTCCTTGAATAAGCTCAGGGGTGCTGAGTCTACAGTGGGGAGGGTTGTGAAATGGGAGTCGATTATGGAGGCAATGAAATTTCTCTGATGCCTTCATGGCAGTTTTTCAAATTGAGGAGACAACGTTATTTCACTAAAACAGGCATAGTTCAAACTGGTAGATAAACAAAAGGCTTTTCTGATGATTTCGGGAGAGAGTGTGAATATTTTCTTCCCATGAGAGGAGAGGAACATGCCCTAACATTCATCATAAGTGTCTCAGAGCTAACAGATGAATTCAACCACTGGATATACTGGGGATTTATTTGATGATACAGACCCGACAAAACGACACAAAACCTATCTTTATTCTCCACATGTTTCCTAAACAGCTCAAGCTTGATGTTGCTAATGAGGAATGGGTATTGCTGGTCATGGATGTTAGCTTGTAAATCTATGAAGGGTTCAGGCCCTGAAACAGATCTGTACTCACGGGCTTGAGGAGTTTCTGGCTCTGATTTCTTGGCTATGACTTTACCCATGACCATGATGAAAATTTAAAAACAGAAGGAAACCAGATGGAATGAGAGGGATGGAAGACCTGCGAAGTAGGAAATTGCTTGGGAAAGCGACACAGGGGTACTGACAATGACTGGGCAGACCTGGTATTGGGCACCCACTTTTGCTTATACAGTAGTCGAAAAACCGAGAGTATTTTACCACAGTAAAAGATGGAAGACAGTTATATAGGCTCGAGGAAATTTGGGAAAAGATGGCAGGGTAAAACGAGTAGGGCTGACGTCATAAGGACGCTGACTGTGTGACACGCTATGTGAAAGGATTGGGTATTAGACTTTATTCAGGTGACCACCGTGTGCTAGGGTTAAATGCCAGTACTGGCCTCTGTACTGGGTGTCCTAAAAACTTGCCTTACCTTTACATCGTGGCGACAGCTGTACTTTAGAACATGCCCCTTGAAATATGCGAGGTGAAATCTGTGATAGCTCTAAAGCCCATGCCCTTTTCTCCGTAAAGCACTCGTCTCATGTCATGTGCCTTGACACGTCATCGAGATTTTGGGGGGGGGAAAGCTCTGCCTTACCCCACTCATTTGTGACCCCCCCGGAATTGTGCTTGCAAACACCTTTGTGTGTATGTATTGAGTATACACGGGCCCTGCCTTATATCTGTTTCCTTTGTGCCCTTTAAACCTTCATGTTATTTAGATTAAAGGCTTTTTTAATATTCCCGCTTCATTATAAGGTGCACTTACCATATTTTCGCATATGTCTCCTCTTAATTTTATTTCCCCTTCACAGACTTCAAAACTCTTAGCCATTGAATGTTGTAGGGTAATCTTCCCCTTATGACCTTTATCAAGATATTAAAGGGTGAATGATACAATCAACATTGGCTCCACGTGGGGACATCATGTTCATCCTCGGATGTGTCGAGAACCTCGCAGACCACATGTTAACCCTTTGTGTGCAGACACGGCTCCTTTGCACCTTTCTTCTTTCTTCATGATTCTTCACAGCAAAAATTTTTAGAAATAATAATGAAAGCGGCTAAGTAATGTACAATATAATACATCAGGCCCTCTTGGCCTGAATCAAAACTAAAAGAAGGGTTTTAGGAATTGACCATTTACAGGGACGTCAAGCAAGTCACCCTGTAAATTTTCTAGCTTTAAAGTGTTATTACCTCCTTGTTCAACAATTTTGAAGGGGCCGAACCATAACGAATCAAATTTACCATGCTTCCCCGTCTCTTCTCTTCGAATATCCCATCTGAGTACTAAATCACCGACCTGCATCTTTTTTTCCTTTGCATGTTGATCGAATAGGTCCTTCATCTTTTCCTGATATTCAGTCAACCTCTGATTCACCTAATTTCGGGTTTCCTCCATCTCTACCAGCTGGTGCATCCTCCTGGTAATATCACTCAGCTCTTCTTGGCTTTCTTGCATGAACCTCGCTAACGGTAAAGCCAATTGTATGAGAAATACTGCTGCTCTCCCACATACCAATTCATATGAAGATTTCTCGGTTGATCTCTTGCTGGTGATCCTATTTTCCCATAAAGCGAACTTTAGCTGAGAGTCCCAATTTCTCTGATTTTCGTTAATGGATTTCTTCAGTGCTCTCACCAAAGTTTTATTAGAAGACTCTGCTAAACCATTTCCTTGTGGGTAGTAGGTGGTGGAATGTCCTAATGCAATGTTATATTGCTGACAAAAGCTGACGAACTTGGCAGAATTAAAGGCCTGGGCATTGTTAGTAACAATATTGGCAGGGCAGCCGAATCTGGATATAATGTTCTCTTCCATAAACTTTATCACCACTGAATCTGTTGCATTCCTTGCAGGTATAGCCTCCACCCATTTGGTGAAATAATATGTGGCAGTTAATATCCATTTGTGCTATCCACTTGACACAGGGTGAATTTCACCAATAAAGTCAATCCCCCATTGCTGGAATGATTCATCTATTTGTACAAGGATCATGGGCAGGGTGAAAAATTCCGCCTTTCTGCAAATTTTTGGCACTTTTCACAGGCTCTGACCCGAGGAAAAACATCTCCAAAAAGCTTGGGCCAGAAGAAACTAGCTTTCAAGATTTTATGGGCAGTAGCTCTCCAGTTGTAGTGACCTCCATAGATGCCTTCATGAAACTCAGCCATTATTTCCTCCTGTTGTGTAGATTAATCCGTCTTGCGGACAAGACCGATCTCTCTAGTACTAAAAGTAACTAGCAACAAATAGCCAATTATACTAATCTCTCTCTAAGCATATAAGATTCATAAAAACACTATATAGGTGTAAGGCCTACCTTATATCCAACGCTTGCTTGATCTCGTTGAAGTCCTTCCCGTGCACTGAAAGAACGTTCCTCGTGAATCTGCAGTCACAAACAAGCAAAAAGATTACACAGCACCTGTATAGACATTATTATAAACCATACTCATCATAATGATCAAGGAATTTATGAAATAAACCATGAATAGACAGTTTAATGAGAGAAATGATTATATTTGTATTAACTTCAAATAAAGAAAACCTTTACAACCTGTGCCTTGATGTTGTGCAGGTCCTCCCGGGGTCCGAAGCAGGAATCTCTTCTAATTTGACAAGCATTGCACTCTTTGAACCAAGACATATAAAGATGAGTGATTTAACCTCACAGAAAGTCTTAGTTAACTGAGTCTGAATCTCAACAGCATTTAACTTCAAATATCTTAAGCTTGAACTCCCTTTGAGGCTACCCAAGGCCTCTTTTTATAGTGGAAAAGAGGAGGTTTCTTGTTCCAAATATGAAGGGATAGAATCCTCCTTCAAAGGGATTAGCTCCTTACATCAAGGGGTTAGATCCATCAAGTGAGGGATGCATGAACCTTCTCAAAGCGTATCCATTCCCGAAAATTCCCATCTAGAATCTTCTAGAATTCATCTGAAATTCACTTTTTATCTTTACTTTCTCGCCTTTTTGAGTTTTACAGAGGTCCGCACCCATGACACAAAGAACGTGCGGTATGGTTCCGCAGGCAAGCTGAAATTTAGGTGCGGGACCGCAGGTAATGAATAGAGAAAGTGCGATACCAATATTTAGGGGATTTTAGGAACTTTTCTCTGATTTTGAAAGCTTGACATGAGGAGCTGATATGTTAGACTTGCAAAAGGAGGAAGTATGAGTAATAATGAGCTCATACTCATAGTAAAATGTCAGGATGACAGATTTTAGTGTAACAAATTGCCCCCTAAAGTGCAAAGTCTGGAATAGATGAAGTTGTAGTCTGTCATATATGAAGAGTGCAGTACTTTATAATTTCAAAGATCATCCTGTGGACACCCCATTCGGAACTTGTAAAAACATTCAATGCAAAATATATACATATATATGTCATCACTGAGGTAGGCATTCCCATACTCAGATTAAAACTAACTAGAAACTAACTCAAATCGTTCTGATACAGGAATGATTTTGAATACATCATAGTACAAAATATATGTAGCACAAAGAGTGGTCACAGCGATCGTTTATAAATAGTTCATCGTAGGGGAGGATGGACAGTCAGCTCTCACTGGATGGTGGAAACTAGATCCAGGTCTTCATTTTGATTCTAACTAGCATTTATTCATTCATGAATAAATGTGTTGAAGTCGAACACAGAAACCACTTGATTATCACCAACATGTGGAATCACACAAGTGAGAAACGACCAGACAAGCTATCATTCCTCAAACAACTGCAGACAACCATGAAATGAATGAATGAGAGTGTGTCTAATGCATGTCATGGAATCATTCGACTCCACATCGATGATGCAACTGCTGCCGACAAGGAAACTGCCCATTATACGGTGACGAAGGTATCAAGTATTTATCTAACTTCCAGATAAACTGTGTCAAGGTTTATAGAAAGTGATCTTTCATAGGCAAGCCCACAACACAGAATCATAGATCAAGTTTTGAAAATATATTGGCAAGGACTGACTCAGGGATGGTCAAAAATGGATGACAGATATTTTGCAGATGAATGGTTTATTTGAACTGTTCTCTTGAACACATAACGACACTGCAAATGGCTTGGTAACGATTGACCCAAAGCTAATACCCAGAAACTGGCTGAAGACTTTCAATGTGGTTTGATTAACTGTTAGGAAAAGGACTTCCCAACCCAGGTAAATGAAAGTGTCGTGTTCAATTTCATTTTTACCGTTCAGTTTCAGAGTGAAAAGTAAAAAGCTTTTGGATAAGAAAGTTCCCGTGAAGATTTTGGAAAATTCGCCCGTTGGAATCGAGAACCGTCAGTCCCAGGTAACCCACAACCTCTCTATCTTATTTTTCATCCGTTTCAAATTTGTTTTTAGGCTTTAGTTTGAATTTTTGGGGCAAAAAATGGTTAAAAATTTCGCCCGCGGGATCCACAGGTGAGACACAGGCTACCTGCGAACCCTGACTTTTTCCTATAAGGAAAAAGTCATGGGTTCCGCACCCGGCACACACTGCGCGTGCGGACCTATGCTCTGTTTACAAAGAGCGGGTGCGGTGCCCGTGCGGTTAGATTTAAAACAATGATTTCTCATTTATTTGCCAAAATTTTTCAAATAAAACTATTCTAACTTGCCTTTTTCTATATTGTAGGATTAACAAGATGCTTATCTGGCGAGAACGTGAGCATGAGGAAGTGGATGAAGCTGCAATACTTCATTTTCCCACACAAAGGGCATTAAAAGAATTTGGCTTATACAAATTTTGGGCCATCTCAGGCATGAGGGCACAAGTAGAACTCTTGACATGGTTGGTAGACAGATGGAATGTGGAGGACCAGTGCTTCTTCATTGGTGGTCACCGGCTTGAAATTGAGCTGGAGGATATATATTTCTTGACTGGTTTGTCCAAGAGGGGTGAACAAGTTTCTTTGTTTGGGACTAGGCCAGGTGGCCAGACTGTCGCTAGTCTCCAACTAGAATTCTGCAATGATCAGGAAAATCCTCGGGACAAACGGATTGACATAAAACACATCATCTGTCCTGAATTGAAAGTTATTGATTTTACTGTCACCAAACTGTGCGGGAGTGTTGTGCTTCATGTAGCTACTGGTTCCCAAATGCGTGTTGCCGTAGACTGTTTTCGCGGCACCATTTTTAACTGGTGTGAAGTTGTGTTGGCCAATGTAAAAGGCCAACTAACCAGAGAAAAAAATGGGAAACTGAAAAACTTTGGATATGGATCCATCGTTGTTTCTTTCGCTCTAGAGAGGATCCCCATGTTATCTCCACAGAGTATTGATGTTGATGCCGGTCGACTTCGAGAACCGAGAATGGTTCATTGGTCCGTGTTGATGGCTCGTCATGCTATTGAGGGCACTGAGATTGTGCGATTCCCTCCTTCATATTTTCGTTGGCTGGATCACCAACTTTTTGTGATAGAGGATTTTCCGTATGCCGGGATAGATTTCCGCGGTGACAGAGAGATGGTTCTCCCAGCAGGGGAACAGTGGGATGATTCAGGTAAAAACATTTTTCAATGTTTGCTAAATTCTAATTTTTTTTTAATTTTTTATCGTCTTTGAAAACTAATAACCAAAATTTTTTTAATGCAGACGTGGGTCCACATCGACCAGCTCATCTCCAACCTTACGAGAGAAGACAACCAGTTGCGCCCGCACCATTCCCAGCAGGCCAATCAACGGAGATTTTGACTGATTTGGAGCATCATCTAGAGCGCTTGACTCTAGATATACCAGAGACCAGTATAGATGACATTCCTCTCAGGCTGTAGAGATATGTGATTGGAGTTCCAAGACCTTTTAGGAGGTTCCTATGCAGGGTAGCCCGGGCAGTGGTTTCGTATCGTGATCACCATCAGTGATGGGATGATTGTGTAGACTCATATTTTTGACTTTTGTATTATCATTTTTGCCGATCATAAGGTGTTTCCAACCTATGATCAAAGACGATGTATATTTTTTGAAAACACTCCTATACTATGATATATCACTATTTTGATGGCTATCTGTGTACATATGTGAATGTTGTTTGTTTTACTGCTTTTGATTATTGCAAATGTCTATTTATCATACTAGAAGCAATTGAATCTACTAATGTATTTAAATGTCTTGGAATATGCTGATATTCAATGTAATCAAATTCACGTTCCAAGAAACGAACTCTCAAAAACAACCATAATAACACTGGATTTCTAATGGTATAAACCATGTTAAGCTGTAATACAACAAGTTCAGAATCCAACCTTACAATCAAACTCTGAATTCCAAATGATATGGATTCAGACAATAACTCAATCACTGCACTATACTCGGCAATGTTATTTGTTGTTTGACCAAGGCTTACCCCATGTATGGATACTAACTCGTCAGAGGGTGAATAGATAACCCAAGCTGCGGAAGAAATGTTCCGTGTACTACGACAAGCACCATCAGCGAAACCAATGTAGGTTTGAAGAGACGTCGACATCTGCAATATCAAGAGTAAAACTCAGATAAGCAGGAATAGTGACAAAAACACACTTCTAAACTAGGCACACTTTTCTAATCTAACACACCAGCAGTAAAGAAATCTAAACTAACAAAATCTCCACACCTCGTTTAAGCATAATATCGCTTTAGATAAAGCCCATTTATGGGTTTATCCAAAGGGACACCGTCAAAATCTATCAACTCATAGGCCCCTTTTGCTAACTTTCGTTTAACAATGTAAGGACCATGCCACATAGGCATGAATTTCCCAGCTCCTAGCTTGTCGTTAGCTTGATCATAAAGTAAAACTAGGTGTCCTTCTGAAAAATTTCGAGAGGTCACACTTCTATCATACTGAGCTTTTATCCTTTTAACATGAGCCTCGTTTGCTATTGCAGCATTTCGTCGATTCTCATCTAATTGGGCTAAGTACAAGAAACGTTTCTCCTCTTCATACGTAGCTGGAAGTAATTCTACGGCTAATTTTAGTGACGGTATTTCGCATTCAATCGGCAACACAGCTTCCAAACCGTAAACCAGTTGAAAAGGAGTGAAACCTGTTGATGTTTTGACTGAGGTTCGATATGCCCAAAGTGCTGAAAATAACATGGAATGCCAATTCGTCTTGTGAATACCAATGATTCGTTTAATCATGGTGACTAAAAATTTGTTAATGGCTTCAACCAGACCATTGGCTTGCGGATAATATGGAGTGGAACTATCGTGGCGCAAGCCAAGATGTTCTGTCAGTTCAGTCATCATGACGTTCCGAAAATGACTTCCATGATCCGTAATAATAGCTTGAGGAACACCGAACCTAGCAATTATGTGATTAAATATGAATGTTGCAGCAGTCTTGCCGTCAGCTGAATATGTAGGCATCGCCTCGGCCCATTTTGTAAAATAATCTACTGCTAGAATAATATAGGCATGCCCCCCCGGCCGCGTGAGGGTTACATGTGATAAAATCGATACCCCATTTTGCGAAAGGACCAATAGAAATTATAGGGTGAAGAGGAGCGGGTGGCGTGCGCATTTTTCGATCAAACATTTGACAGTTGTGGCATTTCCGAACCGCATAAATGAAATCTTTGAACAACGTTGGCTAGAAATAACCTGCACGCAATATCTTTTGGGCGGTGGCATACCCAGACATATGACCGCCACATGCTCCAGAATGGCAGTCATTTAACACCTTTTCAGCTTCTTCATGAGTTAGACAACGTCGGAAAACAGAATCCACTCCACGTTGATAAAGTGTATCACCAATGATATTATACTGTTGGGATTGGAAGCGTATTTTTCGTCGCTGAGTTCGTGAAATGTCAGGCCGAAAATATTGGGTTTGGAGATAAACGATAATATCTCCATACCATGGATCAAGTGTACTGATAAGAAACAAAGATTCTTCCGCAATGGACTCTTCTGCCACTGTTTCAGTATCAGTAGAGGGGAAATCGCACATCAATTCTGCAAATACCAAAGATTTCTTTGCCTTGGATTTTTCAAATTCCAAGTCAAATTCTTGCAGGATAACGATCCATTTGGAATATTTGACCCCTAGCAATTGTTTGGTCAAAATATAGATCATAGGGTTGAAATTAGAAATTATCATGGTTTTACGTAACAAGATGTAATGTCTAAAACGTTGAACAGCTTGAACAGCTGCCAAGGCCAATTTCTCCACATGTGTTTATTTGATTTCAGTCGGATGCAGATTCCGACTAAGATAATAAATCACATGTTCATTGTGAGATTCATCTTCCTGAACTAGTACCATCCCAATGGTGGAATGAGAAGCAACGAGGTACGAAATGTAATCTTGGTTGTAGTTGGGAGGATGCAATAACGGTGCATGGGTCAACGCATGTTTAAGTGCATCAAAAGATCGATCAACAATCTCGTCCCAAAAGAACGGAATGTTCTGTTTCAAGAACCGGGTAAAATCCTTTGTAAGCTCGGCATAGTTAGGAATAAATCTACGTAAAAAGTTTGCTTTCCCCTGAAAACTCTGGAGTTGGCACAAAGTCAAAGGAGGAGGTAATTTAACGATGGCTTCGACCTTCGATGGATCGACGCGAATACCTGCATTCGAGACAAAAAATCCCAATAATCGACCTGTTCTACGCAGAAAACACATTTATGCGGATTCAGCCTTATCCGATAATGCCTACATCTCATAAAAATTGCTCGTAAATGAGTGGGATGATCGGCCCTACATAATGAATGAGCAGGTAAATCATCGAGATATGGCTGGACAATGTGCTTAATTTCATGAAATGCATAAGACATAGCCCGTTGAAAAGTTGCTCCAGCGTTTTTTAGTCCAAAAGGTAGTTTACAATAAGCAAATGTTCCCCATGGACAAATAAAAGTTGTTTTGGGTTGATCTGCAGGGAGTATGTTTATTTGATTGTAGCCCGAAAAGCCATCCATGAAGGAAAACAATTCACTGCCAGCACAATCATCTATTATTTGATCGATATAGGGAGTTGGATAATTATCTTTTGGACACGCTCAATTAATATCCCTATAATCGATACATACTCTTATCGTTCCTTGTTTTTTAGTCACAGGAACAATATTCGATACCCAACCCGTTAAGGGAATTGGATAAATGAATCCTGCTCGAAGTAATTTTTCAACTTCTGTTTTTATAGCAGCAGCTTTTCTAGGATGAATTTGACGTAATCATTGACGAACAGGTTTAGCATCCGGGTAAGTCTTAATTTCATGAACGAAGATCGATGGATCAATTCCTGGAATTTATTCATAAGACCAGGCAAACACGTCACATAATTCTTGAAATAGGGCTTTATAAGTCTGAATTTCTTCATCTGTACAACAAGCACCTATATGAATGTTTTCAATTATTCCTGGTTTTACTGAAATGTCAATTGGAACCGTTCTAGATATATTTTCCAAATTTAATTCAGAATTAGGATTTTGCAATGGATTCTGAGGTTCCTTGGCATATTCAACAGTAAAAATTGAAGCGAAATCATTTTCAAAATGATCTAATTCAGGTAAAAATGAAGACCGGTGATGTAGATCTTCCCATGGTAAATCATCAACAGACAAAAAATCATGAATTTTCTCATCTATATGAACAAGTTCAGGAAATGTCGTTGTAACTGAACTAGATATAGTAAATGATTCCTCATGGATCCCATTCATTGGATCGGTTTCGGTTGAAGAGTGGTCGGAAAATGACTGTACAGCCTAGTACGCAATTTCAAATGGACTCAAGGGCATCACGCCATCAAATGAATCTATCTCGGATTCTGAAGGAATAATCCAAGGATCATCAAACATAACAGTGTATGATGAAATCATATGAATACTTGCAGTAGAAGGTGATACATTAGGAGGAGGAAAGGAAAAAGTTCCTAGTAAACCATAATCTTTAATCAAACCTACTCCAACATCCTTATATGGAATAGTCGTTTTACCAACATGCTCGATTGTTTCTATAGAGGTTGGGTCGGACGAGAAATAAGTTAACTGATCTATTGTCACGATCTTTCCTTGATATGGAAATTTTATAAGTCGAAAGACTGAAGAGA
The DNA here is from genome assembly GCA_034641835.2 of Pinus albicaulis. Taxonomy (NCBI): domain Eukaryota; kingdom Viridiplantae; phylum Streptophyta; class Pinopsida; order Pinales; family Pinaceae; genus Pinus; species Pinus albicaulis. The sequence continues at coordinate 1,448,377,989 of CM076577.1, read as the reverse complement.
CAACAACAGTCATAGCATAAGACCAACTACGACCCAGTAGAAGGTTGTAATCTAGAGGGGCATCAACCACTTCCACATCTAGATTAACAATTTTACCTTCGACCCCTATGGGTAAATCCTGCAAAATACCAAAAGGTTGAAAACCTCGACCATCAAAAGCCTTTAGAATCATAGGAGATTGGTTAAGTGTAGGAGAACAAAGAGATTTCCAACACTGAATCGACATAATACACGTTGAAGCTCCCTCATCAATCACAGTCCGAAAAATAGGTCTGTTTTTTACTAACACTGGAATCTGGAAAGCCATTTGGTGAGGAAGACGTGGTGTACTATTTTGTAAATCGAAAATTATAAGGTTAGAATCCTAAACATCGACAGCTCCTATGGCAGACAATAATAATTTACGCTGTGCTGGACACGATTGCAGCACTTCCAAAGCCGACATCGCTGAAGGAGAAACAGCTAAGTCTTCAACAATGTTGTAATTCTGAGCAGCTCTCGCATGTGGATTGAAAGTTGATTTACGAAGAACACCTTTAGCAAGCGGTTTGATTATCAAGTCTAGATTTTGTTTCTCGATCTGTAGCGGACCGGAAACAGGAGGAGTTGTAGTTGATGTATTTGCGTTGGAAGACTCTGCTTCTTTGCCATCAACAGGATTCTTAAAAATGTAATCTTGTGATCGCGTCGCAACCCTTACATGAGACATCATCATAATAGGCTCTTCTAAAGTAGTCGAGGAAGAACCAATCATGTTACTATCTTGAATTGGAAAAGGATCCTTCAAGACAGCAGGTTGTTGCGATCCTTTAACAAATTTCGTAATTTCATCTCGATATGGACATTCTTTCGTGAAATGATCTTGTTCACAAATGAAGCAAGGATAGCGAGGTTTACGTTTTTCGTCATTGGATTCATCTTTATCAGTTTTCTCTTTCGAATTCTTTTTTTTTTTGTTCCTCCCCTTGTTTTTACCACCGGATTTTGATTTTGTCGTAGATGTTTCAACGACATGAATATCGGCAGAAACTTCGAGAGAGGATTCTCCTTTCGGGGAATCAGGTAAAGTTATAATTGGAGAAGAATTCTTTGAGGATTTCTTCTTGCTTTTAGAATTGACTGTACCAATCATACCGTCAGCGGCATGAGACCCTGAAGGAGCAGCAACTATTTAACCTTGTTTTGGAAGGTCTGGGATTTTTTCATGTAGAGTACCTGACTGTGTATAAACGAGGTCAAGGTACTGAGCCTGAGCAATTACTTGCTCTTCAGTAACAACACCAGCCTTAGCTACATCTTCAGTGATCTTGGGTAACAATGATTTAACAAACCATTCTGCCAAAATTTGATCCGGAATATAAACTTTCACTAAACGTCGTCTACGTCGCCATTCATGAATATGATCAAAAATATACGTGGACGTAGATTGTTTTAGCGAAGTTAATAATTCTGTGCCATTTTCATATCTGACAGGCAACTGAAAATGAGTCAAGAAAGCTGTTGCTAACTGACTGAAATTATGAAATGAGCTGCGTGGTAACTCAATGTACCATTTGGCAGCAAGACCTATGAGGGTTCTTTGAAAAAGACGTAAGCGAATCGAATCATCAACGATTGAATTAGATGCACACCAAAGGTGATAAGTCATAACATGATTCGATGGATCCTCTCCTGACTTACCTTCAAATTTTGGTATATCACTGGGCAACTTATGAGGCATTGGCGGCCAATTCTGATAATAAAAAATTGGATCATTTGTAAGGTGCATCAAATCAGGTAAGTCCAAAGTTGCGATAAACGGTAATTGACGGTTAGGGTCACGAAAACCTTGAGAAGCCAAAGCAGATCCAGGAGGCGGATACCCAAGATAACTAGGAATCGGATTTGCATTAGGTATTGTGTAACCTCCCGGAAAACCAGGATGAACCGGACCATACTGAGGTTGTTGATAAGTATAACCAGGGTACGGTTGATACTGATAGTTTGGATTCTGTACATAGGGACCGAATTGCGGCTGTCCCTAGTACGGTTGATACGTAAATTGAGGTTGACTTGTAACAACTGTACTTGTACCGGTTTGTCCTGTAGGTATTTGAACTGAAGTCTGAACTGAAGGTCCTGACTGAGGTACAGAGACTTGAGGGATTTGCACGGATACAGGGGTAGCCGAACTCGAGGCTACAGACACTCCAGAAACAGGTGTGACAGGTTGAACAGACGTTGCAGCAGTTGCAGCAGTTTGAGGCGGAGTCTGAGGTGTACTAGGCCCAGTCTGCTGAACTGAACTAGGTGCAAGAGTTTGAATAGCTGGCTGAACAGGTTGCTGGGTTGGACCAGAAACCAAAGGTTGTCCAGGTTGATAAGGCAACTGCACATTAGGCTGCAAAGGCTGTTGATATTGGGACGGATCCAACACCATAGTTCCGGGGTATTGTCCCATAGAAGGTTGAACGTAAGGACCATAACCTGGTTGAACGTAGGGTTGATAATTAAGAGGTAAATTTCCGGCTCCTTGAACAGATGGTTGACCAGAAGGCTGTTGGTAACCTTGAATTAGGTATTGCCCTTGAGGTTGATAACCTTGAGGCACGTACTGAGGCTGGGGTTGATAAGGACCCCGAGGAGCATATTGAGTTTGGGGTTGACCTTGAGGAATGTATTGTCCTTGGGGTTGATAACCCTGAGGTATGTACTGTCCTTGGGGTTGCCCCCCAAAATAATATGATTCCACAGTTTGTCCTGGGAAAAAGCTACCTTGAGGTTGTGCTCCGGGTGGTAACTTACTACCTTGAGGTTGCCCCCCAGGCGGTAACTGACTACCCTGAGGTTGCCCCCCAGGCGGTAACTGAGTTCCCTGAGGTTGTCCCCCAGAAGGAAACTGACTGCCTCGAGTTTGAGGATTGGGAATATTACCAGAAATCATAAAAATTTGCTCTGCGTTCGACGTTTCAATTTTAAGTCCATCAAGACCAGATGATAACACATTTTCGATGGGTTGAGGAGCTGCTCCCGAGAAAGTACCAGACAAAGACTGATATCCCGAAGGAACAGAAGGACCACCATGTAAAAATGATTCAGGTGTTTGAGAAAACATGGATGACTCTCCAGCCATAAAAGATGACGGATAATAGCCTTTGGGTGTAGGATGAAATGGAATTCGAGGTGGATAAAAAGCAAGACCCGGATTCTCTAAAAAATCTGTTAAAGAGAGATACCAAGGATTAGTTCGAATGGGGCTGTAGAAAATAGATTCACGCTCCCTAAGATTTAACGATTGAGGGGAGTCGGGAAGAGATATGTCTTCGTCTGGATTAGTAAGTTCTTCAATAGAAATAAGTCCAGAGGGAAGATTTTCTGTAATGATATTTCTTACCCTAGGTGAACCTGGATCGCTAGAAGTTGGTGTAATAAATCCTGAGTATGTTTCCAAAACAGAAGATTCAGTTTCAGGTTCAGAGATTTCAGGTTCGTCAGATAATTCACCAGAAGGAGAAATACTTTCAGTAATTTTAGAAACTGAAATCGGTTCTTGAATGTATTCCGTTGTAGGTATTTGATGATCAGGATGTATAACTATAGATGAACTTCCAATTTCTGTTGATCTAATTCTACTACTACTGGATGCTACCAGAGCACGAAGCCCTTCAAGTTGACTTGGTGAATATTCAGGGGGTTTCCCTTGTATTCTCCGGGATTGTCTCGGCAATTCCGCCACGATTAAAAATTATCTAATCATACGCAAACAAAGAAAAATTTCAATGAAAACACCTAAAGTCTCTAAGAAACAAACAATTGAATCATTCGCTTAAAAATCTAAGAGTTCAAACCACACACAAACAATAACTTTCCGTACTAAAAACACTAGTTGGTGATGAAATCCAACTTAGTAGAATTTTAACACGAAAAGGGCGGTTGGAACAGTTACCCCGACAACCTGCTTAATGAAACAGACCGGTGCAAGTTTCTCCACTATACCATCTCGAGTGAAGATGACCCTCCGGAAAGTCCAAGTGAGTCTAGCCGACGTCTGTTCCAGGTACAGTGGGATCTTCCCTCCACCGTCACCTTAGGAAAGAATCCTAAAGATTATGGCCACTAAGGTTACCAACCGAAACAAATATACCTGGGGGAACAGTCTACGATCCGACACACACGCAAGGGCAGAGTAACAAAGCTCAATCCCCTTGAAGGCTCCTTGAAATAATCCAAGGTTTACCGACAAGTGACCCATGGCTCCTCGACAATGGTCTATCCGAGGTTTACCGTTTTTAATACGTGTATATCTTCTATCGTTCCCAATGAGGAAGGATTGATTACCCCACTGGTTCAGATATGATCTCGTGCTTGACTCCTTTAAGAGGAGCTTCCCAGAGCATACATGCAACAATTGGAATTTCTTCCTACCGCAATATTTGTCTACTTGTTTGTTTTAGCTATCTTGGAGAGTTAATTACTCCATACTCCAATATACTAGCCTAAGCTATGTTGGTGATAAGAGCCCTAGAAATAAAAATATTACTAGATGAATTTTAAATTAAGCGTTACTTTTAGGAGCTGTTTCTTAAGTCAATGGGTGTGGAAATGAAACTCTGGATGATGTGAAGACTCGACTTCCAAAAAACACTAAAATGCACCTATGATGATATTCAATTCTTTTTCTTTCAATGAACTTACTATCTAAAGAAAGAGTTAGAGAATGCAATCCTTTTAATTCCTTCTTTAAACATGAAAAATGATTGAAAGAAAGTATTGTCTTTTTAATAAACTATCAAAGCTCACAAGAAAAATCCTTTTCCTTTCCAAACTTAGAAGCTACAAAACAATTTTCCTTCGAAAGAAAGCTACAAAAACTAAAACTACTCAAAACTACAAAATCTAATCTTGAGATCTAAAATCTAAATTGAGTAAAAGATTTTAAGATTTTTTTTATGAATGTTTTCCTTAGTTGTTCAGCAAACTAAGAATCTATTCGTTCAAAATAACAAATAGATCAAAAACACTCAAAACATGTTTTTATAAAAATGAAATTCAAAACTTTTAACCAAGTTTTTTCGAAGATTTGCAAAGAAACAAAAGGCTTAATTTCTCAATATAGGATGTTTTCACAATTAGGTCGAATTCAAAAGACAAAAAGAGATCAATGTAATTTGAGATACTGCAAATTGTCAAGAGTTGAATTGCTACAAAAACCAAGTGGAAAAACAATCCAAACTGCAAAATCTTCTAGAAAATCATCAAAACATCAACACTGTTGGAGTTCATTCACAAAAAATTCTTGACAGAAACAATAATCAATCTGGGCAGAAACCAAAGATCTAAAAATAAACTAGAAAAATAAATCTAGATATTTTCTAAAATTTTTACAGGGTCAGCAGGTAACCAGTATTGACAGGTGCGGTCCCGCACTGTATTCTTTACAGAAAGTGCGAACCTGCCCGCACTGTCAAAGTAAGGCAAAGTGCGGTCCTAAGAAAAATTATAGAAAATCTTAAAATATTTCTAAATTTTCAAAAACAGGGAAAATCTAAAATACCCAGACAAAAATGTATCAATCAAAAACCAGGAAAAAATGTTTCCTCAAATCAAAAATAAAAGAGAACCAAAAACAACAAGTTCTTTCCCCAGTGGAGTCGCCATTTTGTTGTGTAGATTAATCTGTCTTGCGGACAAGACCGATCTATCTAGTACTAAAAGTAACTAGCAACAAACAGTCGATTATACTAATCTCTCTCTAAGCATATAAGATTCATAAAAACACTATATAGGTGTAAGGCCTACCTTATATCCAACGCTTGCTTGATCTCGTTGAAGTCCTTCCCGTGCACTGAAAGAACGTTCCTCGTGAATCTGCAGTCACAAACAAGCAAAAAGATTACACAACACCTGTATAGACATTATTATAAACCATACTCATCATAATGATCAAGGAATTTATGAAATAAACCATGAATCGACAGTTTAATGAGAGAAATGAGTATATTTGTATTAACTTAAAATAAAGAAAACCTTTACAACCTGTGCCTTGATGTTGTGCAGGTCCTCCCAGGGTCCGAAGCAGGAATCTCTTCTAATTTGACAAGAATTTCACTCTTTGAACCAAGACAGATAGAGATGAGTGATTTAACCTCACAGAAAGTCTTAGTTAACTGAGTCTGAATCTCAACAGCATTTAACTTCAAATATCTTAAGCTTGAACCCCCTTTGAGGCTACCCAAGGCCTCTTTTTATAGTGGAAAAGAGGAGGTTTCTTGTTCCAAATATGAAGGGATAGAATCCTCCTTCAAAGGGATTAGCTCCTTACATCAAGGGGTTAGCTCCATCAAGTGAGGGATGCATGAATCTTCTCAAAGCGTATCCATTCCCGAAAATTCCCATCTAGAATCTTTTAGAATTCATATGAAATTCACTTTTTATCTTTACTTTCTCGCCTTTTTGAGTTTTACAGAGGTCCGCACCCATGACACAAAGAACGTGCGGTATGGTTCCACAGGCAAGCTGAACTTTAGGCGCGGGATCGAAGGTAATGAATAGAGAAAGTGCGATACCAATATTTAGGGGATTTTAGGAACTTTTCTCTGATCTTGAAAGCTTGACATGAGGAGCAGATATGTTAGACTTGCAAAAGGAGGAAGTATGAGTAATAATGAGCTCATACTCATAGTAAAATGTCAGGATGACAGATTTTAGTGTAGCACCTCCACCTCATTTTCTGTAAGGCACAGGAGCAGGATGCCTGAAGTGGCTCGCCAGTACAACCGACCATTGGAAATGACGAATTTCTGTGACTTCAGCCTCAGTGTTCTATATTTAGCTTTGTCACAGCTAGGGGGGCATCTAAGAGTCAGAAGATATTCAAAAATCTCCTTATACCACGGATTGATGAGATATTTCATATGAGTCTTCTGAGTAGCTGTCTCTATCCCACACTGTTCTTCAATATTTTTAGACTCCTCGTTTGCTATCATAGAAATATTTATGCCTAGAGCCTGGCAATTGGATTCTGACAGGATTTTAGCTAATCCTTGTCCTTTGATTAACTTGGTGGGACGTATGTCTAGCTCATATTCTTGTATTTTCACAATCCATTTTCCCCTTTTTCACTCACTATCTCATTGGATCAGGATATCCTTTATGGCTGCCATGGGCACAAATGCAGTGATGGATGACTGCAGAACATACATCCGAAACGCCTTGAGGGACTTCACCAAGGCATAAGCTTGCTTTTCTAGGATGTTGTATTTCAACTCAGCATCACAGAGCACCTGGCTGAAGAAAGCAATAGGCTGCTCGTACCCCTCCTCATTCTTTTGCAATAAAACTCCTGCCACTGTATGAGGTGATGCAAATGAAAAAATCATAAAAGGCTTAGCATAGTCTGGTCCAGCCAGTACCGGGGCTTCTACAAAGGAATTTTTGATTCTGCTAAATGCCTCTTGTGACTCAGGAGACCACTTCACCTCGTTATTTTTCTTAAGAATGTCGGTTATATGCCGAACTATCTCTGCATAGTTTGGGATAAACCTTCTCAGAAAATTAATGCACCCAACGAACACCTGAACCTCTTTCTTACTTCTGGGGAAAGATATTCCATTTATAACCTCTACCCTTTTGGGATCAATTTTCACCCCATCCTTGGTCACAATGTGTCCCAAAATCTTTCCTTCTTCTAATGCAAACAATGATTTCTGAGGGTTAAGAGAGAGACCATACCTTTGGCACTTCTCAAAAGTTCTGCGCAAGTGTTCAATATGCTCTGCATCGTCCTTTGAGAATACAGTGATATCATCGAGGTAGACCACCACGAACTTATCCTGCTCCCCAACAAAGGTAATATCCATGGCCCTTCGGAAAGTGGCCCCTGCATTAATCAGTCTGAAAGGCATTCATGCATACATAAATGTACCCCAAGGTGTGGTGAAGGTAGTCTTATGTTGATCTTTTGGGAGTACGGACACCTGATTGTATCCAGAGAAACCATCCATCATTGACATCCGCGAAGCTCCCACTACCTTCTGCAAAATATGATCCATCTTGGGTAATGGGTAGTTATCCTTTAAGGATGCTTTGTTTAAATTCTGGAAATCAACACACAAGCTTATGTCTCCATTCTTTTTCTGGACTAGGACCAGATTGGCCACCCACTCAGAGTATCTCAGCGAAACGATGATCTTGGCCTTTAATAGCTTCTTGATCTCCTTCTCTATGGAAGGAAGGAGCAGGGGGTTAATCTGTCGGAGCTTTTTTTTATGCGGCTTCACATCTCCTTTTAGAGGAATTTTATGTTGCATGATGTTGATATCGAAAGTCTTTAGGTCTTGATAAGACCATGCAAAAACATCCTTGTAGGTCTGGAATAGTTTTTGGTAGTGCTCTTTATATTCCCCTGGGACTTTCTTGGACAACTTCACTATTTTTGGATCAACTTCGGTGCCAAGATTCAGATCTTCAACCTGATTTTCTTCTACCACTTTGCTTGGCTGTAAAGGGACATCATTCTTGTTGAAAAATCTCTCTAGAGGGACTAGCCCTGTAGGAATAACATTTCCCTTCAGTTGCAATACTTTATGACCAACCACCTTTTCTTCCCACTTGTTTTGTGAAAGATATTCAGTTTCTTATTCACAAGCAGCTATCTCCATATTGGAGAATTCTCTAACAGTTTCCATGAACCTCTTCACTTGATCATCATCCTCAAATACTTGCTAGTGTTTGACATTATCAGGAATTGAAGGTCGATAACGAACTTAAATTTTGTATCCTAAGAGAGGGTTTTGAGGTGGCTGAAAGGTACTGGAAACCACAGCAAGAGAATCTGCCATTCTGTTCTATTCTCTGGGCATAAACTGAATGTTAAATGCCAAGAAAGCGTTTTCCACCAGGTCCCATGCCTCGTTCCTATATGCTCTCAGCCACGGGTGTTTGGCTTGGCATTGATTTTTCACTTGCCTCACTATTAATTTCGAATCTCCCAGAACTTTTACGCTCTGAATGTTCGTGCTTCTCGCTGTTTGCAACCCTAAGAGTAGTGATTCATATTCATATACATTGTTCGTAGATTCATACTATAATTTGAAAGATAATGGAACCCATTGGCCGGTAGGAGAAATCAGTAGCACCCCAGCTCCATTTCCTTCTCTAGAATCTGCTCCATCAAATTGTAGTGTCCAGATTCCTGCTTCTTGATTTTCTAAGGATTGTTCAATCTTAATCTGGCACAATGATGGCTCTTGAGCATAGTCTTGATCTTCCTCCAACATCAGACATGAGAAATCTCCTTCTTTACTATACACTGCTGAATTAACAAAGTTATCAGCCTTTTTAACCATCTTTACAAATCTCATCTCCCTGTATAGCCTCCTTTCTTGCCCCCCAAATACAGGGATAGTAGCATAATTCAAGTCTAGTTTTCTTGACCCTCCAATTTTGGTTCCCCAAGACCTTGACAATAGCATCCAAAAACGAGTTGGGATATCTGCCACCACTATATCCATCACCACACTCTTGGCTGGAATTTGGGCCAAATTGACTACCAAGTCCTTGATCATGCCCAGACACAAAGGTCCTTGTATGGATGAGTGATTTGCAATACCAGTTGCTCCATGACTGACGGAGGTGAGATATTGTGGGATGCTCCCAAATCCAACATACAGTTATGTAGTAACAAATCATGGATCACTAATGACACATAAAAAGGAGGAGTGGAGGCATCTAATTCTTCAATGTGAGGGCCAAACACGACCGTAAGCCTTTCTTCCTGGAGGTTTAGACTATCTGGGATGGGGACTGTTTATGAGGGAAGCATAAAAGAGGAGAACTAGGATTGATAGGCTAGTTGCTTTAATAGCTCAGTCACTGGGACTGGAATCTTGACTTTCTCAAGTTCTTTTTGTAGATTAAAGCCTCAGGAGGACTTCTCTGTTATATTTTCCTTTAACTCTTTGTTTTCAACTAAAGGCTTGACTTCTTTCAACATAGACTTAGTATTAGGAGGAGTGGCTACCTTTGAAGAGGAAGGAACTTTCTCATTAGACTGTAAAGGTTCGTTTAGAGGCCTCTTACCTTTATCTGTGACCTTCTGCACAACTGCTTCTTTTTTAAGCATATCTTCCTCCCGATCTCGGGTATGGGTTCTTTTTCTAGAATAGCTAAGATCATATTTTCTATTGAACTACGCTCGCATGAAGTCAATGAACTACTTGCAGTAGTCGTCGATCTCTGGGTCTTCAGTGACTCTAGCCTTTTCTTATTCTTCTTGTAATGGAATCTCCATTCCATGACCTTCTTGCAAAGGGCATTCAACTTCATCTCTATTCGAGTAAGCAAGATATGGTTCATCTTGCTCATAAGCAGTGTCTTGAGTTGGACCATCCATTTGAACTTCTATGTACAGTGGGTGTGGTACCTGGTCTTGTTGTTCCTTCCGCTCTCTTTGCAGTATTTGCAGGGGTGGCTTTCTATACTGCAGATTTTACCCCCTGTTTGGAGCATTCCGAAATGTTTTAGAGGATGAATTATTGGCTTCAATTTCAAGCTTCACCAGCTTGCTTAAAATATTTTTAATCATTTTATTCATCTCTTCAATTTTTCTTTTGGTTGTTTCTCTGTCTTGGCCAGATGTAGATACCTCTTCTTCTAGTATCTTGATCTGATCTCCCCTTTGATTTCCCTGTGGAGGTTAAATTAGCCTCCAGCTCTAGTGCATTAGTCTGGGCATCATCTAGGGTGGAAGACTTCCTTTCTCTTAGAGAGAACCCAAATTCTGAATCGAAAGCTGCTACAAACACTACTTTAGCAACAACCTGATGAGGTTTCATTTCAGCTGGAAGGCTTGAGTATAATTTGTTGAACCTGTTAATGAACTCTGGAAGTCCCTCATTATGCCATTTCCTGAGTGCATTGAACTCAGTGAGACAGTACCCATGGTATTTTCTCTCTCCCCATTTTTTGATGAAACAATTTTCCATCTCCTCCCATGTAGTGATAGAGTAGTCTCCCAAATTCTTAAACCATTTTTTGGCTTCTCCATCCAGGGATTGGACAAATAGTCTTAAGACCACATCCAAATGTTCAATGTTAAAGTTCTTTGCAAAGGCACAAAAAACTTCAAGATGTTTCTATGCTTCAATTTCATTTTCCCCATTGAAACGAGGTAGGACTTTCAGATAATCTTGAGGCATATCATTTAAGACTTGAGGTAATGACAGGGGGGCATATTTGTTTAATAATAATCTCAGGACAACCATCGGTGATTGTGGTGGTGGTGGGAGAATCTGATGAGTGAGAGGAGGTGGTGGGAGCAAGGTATGTATAACAATTGGTATATATTGAATAGAGGTTTGTGGTGCTGATGGAAATGATGGAGTGGTAACAGTAGACACCTCTGTGACTTCTTTGACTTCTTCAGCTTCAGGAGTGGGATGAAGAAAGAATTTGGTGGTATCTGTGGATTTAGATTCTTATTTAACTTGAATTTTTCCCAAGGAGGGATTATCTGCAAAGTAATCAAGGTTTCCCACAATGGAATTAGGACCTTGTTCTTGGGCTATTTGGGAAGAGGAGGATGGAGAGTCTTCCAAAGAAAATCTAGGGATCTCTATATGAACTAAATGTCTTTCCCTCCAACCCCTCTTATTTAAAATATTCTCTGGGTTAGACACCGAGGGTGTCTTAGACTGAGATTTATCTGACCTCAGATGTAGCTTTCCGGAAGCCAGGACTACAAATGAGTTTATATTATAATTGACAGTGGAGTCACCAAGGTGAGAAATATACAACTCTCAACTCTTCTTGCTCACCTGTTCTGAAGAGTGAATAAAGATTTTTTCGAGGCCCAAGGATTTATCTTTTCTCAAATTCGTATCCCCGACAATGATGCCAGAAAGATGCTGTAATTCCTAGAGACAACCTTGAGTTGTGAAAGACCAGTGCCTAGGAAATATTAATTACCAAGGAGCATATTGTTTAACTTGTGAAGGTTGTCTATAAAAGGGCTCTCATTCTATCATGTATAAACATGAAGTTTTGATTAAAATGGAACCAAAACTCTTATAACTTCAGCACAATGAAAGTAATATTGCAGAGGCAGAGTATGAACTTTGATAAAAACATATCCGACAATTTTAAGACAACTTTCTGTAAAGGGGGCTAGATTCTAAAGTGGTTCACAGAGGTAAATAATCAGATGGCTATTACTGTGTATGAAAATAGAAAGGATACTAACTTTAATAGAAACGAGATCTAGAAACAAATATCAACATGTACTGGGCTTATAGAGTAACAAGAATCCATACATGAAAATAACCTTTAAAGATAAAATTTCATCGCTGCTAATACCTAAAGAATTATGGTATAAGTGAAGGATGAACAACATATCATGCCTGAGCCGTATTTAAATCGCTAGACACGATTTAGTTTGAGTATCGATAATGATAAATTCATACCAAGACATGTGAGCACTCGCATTCCAAAACAAGATATAGGAAATGTGAATGTAAATGAAGTGAACATTTAAACTATAAAACACAAGAGAGAGAGTTATAGACTACGAAGTATTAAGACCAGAATCCCCAATAGAGATGAAACTCCTTATCACCGAAATGCAATGGGCTCTTCAACTTTTATATCAAAATTTCAACAAAAATGCATACATATTTCTTTCTTGGTGTGTTCTTCTGAAAATCTGGAACCCTTTTTTCATCTCAGTTAGCTTCTTATATAGAATTACAAGAACATACACGGGAAGATATTTTGGGAACATATCTTCTCTGCGTGCTAGCAAGTAGTTTTAGGTCCTAATCAAAATAACAAAATTCATGATGAGGGAGAATGCTTCTCATCATTTACAACTAGGCTAATAACCATTTTCAAAACAAAATATTAAAATTGTTCCAACAAAAAGTAAATGCAAGAGTGAAATATGAATTCCACTCGGAACTTGAAAGTAGAAAGTAAAAATAAAACTAAAGGCCACAAGGGTCGAATCATGAGTTGACAATCTTCACTGGTGAGAAGGGGTTGAAGCAGTAGCTGACACATGTGACAGAACGGTTGCTGAGGAGCTAGCTAATAGGCTGGCATAATTTGTGCACCTCTGCCGGGTGTCTGATGCAAGTTCAGGCATTGTGGAAAACCCTTCTGCTTTGATGTGGGATTCGGTAAGTTCATTATAGTTTGCATCAACAGGAATTTTATACTTTATCTGGTGTAGGAGTGAAAATTCTTTACTGAGGACTGAAACTATAGTTTCAAGTTTGAGAAAAGTAGATTTCTCAGAAGGTATATTTGTTTGATTCATTACCTCTTTTAGATGAGCCTCGTACACTGGTAATGGCTGTAATACGGCTTGGGTGGGCTCCCAGCATGACGGAAGTCCCGAAAGTGTAACATCAGCCCAGTCCACCTCAAACTGTTCTAAACTGGTCGCCACTTTCCCTAATACATTCAAGGCCATACTATGAGTAGAATCTTTTTCTATTACCTTTTGACACTCTGAGGCTTCCTTGAACCTGCTCTTGATTCCTTGCTTTACCACGTCCTCTGGATTTAGTTCTTTCAAGAAAGAGATGTACCTTTTTGCACTCTGAACTCTGTTGGATGCATCAGTATTTGCTTCGTGAAGCTTCCTACTGAAAAGGAGCACATCTGACTTCATTTCCTCAACAACATTTAAAAATGCCCAGGGCTTTTTCACCTCTGTGATGATATCAGCCCAGATCAATCTCTTGACGTCTAGGAGGGTAATATTTCCTTTCATGCAACTGGTGAGTTCATTGATGGTTTTTTCGTGTTGCGCCTTTTCCTATTTCCCCTCCTCGATTTCTTTCTGCATAGCATTAATCTTCTTGGAATTATCGGTAAGGAGGGCTTCCAGCTCACTGATCCTTTGACGCACTATCGAGACCTGTTTTTCCATTGCATCGGTTGTGGCCAGCGCAGTAGTCAATTGTTAATAAAGTGAGCTAGTTAATTCTATAGCGGGTGGAGAGAATATATGAGTGTCCCAGGTTATCTGCAATGCATTCATATTTCCTTGTAGAACTTCCATCTCTCCCACAATATTTTCTTTCTCCTCCCTCTCCTTTGCAAGAGAATCGACCAAGCTCGCCTTGTCCTTTTCTGCCTGGACTAGCTCAGATATCTGCACATGATGAGAGCTCAGTATATTTATTTTACTTTTTAAGGCTATAACCTGCTTCTGCAAGTCCTTGTTAAGATGACTCTGGGGATTTTCTATAACTTTTTCTTTCCCTTTTATCACATCTTGGAGAGTGTGTATGTCATTCGTGAGTGCGGGGGAATTGATATTCTCCTTTCTGAAATTCTCCAGTACTTGTCTATGTTTACTCTGCAATTTTCTTAGAGTAATGGAGAGCCACATCACTTCATCCTTGAGCATGTTGTCGAAGCACTGAAATAAGTTGCATTTGTCGATTGTTGGAACCTGTGACATATCAATTGCTATCTCCAACACCCTGTAGCTGGTGGTACCAGCCTCAGGGTTTAGAACGGTGTTAGTCATAGCCATTACTAGTTGCTCAGTATCCAAATTTATTTCAGATGAAATCCTGGTGTGGTATTTCTCAACATACCCTTCTCGGATAGGTGTTTATCTCTGATTGCTATATTCCTTGTCCTGCCCTCGCTTACACCGTGGGAACTGCTGACTGTAATGTCTTGTGAAAATTCTGAGAAGTCAGAAGAGGTAGTACTATCCCGTAGCACCTTGATTCCTGCTTTGGCCCTGTCGGGTTTCCCATACGGTATTTCATCCTGGAGCAATATTTTGTCTCCGATAACCTCTGCTTCACTGGTCCCCACTTTTTTTATTTTGAAAGGGGGAGCATCTTGTTGGGAAAAATACTGAGAGGGGGGGGTGAATCAATATTTACTGCATATCCAAAACTTTTTATTTTTTTTTCACTCTTCTAAAACCCATACGCTACTTTCCTTTAGTAAACTCGCGTATACACGCGGATATCCTTCATACAACTCGCGTATTAGCAGAGATCTAAATATGAAGATATTTATTAACTTAGTTCTTTGCAATATTCATTCATCAGATGTTAAGTTATCAGTAAAAATGTGCAGTAACAACAGAATAAACCATCATACAAACCATCACACATGAACACCAGGATTTTTAGGTGGAAACCCAAGTCGGGAGAAAACCACCGCTGCAGTTGCTCAGCCTTCAATATTTTATTATAGAGAAAACATCTCACAACATATGTGCTGGCGCAGACTTGACCAGCACGCAGGCACCCACCTGCGCTCGTTTACCAGCCTCTCCTGGAAGGGAGCTCCAACCCCCTGACTCGTTTACCAGCCTCTCCTGGAAGGGAGCTACGACCCCCTGATCTCGTTTACCAGCCTCACCTGGAAGGGAGCTACAACCCCCTGACTGAAGGCTACAACCCTCACACCACCAAGCGACCACGTTTCATCAATTTTCACACCGGATCCACTCCATACTCTTGCATACGCTCAAACATGAAACCGATACATATAACTCACCTTGCTGCACGCAACCGCCATAAATGTGTGCAGCACACTACGCATTTAAGAACCTTGCTTCTGTATACGTTTCCTTTCTCTGATGTCGCGTATATACGTGCTTCCGTTCACATAAACCAGCGTATACTTCTGTACATATTACAGAGCTAATTTTATTGCGCATACGCGCTTTCTCTTCAGCGAAGCCGCGTATATACGCGCTTCCTCTTCGGCGAACTAGCGTATGGTTCTTCAGACTTTTATGTCATTGCAATTCTTCACAACAGATACATCACTTCATATTTTACCCTTTGCCTTAGACAGATGTTCGCCTCATCACAGATCTAATCATTTCATAAACAAATCTAGCAAATATAAGTACATTTCAGATCTAGATCCCCTTCTTCATCATTGGTGCATCATACATTCAGATCTATCATTCAACTGTAACCCTTTCCATTCAAATATCCTTCAGAGAGAAGTATTCATTCAAGCTCAGACATCTTGCACCCACACTCATGATTTGCACAATGAATTTCTTCTCTTTATATAGGTTTACCCTTTTTCAATACCATGAGCCCTTTTTTCAATACCATGAGCCAAAACAATACCATGAGCCCAAAACTACATTACTTCCGATGGTATTCCTGGACGGGGTCATTTAGACGAATCATTACCCAATACAATGGGTCAATACCATGGTGGTTACCCCTGGTTTTGCACTTTATGAGCGCTTTTGCCCATACGCGACTTGGCACGTTGTTTCCCGTGTGCATACGCGACTTCTCCTAGACAGATCCGCGTATGCCTTGAGACATACTCTTTTTCATCATAGATCTAGCACATACTGAATTCCTTTCTTCATTGCCTTTTGTACTCACTGTAGATACATCAGATTTAGTTCATCAAGACATATTCTATCAAGAACAACTTCATCAAGTAATTTGCCATCATCTTCATCATATTGCTAACAAACATCATTTCATATCAGATTTACATCATTTACCAAGTCCATCAGGTCAAGAATAACTTCATCAGGTGGATTGCCATCAAGGACAACACCTGCCAACATTCTCATGTCTTCATCTTCATATCAGTGCTACTCAAGGACAACACCAGATCATTTTGCCAACACCCTCCCTTAGACTTGATGGCAACCACGATGAAGGATCAACACAACAGATAGGTACATTAAGAATACAATGACACCATGTCACTCTCCCCATTCTTTGACACCATGCTTTCTATTCATTCAAACACAATGTCACTCACCCTTGACATCATGTGCGTTCACTAAAACCAACACATCTCCCCTCTTTTTCTTCTGCGAGAAGAAGCGTCTCGCAGACCGATGTATAACCGACGTGACCAAGCCTCTCGAGTTCATGCTGGAAGTTCAAACATATTTTTCATTGAAGTACATGAATCTATGAACTTTCTATCACCAAAGACTCATACTTACATCAAAGATCCAACCAAGTGGATTTACATATGAGACTCAAATGCCCAACCAAGTGGGTTTCCAATTTTGACTTATCTACCCAACCAAGTGGGTTTACAAAATTTGACTCAGCTACCCAACCAAGTGGGTTTACAAATTTGAAAAGTCCTTACATGACTGAATATTACAATTTTACATCATGGGTCTCATCATGACCTTTTCATCAAAATACAAATATGACTCTTCATAACCAACACCAGAAAGTCCTCAAGAAAGAGAACATATTTCAAAACCGTCATAATGTCAACAATGCATTATACTCAGCAACGCTAATGCTCCCCCTGAAACTGTGCTTCCGAACATCCTTTCCATATGACTAAGGCTCCCCCTTAGTTTGTGCATCCTGAACATTTTCACCAACAAATCATCAAGGCATCTTTATCAAAACATTAGAAATAGAATTATGAGAACTGGAACACCACCAGAGATACCAAACAGTATCGTAGATACCAAACAGCACTCACAGTATGGCCGAAGAGAGTCGTACTCCAAATGTGTATAAAAATGTCAGCAATCAGACATACGCGGTTTTCTGTGTATGAACTCGCGTATATACGCGACTGTGTTTCAGGAAATCCGCGTATCCAATGCCATCTTCTAAATTTATGCAGATTTGTGCTTCTAGTGAGAGAAAGAAAGTGTTCATCTTCTTTCTGGGATATTTGAATGCTTCCATGGAGTGTAGATAGATAGATCAGTGTAGTTGCGTCTTCAAGTGTCATCCAATGGTTGTAGCATAAGCACATTAGTAACCAAGCCTTCAGATTCTTTGCAGCATCAATACAATATTTCCAAGAGAAATTATCATACCGGAACAGCATCTTCAAATATGTGTCAAGAAATCATCCATGTGGTACAATATCATCAAGATATTCAAGATTTAACATGAAGTAACATATGTAGGCAAAAGATCTCAACCATAGTAACAAACTCTGCATGATCTATTCTTATTTCTGAACCAAACAACTTTCAACTCATCCATGTGTGAGCACAAAAGATACTTTTTCAGCAAACAGGGCTCAAAATCTCATCATGATAGACCATATACCAAGTCATCATCATTTGAGCATGAATAATAACCAAAGAATAACTAGTCATAGTGCCAACAATGCAATCATTAGTATTTAACCTGCTGCTCCCCCTGAACCAGTGCTTCTTCTTAACTTGTGCAACCTGAATATGTTCATCAGCAAGTCATTAGCAACAATCTCTGCATGAACTGCCCTTATCTCCGAATTATAAGACTTTCACCTCAACAATGAATACTCTTCATCAAAAAGCAAACAGGACTCATCCACAATCTTCAACATAAGAAACCATGTATCATTTCATCATTATTTAGAACTGAGAAACTAAGCTGATATTGAGTCAATAATATAGATATTAACAGTCAGACTGATGCTCCCCCTGAACCTCTGCTCCAGATCTTCAACTATCATATAAATTCTCTTATCATCAATGCATACGCGACTGTGTCTGCTGTAACTAGCGTGTATACGCGACTTTTGTTAATAGAACCTCGCGCATGGAAAGTGAAGCACAGAAATTTTTTCACATTCTTCACTCCCCCCGAACTTGTACTTCTAGTACCGTCTTCTTCCATATCTATGCTCGAAAATACACATGTCTCTAATAATCAAATCAATCATGAGAGACATCATACATTTCTCCCCCTGTGACGATACATTACTAAATGTCATAATGTATCCCACATCATTCCTGCAGTCAATCAGAGAAGTAAGCTTCAGAAGCAGATGACTGCAGTAGGGTCAAGATTCCCTACGTTTCTGACCGGTCCTCCATCTTTTTCCATATTTGTTTGAACTTTCTATTTGTGTGCTAGAAGTTATCCAATTTCTCATATCTGTTCAACCTGCATTCTTTTTATACATGTCCATACTTGTTACAAGAATAACATCTCATGTGTCCAGAGAAATAAGCATAAGAATCATAATGAGTATTTCTAATCTTCCTCCTTTTATAATCAGCTGCTTTATGTCCATACTTGTTACATGAAAAAAAATATCCCTTGAAGAAAGCAGAGTACCTTTCTATGTAGGAAACTTTTGTTTGAGGCTGAAATGATCTGCTCCTGCAATTTGCTGCAACATGCCCATGATTATGACATTTAAAGCATTCAACTTTATTGACAGATTTCCTTTGAGATTTCATCATTTTTGGTTGACCTTTGTTTTTGCATTATCTTGAAACCTCAAAAGTTTAACCTTTATTCTAATTTACCTTGAGAATGTTTACTCGAACCCAAGGCTTGACAAGCTTTCTCCTCTTCCATCTTCTACTCGATCCTTCGCATTTGAATCTCTTCTCTTCTTTCAACCAATTTTCGTTTTCTTCACATGTTTGTTGCAACTCTTCATTCTTCTTATTTGATTTTTCCAGATCTTCTTTGAGAGAGATGATTTCTGCTTCAAGGCCTTCCTTTTCAAATGGTTGTAGAGGTTCATCATTCATCTTACTTGATGCTTCAAGATCTGCTTGCAGAGAGATGATTGCAGCTTCAAGTCCTTCATTCTTCTTGCTTGATTTTTTGAGATCTGCATTTAGATCGTTTATTTCTACTTCTAGTTCTTTAATTCGATTGGATGCATAAGTATGAAACCTTTGATACTTGTCCACCTGTCCATTCAGCATTTCTATTTGTTTTTCCATTTGAGAGATCATCTCTTTGTAGATAGAATATTTCTTATCAATTTCATTTTGTTGTTCTTTCTCAACTTTGATCTGATATTTTCAGATCCACAACTTTACTTTCACTATCTTCACTATTGTTTGCACAAAGAAGAGTATTACAAGGACCCAAATCACTATCCGATCTCATCTTCTTCCACTTTTGCTATACATGATTTCTGAGGTATCTTCTTGTTTCGAGTAGCCTTCTTCTTTTGCTTCTTAGCCATGAGCACTTTCAGATCTTGGTCAGAATCTTCTTCATCTTCACCGGACACTTCATCATCATCTTCTTTTGCATAATAACTCTTTCTCTTTTCAAATTGTTTCCCTTTACCATGCTTTTCTCTATAAGGACATTTAGCAGCATAATGACCAACTTTTCCACACTCAAAACATTTGAAGGGAAGCTTACCTTCGAATCTTCCAGTACCTAGTTGGAGCTTTCTCACGAAATTTGCTTCTTCTTCATCGGATATATAGCTGGATTCTTTGACAACTTCCTTTTCCTTTCCTTTGTAGATGCCTTAAAAGCAGCTTATCTTACTTGAGAAGGGCCTCCTTGTCTCATTTCAAAGGCAGTCAGAATACCATGTAGTTGAACAATAGTAAGAGTTTGCAGATCTTGCCTTTCTTCAATAGCTGATACTTTTGAATCAAATTTTGAAGTCAAAGATCTTAAGACTTTTTCCACCAGAGTAGTATCGGTTATGGTTTCACCCAAACTTCTCATACGATTTACAATATCATCTAGACGTAAGAAGAAAATGGCAATACTACCATCACTATGCATCCTTAAATTTTCATACTCGATTCTAAGAGTTTGGAGTTTTTCACTTTTTACCTTTTGTATTCCCCTTCATAGCTCAGAATGATTTTGTCCCATATTTCTTTTGCTGAATTTAGCTGCATCACTTTAGCAAATTCGGATTCAGACATGCTTCCTAATAAGACATTTACTGCTTTGGCATTGATTTCATACTTCTTCCTTTCTGCTGCATCAGTAGGAATACTTGCTGAATACTGATAACCTTCTTCCATGATTGCCCATACATCTGCACCAAGACTTTGCAGATATGATTTTGTTCGTACCTTCTAGAATATCAGATTGCTTCCATTGAATAGAGGTGGCTTTATAGACATTACTCCTTCAAGACTTCCCATTGCGATGGATCTCCTTCAAGCGATCAAGCTCCTGCAGAAGGACCTCCTCTGATACCAATTGTTGGGAAAAATACTGAGAGGGGGGGGGTGAATCAGTATTTACTGCATATACAAAATTTTTTACTTTTTCATGCTCTAAAACCCATACGCTACTTTGCTGAAGCCAACTAGCGTATACACGCGGATATCCTTCATAAAACTCGTGTATTAAAGGTAGATCTAAATATGTATATTTATTAACTTAGTTCTTTGCAATATTCATTCACTGGACATAAGCGTACGTAAACATGCGTAACAACAGAATAAAACTATCAGTAAACCATCACACATGAACACCAGGATTTTTAGGTGGAAACCCAAGTCGGGAGAAACCACCGTTGCAGTTGTTCTCACCTTTCAATATTTTATTATAGAGAAAACATCTCACAACATATGTGCTGGCGCAGACTCCTACCAGCACGCAGGCACCCACCTGCGCTCGTTTACCAGCCTCTCCTGGAAGGGAGCTCCAACCCCCTGACTCGTTTACCAGCCTCTCCTGGAAGGGAGCTATGACCCCCTGTTCTCGTTTACCAGCCTCACCTGGAAGGGAGCTACAACCCCCTGACTGAAGGCTACAACCCTCAGCACCACCAAGGACCACGTTTCATCAATTTTCACACTGGATCCACTCCATACTTTTAAGCACAGTCAAACATGAAACTGATACATATAACTCACTGAAAGATATCAGTAAATCAGCAGAACAGATCAGACATTTCTTACCACAGACTTCAGCAAACCCTAGTTTGCATACGCGCTTTCCTTTCTCTGATGTTGTGTATATACGCGCTTCCGTTCACATAAACCAGCGTATACTTCTTTACATATTACATAGCTAATTTTATTGCGCATACGCGCTTTCTCTTCAGCGAAGCCGCGTATATACGCGCTTCCTCTTCGGCGAACTAGCGTATGGATCTTCAGATTTTTATGTCATTGCAATTCTTCACAAAAGATACATCACTTCAGATTTTACCCTTTACCTCAGACAGATGTTCGCCTCATCACAGATCTATTCATTTCATAAACAGATCTAGCAAATATAAGTACATTTCAGATCTAGATCCCCTTCTTCATCATTGGTGCATCAGACATTCAGATCTATTATTCAACTGTAACCCTTTCCATTCAGATATCCTTCAGAGAGAAGTATTCATTCAAGCTCAGACATCTTGCACCCATACTCATGATTTGCACAATGAATTTCTTCTCTTTATATATGTTTTCCCTTTTTCAATACCATGAGCCCCTTTTTCAATACCATGAGCCCAAAACCACATTACTTCCGACGGTATTCCTGGACGGGGTCATTTAGATGAATAATTACCCAATAAAATGGGTCAATACCATGGTGGTTACCCCTGGTTTTGCACTTTATGAGCGCTTTTGCCCATACGCGACTTGGCACGTTGTTTCCCGCGTGCATACGCGACTTCTCCTAGGAAAATCCACGTATGCCTTGAGACATACTCTTTTCATCATAGATCTAGCACATACTGAATTTATTTCTTCATTCCCTTCTATACTCATTGTAGATACATAAGATTTACTTCATCAAGAACATATTCTATCAAGCACAACTTCATCAAGTAATTTGCCATCTTCTTCATCAAGTGGGTTGCCATTAAATGACAACACTCAGCATAATATGCTAACTAACATCATTTCTCATCAGATTTACATCATTTACCAAGTCCATCAGGTCAAGAATAACTTCATCAGGTGGATTGCCATCAAGGACAACACATGCCAACACTCTCATGTCTTCATCTTCATTCAGTGGGTTGCCATCAAGAACAACACTCTGCATCATTTTTCCAACACATCTTCCCCTGATGCACCTACCTCCTCCACATGTTCCTTACTAGCTTCTCTGGTTGAAGCGCTATCAACTTATTCCCCCATCACAGATGAATCAGTCTCCATCTGCGAAAGCAAAGGCCATTTTTCAAGATTAGCTCGCCATTCGATGAAAGGCCTTGTTTCATGCATAAAAGGGGTTGATTTATTCTTCTTCCTTCTGTTAGAAATGATGCCCTTCGGATCATAGGGCCAAGCCTTTCCTTGTTTGAAATCCATGTCTTGAAGCAGATTTTCCACCAGAGGAAGGGCATGTCTTGAATTAACAATGAAAGGGCCAATGGTTGTGGGAAGCTTGAAGATAAACCCATTTTTTGCAGGGAGGAATTGAAGTTGGTCAGATTTTAGGGTCTTTCGGAGGTATTCCAAAGCGTAAATATGCCGAGCAAGAAAAATGGGCAATTGGTAGGGAGAGACTTCAGCTCCATAAACCCAGTTTTCAGTGTAATTATCAAAAACATACTAGTCCCCAGTGCTTTGAGCTTCACTGTACTATAACCATTTCCTCAGTTTAGGAAAAACCCTAGGTGGAGGAGAGTCATGGATAATAGTATAAGCTATGGGCATTGTTGGTCGCTTTAATTGTTTTAACAATTCAAGCTCCACATAAATTGTCAACCCGAGAAGGTATGTTTATTCCAAAGACAACCACGCACTGGATATGCTCAATTCCAAAAGAAAAAATAATGTTGTAGTAAAAGTCACACAATTATTAATCATACAAATCTAATTATTCACACCCTGTTTTAACAAAGCTGAAGTCTACTTATGTTATAGTAGAAGAAATTGCTCTATTGCAGTCTTTTAAGAATCCTAATGAAAGGAAATCACCCTGCAGGAAAGGAAACCAATCAACCATAATAGGGAACAGGACCCTATTCCTTCAAATAGGAACTTCAGCACCTGCTGCCTGACACTAATCATACTGTAGAAAAGATAAATTCAAGAAAACAGGACCCTATTCCCATGAGCAGGAACCTTCAGCACCTGTCTCCTGTTACTAATCACACTGTAGGAAAGAAAGTCAATCAATGGAAACATGACCCTATTCCCTTGCACAGGAATCTTTAGCACCTGTTTCTCAACATCAATCATACATTCAAACAGATAACAGAAAAATATCTCTCAGCTTCTTTTAAGAATGAATGTACCAAACTCATGCAGCGTTTAAAGGAAATAGAATGCTCAATGAACTACAGAACTATGCAACTGGTTTTTCAGCAAACAAAATTAAATTAAGGTGTGAATGTCATAAAGAAACTCAAAAAACTACAGGAACAGTAAGGTGAATCTTGTGATGAAGGCGAGCCCTTTCTTTGTCACAAGATTCCCCAGGGAAAGAGTTAAGTTGAAGCGCTCAAAAGGAACCTTTATTCATCTGTCAAAAAGGAATGATACATTACAATGGAGTCTAGCTCCTTTCCACTCAAAAACAATGTTCTCCTGTAGTCTCTAACTCCCCTTCTAATGATGATGTCTCCTCTTTTTAAAGAGGAGACATCTATTACAGTTACATCAGAGCAAATCTATGCTTATCCAAATCTGTTCTTCTTTCTTAAAACAGGGCTATTCTATTCTTCCATAGAAAGATATTGTTACAACAGATACAGAAAAAGTACTGGCTTCAGAATAATCTGTGTAACCACTTCCTTGCTTGTCTTCATCTTGTTTCCATTGTTCCCAAAATACTTTTCCAGAATTGCAAATTACGAGTAGTGACGGAATTTGTGTGCCCGCTGACTGTTTTAGCAACGGATTCGACTGTTTCAGCAACGGCCGATTGTTTCAGCACAACACATAAATTATCTGCGATCTTTTCGACTTATTTTAGCAACAATATACCTTCGATTAATGATGAAATATAATATTAATATGGAACTATATGTAAACAGATTAAATATATAGTAAAGAGGAGGATTTCATATACCTTTGGATAAAGTGAATGAAAATGATGATGGAACCCTTTTTAAATATATTTATAAAGGGTAAGGTGACGTCAATATGTATGGTAAAAATGGTACATTGTGAGGTCCTAACATCCCCCCCAGTTGAAAGGGTTGCATCTCCTCAGGCAACTCTTAGTCTAAGTCAGAGTCTGAGTACTGACTCTGTGCATGAAAGTTGCTCAAGCAGTAACTAGGGAAGGTGGCTTCTATCGAAGCTTGGAATCCTCGATTGTTCTGCAATTGCTGCCATGCTACTGCCTCGTCCCTGTTAGCCAATTGGTAGTGAGACTGGTATTTTTCTGTTAGCATCCATAAGATCGGGAAGTGAAAATGATAACCAATCCAATTCTCTCCACAATGACGAATGCATCTGATGTAGTTTGGTACCCGGGATAGTGCAGCTTGCAGATTATCAGGGCTAAAAGGGTGATACTCTTGTCTTTCCTTACATGACTGTTTCCAGAACATAGTGTTGGCCTTCAAGGCAGCAGTTTCCTTCACTCTGATTAGCTGTAGACACTTTAGAAGTGTTGAGGCTTGCAGTTGTTGTATGTAACGGTGCATTCCTGGCTTCTGCAAGAATCGGTGATATTCTGCTACAAACATGGCCGGATTTGAAGGTTCCGGTCTAATCCAAAGGAGGCGATTCTCCTCATTATGCCTACTTGCAATAAAAGCAGTTTTCCATGTGATCTGATTGGCAAGAAATGAAACAAATGCCCTAATTTGTACATCACCTACAATTGGAGTGAGATTGACCTGTCTATCCTCAGCCATAGCCTCATTATGGAGATAAAGTTCACATAACAAATGTTGGTCACTAGCAGGGGCCTCAGCAAATGTTTTAACAAATTGTTCCGCTGTGAGCAATTCATGAGGTCTCCCATCCTTAATTGCCTTCAATTGAAAATAAACAAGACGTTCAAAGAGGAAGAGAGAATAATTCAAGGAGGGTTTCCGGGTGGCCAACAATTTTTGCACTAATGAAAACATCAAAACCAACTTTTCCTTTAATTCCTTGATTTCTTTCTTAGAATCCTTGAGCTGTTGCAGTGTCTGCTCCCAAATATCCCAATTGGCATACATCTGATTCTGCCAGGCCAACTTATGCTGCTGCAATATTTTATCTTGATCCACAGCATACTGTTTCTTCCAATTATTCATTATTTATAATTGTTTCCATGGCAGGTTTTGTGTCCCAGCATTATAAGTACTGGGTTGGGCCATCGTCTGAGTAGCTGAGTTGACTAACACAGGGCGGGATATCTGTGGTTTGGTTTCTTTTTCCAGACTTTTTAAGGGCCCTACTGGTTCTTGTGTGACAGTAGGGCGTTCTTCTTTAATTGCAGCTGATGTAGATGCCTCAGGTACTTGAATTTTGACTATTTTGTATCCTGCCTGTTGGTAAATGTTACCACACTCATGGCACATGTATTCTCTGCATGGATCCTTCTTTTGTGCTAATTCTGTGTGTGCCAACATGTAGAGATTTAATTCTCTATCAAAGGCTTCTCTTGCCATTATCAGTTCTTTCTTATAGGCCTCTAGTTCTGACTTCAAAAACTCATTTTCCTCCAATAAAGATGCCATAGTGGGTGAACCCTGTGTGCTGGTTGATTCTACTGGAGTTGTCTGCTGATCCACAGCTATAGCTAGTTCTTGTGTTGTAGCTACGGCTGGTTTCCTTGTATTATCATGCTTGGTGTATGATTTTTGTACCACAGTAGCCGGTTCTTGTGTTTCAGCTTCTGGGTAAGTAACTGGTTCTTGTGGAGCAGTTACTGTTTGAGTAGTAAACGATGTCATCTTACCCCGGGCAACTGGTTCTTGTGGAGCAGTGTCGCAAGACGAGACGAGTAATGGTTGGGGAATTTGGAATGGTGATGAAGATTGAAGTTTTAACAGGATAGTTGCAGGGTCAGGGGAGATGGGAGTGACTTCAGTTTCAACAGTAATTTTCATTTTCCTCCTAGGTAGGAAAGAAGAAAAGTCCGTGACTTTCCTTTTCTTTGTAGGAGAAGATTCTTTTCTAGGGGAAGGGCTTTCATAAGAGGTGACAGCTTGGGATGCGGCCCTTGTTTGTCATTTTGAGACAGAGACTGTTGGGGTTCGTCTCTTCCTTTTATGAGTAGGGGGAGATGGGGGTGTTTGAGAGTCATCTCTAGAGATATGAACAGTGGGAAGGGGTGACTCTACTAAGTGGGATGAACTTGGGGGTAGGTCAACTGGTTCTGAGGATGGAATCAATGGGGGGTCAGGGATATCGTCCAGTTGCCTTTCATAAGAACTCTCGGGAGTTTCTTGGGAACTTCCGGCTTGTTGGGGAATTTCGGCTTGCTGGGGAATGAGGAGTGGATTATTCAGAGGGGGATTTTGCTGAGCAAAACCCCTCTGAATTAATAATTGACATAAGCGATGATGGGTAACGGATAATAATGGGAATTTTACCCGTCTACAGTAATATGACATGTTTTTGATACAACCAAGAAGATAATAAGGAATATTAACTAATCGACCATGCCGCAAATGATTCATTAAAACGAATTCGTGTTGATAAACTACCTGGTAACGCCCCTCGCATGTCAAATAGTGCTTGATGAATTCAGCTACTATTGGCCATGGGCGAGGTAATGAATGCAGACTTATACCGCGGCCTTTATGTTCAATCTGTTCCTCTGGAAGAAGAAAATCTTGCTGCGCATTTAAAATGACTTGTTTCCTGCTGAACCAGTGAGCACCTGTAACTGGAAACCCTGAAACTTGTGCTATATCTTCCTCTGTGACCGAAATTCGGACCCCTTGAACCACTGAGTAGTCTTCCTGAAAATTCTGCGCAAACTCTAAAACTTGTTGAGGATCAAATTCTCCTAACCTTTCGAAGTATGTTGTCCATCCTGCCTGCTGAAAAATTTGGTAGGCCTCCGGGAACAATTCAAGAAGAGTTATCAAACCAGGCTCATGTCTGAGAGCCGAACCTCCCATAGCTACTAACTTGAGTCACATGCAGAGGCGCAGAGAACAAAAACATAGGCTTTGGTCAAGCTAATTGTTGCAACAGAGGATATGGAGTCTCATTGACGGCGGAAATAATGGATAAGAAGAGTGACGGAGGATTGGATGGTGTGGAATGATGATTCAGTTTTCGAAATTCCCCCCTTACGTATGGTGAAATGATGTTTAAGTGTGCGGAGATTGTAATCATTATGAGCAAGATCCTCTCTTTAAAATATTATTTAACTGCATTACATAAAAACCACATACCTTATATTTTTACCTTTGTCTTTATAATTCGAAGTATAGAGTGCTTCATAATGGCTTGATATTAATGGAAGAATATTTAAATTTCTCTGGAATGTAGAACAGGAGCATATCAGGATCTGCTCAATACTGAATAATATTCACCCAAGGGATCTGAAGAATAAAAGTGGAGAACTGAAAAGCTTGTATAACAGAGGAAAGAAATGGTGTTTTAATAATGAAAAGATGAATGACAGGTTGCTGAAAGTGGTGTTTCAGCAATGGAAAAATGAGTGACATGTTGCTGAAACTGGTGTTTCAGCAAAGGGAAAAATCAAGAGAATGGGATATAATGACTTGGGTTTAAGACAAGCGGGGGAAGTATTTGCTAAGGGATAATTTCAACAGTAAGGAATGAGAAATACTAGCTGAAGGATGATATTTCAGGAATGGTAGAAGTGGGGAAAAAGAAAAAATGGGATAAGTAATAAAAGGGATATTGCTAGGAAATGGGTTGAAATGAAGGGAACAAGCTTCTGTGATTGAAGCTTCAGATCTTCTTATGATGAATCTGTCCTCCTTAATGAGTTCTTCCAAAATCTGAAAAATTCAATTGTAACATGCCAACCCTTGACAGGGATTATTAGTTTTAAATCTAATCTAATGCTAGAAATACAGTGCAGAAAATTAAATGCTGTGAGGAGCAGAAGACTCCCCTAGAAAAAGATAATGTGTATCAGTCATGCAAGTAGCTTTGAAATCTTCTTTAGAAATAGGGCGCTGGTACAAACGAAGCCTATGACCATTTACTAGTAGAGGTGTTTTAGAATCATCAATTGTTAAAAGTCTTACTGTTCCATTAGGAAAAACAACATCTACTTCATATGGTCCAAGCCATTGTGTACGTAGCTTACCCTGAAAATTTTCAAACCGAGAGTCATACAATAAGGCCCAATTACCTTTTTGGAACTGCTTGTGTTTGATAATTTTATCATGCCACTTCATTCTTTGTTGTTGAATCATGGTTGTTTGGTGAATGGCATCTAATCTCTTTTCATCCAATTCAAGAAGCTGTTGCAACCTAGCTGTCTGTACATCAGTCAAACCAAGATTAACAGCTAAAGCAGTTCTCAGAGTTTTAATTTCAAATTCCACAGGAAAAACAACATTTTTACCATAAACCAATTCATAGGGAAAAAAACCTGTAGTGTTTCTCCAAGTAGTTCTGTAAGCCCATAGTGCTTCAGGGAGCCTTTGAGACCAATCCTTCTGGTTATCCTTCACTGTTTTAGTTAGAATGGCTTCTAATACTTTATTTGTGCTTTCCACCTGCCCATTGGCCTGGGGGTGGTAAGGTGTAGTCATTCTGTGATGGATATGATATTTCTGAAGGGTAGACTTAAAACCATGAGAATTGAATGGAGGTCCTCCATCTGTAACTAGCTCTCTAGGAATTCCAAATATAGTGAAGATTTCTTCAAATAAGAAAGCTAAGACAGCTTCTTCATTGGCTCTAATAAGTGCTTTGGCCTCCACCCATTTAGTCATATAGTCTGTAGAGACTAATAAGTTCTTTGATTGGATGGAGGATTAATGGGTCCTATGAAATCCAAGGCCCATCTTTCAAATGGTTCAGAAACTACCTGGGGGTTTAATGGCATTTGATGTCTATGATTGGGTTGACCCATTCGCTGGCAGCTGTCACAAGCCCTCACATATTTCTTTGCATCCTTAAATAATGAGGGCCAATAGTAACCCATCCTCAAAATTTTGTGTGTTTTTCTTTTATCAGCAAAATGCCCTCCGCAAGGGCCATCATGACAAGCTGTTAGTATGTCATACACTTCATCTTCCCTAATGCATCTTCGGATTTCTTGATCAAGCCTTGTGTAGAAAAGACACCCACTTATCCAGCTATACCTGGCACTTTGTTGAACAATTCTTCTCTTTTCTCTGTATGACAGGTGTGATGGTAATTTTCCTGCAACCAAATAATTAGCAATATCTGCATACCATGGAGAGTGAGAAGAAACTACAAATAAATACTCGTCAGGAAAAGAATCATCTACTGGAATATTATTATCAGTTTTTAACCGTGAAAGAAAATCAGCCACCACATTTTCTTTACCAGGCCGATCTACAATTGTGATATCAAACTCCTGCAATAATAATAGCCATCTGGTAACTCTAGCATTTGTGATAGATTTTTTCATTAAATACTTAATAGCCGAGTGGTCAGTGTGGAAAAAAGTAGAATAACCAGTGATATAATGTCTAAATTTATTAATGGCATAAATTACTGCAAGAAACTCTTTTTCGGTAACTATATAATTAAGCTCATCAGGGGTCATGTTCTTACTGATAAAGTAGATAGCATAAGGAAGATGATTCTCCTCTTGTCCCAAGACAGCTCCAATTGCAGTGTCTGAAGCATCAGAAGATTTATGAAAAGAGAGGGCCCAATCAAGTCCCCTCAAAATAGGAGCAATAGATAACTGATGCTTGAGTTCTACAAAGGCTTTCTGACAAGGATTAGTCCACTTAAATTCAACATTTTTCATCAGCAACACAAATAATGGAGAAGCTATCTTAGAAAAATATTTAATAAATCTTCTGTAATATCCAGCATGTCCTAGAAAACTTCTCACATCAGTTTGTGTTTTAGGAACAGGAAGATTCTGAATGACCAATATTTTAGATGGGTCTACCTGAATACCTTGAGATGAAATAAAATGTCCAAGCACTACTCCTTCACTCATCATCATATGACATTTTTCAGTACTTAAGGAGAGGTGAGCTTGTATACAACGTTTAAGTACCTTCTCAAGATTTTGTAATGCATCTTCAAAATACACACCATAAGGAGTAAAATCATCCATAAATATTTCCATAGAGTCATTCAGCATATCAGAAAAGATTCCTATAACAGCCCTCTGAAAAGTTGCTGGTGCATTACATTGCCCAAATGGAAGAACTCTATAAGCAAAAGTTCCCCAAGGACTAGTTAAAGTGGTCTTGTCCTGGTCTTGGGGTGCAATTCTAATTTGGTTATACCCACTGAATCCATCTAGAAAAGAAAAGAATTTCTTCCTTGACAGACTATCCAACACCTGATCAATGAAAGGTAAAGGAAAGTGATCCTTTTGAGTGGCTTTGTTTAAGGCTCTGTAATCAACACATACTCTCCATTTCCCGTTTTTCTTAGGGACAATTACCAATGGGGAAACCTATTCACTGTCAGATATGGGGTATATAAATCCTGCATTAAGCAATTTCTGAAGTTCTTCTTTAAAAATTTCCCGTAAATTAGGGTTCATTCATCTTTGGGGTTGTGTTGAAGCCTAGAAAATTTCTGCTTCAAACATCGGGGAAAACCACCCGGTCGGGACCTTAAGGCAGCTCCTTTTCCGTTTGGTATGGTGGCTCCGACTGGATTTAAAGGACCAGTTTCCTTGTAACTAAATGGATTGGATTGGATGGGTGGAAATGGGACTAAACTAACTGAAATAAAACTATCTAATCTAAGCTAAATACTGATAAATAAATTCTAATACTAACCCGGGTGGCTATATGTGAATACAACTTAAGATTGTTCCAATTCAACAATAACCATGAAAATGTATTATTAATCAAATTGAAATGTGCAGAAACAAATAAAGATAACTCTGTTTAAGAAATTAAACAGAGTTATATAAACATATTTCATTCATCATTGTATACCATTTACATGTAACTATGAAAAATAACGTTTCAATTATACTCAGAAATGATATATAAAAGAAAGCGTTGTTAAAACAAATATACATATAAATGATAGAAATTTTAAAACGAATATCATAAAACAAAAGAGATCAACAGTGAACAGATAGAAATACCTTGTTCATCTTGAAGAATTTTGTTCATCTTGAAGAATTTCAAATGCATTCTGATACTCTATCCAGTAATTATAATGCAAAACCAAATTCCAAGGTACAGAAATGCAACACTTCAAAGATAATTCCGCATGAAAATCACCAGATGTGATCCTTTTCAAAAAATATATAAGACAATGGAGTACAGAAATGCAATCCCCAAGTCCAAAAATATTAAGATCCAGGACCCCTCTCTAAATGCATGAGAGGGGTTTAAATACTACTTAACTAACTCTAAAAATAGTTTATTACAAAAAAATAAGGATTCGGTTCAATGACCGTCCTTTTCCTAGGCTAAAATACAGTGAAATTAAAACTAAATCTATCTAACTATGAACTTGATCTTTGATCTTGCAGGCATCTAGCATACTTTTAAGAAGATGCGGTTGACCGACTTCTGAATTCAACTGTCCTGAGAAGACAGAGTCGGCAAGCGTAGGAGAAATCTTCTCTGTAGCATTGATAATACAATTGAGTGCACTGTGCTGACTGTGTGTCTTTACCAAGTACATCCAGTATGAGTCCCAATTTAATCTTGTCAGCCCTTGGATGGATTTTTCTCTTTCTTCTGCCTTTTGCCTCCATTCTGCTTGCAATTGATTTGCCTGTGGGAGATAACCTGGAACAGTTTCAGAAATCAAGTTATCTTTGTGTAAATTGTCATTTACACACTCAGTGAGAGTGTTTGCCGCTGTAGATGCCTCCTCTGCTGCGCTTTCTGCTCTTCTGATTTGTGCATCCCAATTAGTGAACAGTATTTCTTTATGGTTTTCATTAATGATGGGTGCACCAGCTTTTCTTCCTTCTTCTGTCTTTTTCCATGCTAAATAATCATTAATCTTTTCATTAATCAAATCATAATCATTTCGTAGATCTACGACATGACTTGTGATTTTATCGCTTTCTTGGCACAAAGAATTCCATTGCAATATTTTTTGGCAGAAAACTTCCTCTTGTTGCAGTAGTTGATTGTTCAAAGAGATGGTCTCTGAAATGAATTATGGAAGCTTAGGATCATCCTTATGCTGTTCTTGGATTTCTTGAAGTTGTTGTTGTAACTCTTCAAGTTTTAATTGTGCTTCCTTATTGGCCTGTACCTGTTGCAATTGCTGTTGCAGAGCCTTTATTTGTTCTTCTTTTTCATCCAACAAAAGTTGTATCTCAACTGCTTTATCAATTGTTGCAGAAGCATAAGCTCCTGTCATTTGTGATAACTTAGTGAGATTATGAGTAGGCTCTGTGGCAGGATCTTTCCACAAAACATCTACTTGTTCTGGTTCAGTAGCAATTGCACTTTCTATTTTTCTCTTTTTCCTTTGTCTCTTTACTACTGCTTTGTATTTTGGGCTGTAAAATACATCTAGAGGAGGAATTTCCTCTACATTAAGTACAATTTCAGAGGAGGGTGTGATTGGAATGTGCTCTGTTACTGCGGCTGTGCTGCTTGTTCTGCATTCAAAACTTTGGTTGTTTGGACAGGGGTCTGTACATTCTGTCCTTCTACATTAATCAATTGATTAAAGGTTTCCCATTCTTTATCTAACTCCATGGTGACTGGCTGTTGCTGTACATTGGGTGAAGGAGGATTTGTTTGTTGAGAAATCAAAATTTGTTGTTGAGCAAGCTCTTTAGGTTGTGCAGAATCTTTGATGGATTCTTCCATTTTATCTTCCATTTCTTTGGATGTATTGGAGTGTTCAGAATCTCTGTCAGATTTTGATTTGGATTTACCTGTGCTTGAACTGCTGTTTAGACTAACACTAGGAGTTTTCTCCTTTGCAGGCTCTATGCGTAGATTATCCAAAGGAATAAGAATTAGTCTCCTTTCTCTGTATAACTTGAATTTCTGAAAATCCCTTGGAGATAGCTGCTCTCTAGCTGAATTCAAAACTTCTTTAAATGAATTTCTTGCCTGGAACATATCATCAAAAAGATCTTGCTCTGCGACAAATTCCTTTACTTTGATTGCATTGGTAAAATTCTTAACAATATAATTTTGGTCAAATAACCTTCTTGAGAATTTGAACAGCTGTAGGCATGTAATTTTGCCTATCTCATGAAATGCATGACCAATATCCAACAGTGAAAATGTTCCACATTTTATGGGAAATTGTGGCCAAATGCCCTTTTTCTTATCTTTTAAGTCTTTTTTCATACCTCCCTGACTACAGGTCTGATAAGAAATTTCCCGGGCTACAAGTCTATCTGGAACATATAAGGGTAACACATGTCGAGAATAATAACTTCCAAAAACCCTAATATAGGTGAACAATTCCTCCCCAAACCATCTTGCGACGGGGATAATATCAACCTCTGTTTCTGAGGATAACCTCAGGGGATCTTTGTTATACAATGTTCTGTACAATGGCAGCATGATTCCATGACAAATTTGGTAAAAATGGGGAACAAATTTAGATTCCCACAGTTCTTTATGGTACACATGAATGGGCAAAGGGTCTTGGATAGTCCATTTCCATCCCATTACAGGGAATTTAGAGACATAGCAGATGGCGTCCATGACATAAGCAGATAAATAAAAAGGCGGATAAACCCATTGGGAAACATTTCGTTTGGTCCAGTATTGAAAAATAGCAGTGGTTATAGTATCAGATAGGATTTTGGCCCAGTCTACAATTGTAGAATTAACGGCCGCATTCAACAAAGGAAGCCATTCGGGTAAAATCATATTTATGTCAGGCTTTCCAAAAAGCCTGCATAACATGGCAGCAGTAAAACAATAAGGAGAGGTAAGTGAACCCGTGTTGTACATACCTTGTTTGTTTTTCTTCAATGGTTCACTTCTTTTAGTCCACTCCTTTGTGCATTCTGCCAAATTCGCGTGTTCTCTGGAAAAATATTCCATGAATTTTTTGTTGTAAGTCGCCTGTGGTTCTGGCAGCTTATACATTAATCTCACATCTTCTATGGTAAATGACCCAATTAGCTCTTCAGATGGAGTCTTGAATTTCCTATCTGAAATATCAGCGCTGTCCAGGACCCATCTCACCATGTTTGTGTATGGGAGAATCCTTGGCCTTGCTGCTATTCTATGCAGAAATGAGCAAGCCAAGTATCTAAGATTTGCTTCAGACGAATGTTTGGAACTTGCTGTAGCTACAACTTTTATCACCACAGGGTTTTCATCTTCTAACAGATTGTACATTCCTTCCCAAGTGGATATGCCGACATCCTTGTTACAGGCGATGTCTGCGTATAGCGAAGCCATTTCTTTGTTCTCAGAATTTGAGCTCTTCTCCTTCTTACCCATAGTGTATATCAGAAGCTTTGTATAGTAATTCGCTCCTGCGTGCCTGCGTTTTATGAATAAATGAGAGTAATGATATTAGAAAGGTGATGAGACTGTTTTGAATATGAACGCGGATGAAATA
The DNA here is from genome assembly GCA_034641835.2 of Pinus albicaulis. Taxonomy (NCBI): domain Eukaryota; kingdom Viridiplantae; phylum Streptophyta; class Pinopsida; order Pinales; family Pinaceae; genus Pinus; species Pinus albicaulis. The sequence continues at coordinate 1,448,342,759 of CM076577.1, read as the reverse complement.
TAATATTTTAATTGTGAAACGACTTTCACTCTAAACACAATCTCATTTCACATTAATAATCAATCCAATCATTTAATATAATCATTAAAGCGCATAATGGATTTGACATATGGACAGATTGCCTTGGGATAGCGCGCCTACATGAATCTGCGACATTGTGATCTGCGATTTGCTGCGCAATATCGCAATATCGCAATGTCGCAATATCGCAATATGAAGTTATTACAGTCATAAAAATAGCGCAAAAAGGGGAATTGCGCAATAGCGCAAAGCGCATATCGCAAAAATCACAACAGCGCATATCGCAAAATCGCATGATCGCATATTTGAAAAGAGCGCATATCGCAAAATCGCAAAAGCACATGTTTGAAAAGAGCGCAAAAGATATTCATTAACCAATGCTGTTTTCTGCGCTATGCGATCTGCGACCAATGCGTTTTATCAAAGGTATATATTATTTATGGATGCGTTATTTTGTTCAAACAACAGTTTTATTAAAATCTATCATAAACTTAAGATTTTCGCAATATTCTTTCAAAGGGATTTTTATAGGTTTATGATAGAAAGTTTTATTTTCTAAGGCAAAAAAATCCTTATTGTTTTTTGGATTTTTTAACTAAGGGTCCCCATTTTATTTAGTATTAATACAAAAATAAAAAGGGGGGTTGTTGCTAGCCACAACAATTGGCGATTCACTGGAAGAAACAGTTATCTCTGAAAAATAAAATGAACATTCTATCCTTAGTAAGTAAAGATTTTTTAAGATGATGAAAACTATCTTAGGATAATTCAAATAAAATGTAACTTATGAAAGGGAAATAAAAATCATTTCATAATTTCTTTTTAATTCTTTAAGAAAATAAAAGCATTTTGGGTTATTTCAAGCTTTGATTGGTGTTAATAATGAAGTAAGTGGATCTCTCCAAGTTTTGGTTTTATAATATTCTCTATTGCCATAGGTATTGCCTCTGCTGCCAGCAAACGTTCATAGTCTCGACAGGGTTACCTTTAAACCATTAACCATTCATTGTCCCATCCAACTAAAATTATGACCTTTTAAAAGATAAATTCATAAGATCTATTATCTCATGTTTTTTGTCTTTTATTTATTTTTATTTTAAGAGCCATTGTTCTGGTTTGGTGGCCAGTTGATAACAATGCCATTCACTAGTTATAATTAAACTGAACAAGCTGGCTCGTGATGAGACCCCTTGTCTTATATTTATAGGCCATTACCCTGTTTTGGTATGCAATATTGGTAATGTCAGTTTTATTACTCCTTATGAACATAGTAAGTCAGCTCATAATGAGACCTCTTATCTCTTAAAATTTTCGTATAATTTCTTAGAATTACATTCTAAAAAATCACAACTTAAATGGATGGGGTGAAATAGTTTTATCCTTAAGAATGAATGGATGACAATTTTCAGAGTTTTTTGAGTTCCAAAACTTTTTTGAAAAAATCTTTACTTTTATAGATAACCTTTCTCTGCTTGATAAACTTATGATGATTTATATTTCCCTCAAGTTTTCAAAAGATCATGTAAATGATTGAAATAATCTTTTCAAAGTCTTAACATCTTATTTTAAACTATTCAAAAACTGTAATCATTACTTTTAAAAATTCTTCTTTACACGAAATAAATATTTATAATATTTTTCCAAAGAAATTTTCTTAAATAGTAAACAGTCAATCAGAGACTCATAAACAACCTTTATTTGCGAAAATAAAAACAATCAAAATTTGCAGAAAGAAATATGTACAGTTTAAGAAGGGGTTACCTCCTTAGGAAAAGAATTTCTTCAAGATAAGCCCATTTACAGGAAGAGACTCTCTCTTACTTGCTAGATCTTGGAGTATGAATGTATTTGAGCCTATCTTCTCAACGATCTGAAATGGTCCAAGCCACATTTTCTGAAATTTGGTATGTTTACCCTTTTCTTCGTGTGCTTTATCCCATTTCAAAACGAGATCACCAATTGACAAAATTTTTGAGCCGGTAGAACTTGCATCAAAAGAAGATTTTACAAGTTGTTGATGTTTTTCATGAGTAATTTTTGCTTTATCCCTATCTTCTTCTAGTTTAAGGATTTGATCATATCTCAATTGAATGGATGATGAAGGATTTTCTTCAATAAACTGTACTAGGGCTAATGATGGAAAAGTTAAATTTGAAGGTATCACAGCTTCTTTTCCATAAACCAGATTGAAAGGTGAAGTCCCTATTGAAGCTTTTTCAGTGATACGATCAGCCCATAACGCAAAGATTAAAGATTTATGCCAATTCTTTTGATTTTGATCAATGGTCCTTTTAATGATTTTGATAAGGTTTTTATTTGTGGATTCAGCTAAACCACTACCTTGTGGATAATAATTTGCTGAATATTTTAATTTAAAACCTCTTTTGAATACAAATTCAATTAAACTATTTCCAGAGAAGTAAGATGCATTATCAAAATCAAAAACAAGATCTTGAGGTACACCAAACCTGGTTATGATGAATTGATCTATGAAATCAATAATTGCATCAGAATTGGCTACCTTCAACGAAATTGCCTCTACCCATTTTGTAAAGTAATCAGTTGCAGTAAGGATGTACTTGTGCTGTTTGGAAGAATGAGGTACTATCTGACCAATAATGTCAAGCCCCCATTGTTCAAATGGTTGCTCAATAGTTACTGGTTGCAAAGAAAAAGCTGGTTTCCTTTGTCTTCCACTTGCAGTTTGACAAATTTGGCACTTCCTTACGTAATCATGCGTATCTTTAAAAAGGGTAGGCCAGTAATAACCAGCACGAATTATTTTGTGAGCCGTGGTATCACCTCCAAAATGACCTCCTGCTGGTCCATCATGTAATTCCTGCAAAACTTTTTCAGCTTCAGTCTTTTCAAGACATCTTAATAAAATTGAATCATAATTTTTTCTAAATAACACATTATCAATGATCTCATATTTATCAGCTTTTAATCTTAAAGCACGTTTTCTCTTATAACTGAGGTTAGAAGGAGCACACCCATTCTTCAAGTAATAAATGAGATCAGCGTATTGAGATTCAGCATCTGTAACACTTATCTGATTTACTTGAATATCTTGATTTGAATCTTGACTTTCTGGTATGTTATGAGCTCCTGCTAATAATCTGCAAAAACCTTGTCCTCTAACAATCTTAGCTGGTTTAATATCAATATCATATTCTTGCAAGGCCGTTACCCAGTTAGTTCTCTTCTCACCTACTTCTCTCTGAATTAATAATTGCCTTACTGCAGAGAATGGGACAATAATTTTTGTATGTGTTTTCAAGAGAAAAGGTCTGAAATGTTTAATTGATTTAAACAGAGCAAAGACTTGTTTTTCAACATCGGAATAATTAAGCTCAGCTCCTTGCAGATTTGAGCTAAAGAAAGAAATTGGTGCTTCGATTTCTTGATCGTTGAGTTGTGTTAAAACGGCTGCATAGGATGTTTCAGTGGCCAGAGTATACAAAGTAAAATCTTTAGAAAAATCTGGGGTATTCAGTGCTGGTGCATTAATAATTTCTTGTTTAATTGCCTTAAAGGCTTCTTTATCTTCATGCCCCCATTTGAATACTGAATTCTTCTTGATCATATTTTGCATAGGTAAAACAATTAAAGAAAAATCAGCAATGAATCTTTTAACAAAATTGATCTGTCCAAGAAATGATTGCAAGGATTTTTTGTTATGTGGCAAAGAAATATCATAAATTTATTTTACTCTATCTGGATCAATATATATACCATCTTTTGATACAACAAATCCTAAGAGCTTTCCTTCATCTAAAGCAAAGAAAGATTTCTTCGGATTTAAGGAAATACCAAACCTTCTACATCTTTCAAATATTTGTTTTAAGTCATGTATATGATTGGCTCTCTTCCTTGAAAATACTGTTATGTCATCAAGATAAACAACAACTGATTTATTGATCAGACCTTTGAATGCTATGTCCATGGCTCTTTGAAAAGTTGCTCCTACATTTATTAGACCAAAAGGCATTTTCTGATAAGCGTAAGTTCCCCATTTTGTTCTGAAAGTTGTCTTCAATCTGTCATATGGGTGAACTAAAACTTGATTATAGCCCGAAAATCCATCAAGAAAAGACATAAGTTCAGAACCAGGTACCTTTTGAAGTATCTGTTCCATGGTTGGCAATGGGAAATTATCTTTTAAACATGCCTTGTTTAAATTTCTGAAATCAATACAGATTCTTATATCACCATTCTTCTTTCTTACAGGTACCATATTGGAAACCCAATTAGAGTGCCTGACTGGAAAAATGATTTTGGCTTTCAAAAGTTTATTGAGTTTTGATTTGATTTGACTTTCGAGATTTGGATGGATCTTTCTCAACTTCTGTTGAACAGGTTTAACATCAGGAAACATTGGAATTGTGTGTTGGATAATTGAAGTATCATACGTTTTTAGATCATCATAATTCCAAGCAAACACATTTTTATACGTGTTCAGCAGTTTAATGAATGCACTCCTTTCCTCTGGTGTTAAATTGAGTCCTAAATTAATGTTTTGAGGTTTAGAATCAGAACCAAGATTTACTAATTCAAACTTCAAAGTGGAACTTTGAAGTTTCGAATTAACAATTTTCTTGAATCTGTCTCTAATGTCATATAAATCCTCTAATTTAACAACAGATTTTGGAATGGGGTTTTCATTACCTTTTGAAGCAATTTGTAAATCATGATCATCTTCGTCAATAATTTGATCATCATATGATTTCTCTGAATTCATGAAATTTAGAATATCTTGATCATGATAGAAAACTCTCCAATTTGTAACATTATCTGGGACAGATGGACGAAAAATCAATTCTACAGAAAACCTATCAGGACTGCAATCTTCAGCAGGTAGGAGTTTAGATGCAACATTAGCTAACAAGTCAGCTGATGTATTCTGATTTCTAGGAATAGGAGAAATATTAAATGCTAAAAATTGAGTGGTGAGATCTTGCACTAGGGTTTGATAGTGTTTAAGATGTCCTGAAAGGCAATGAATAGTATTCCTAACTTGTTTAATTACAATTTCGGAATCACCAAAGACTTTCAAGTATTTAACATCTAACCCTATAGCTTTATAAATTCCTTGAACCAAGGCTTCATATTCTGTGGTATTGTTAGTACACTCAAATTCTAACCTGCATGACAGCATAGTTTTCTCCCCATTTGGATCAATTAGGATGCATCCGGCTCTAGCTCCATCACTAGACTTTGATCCATCAAAATATAATGACCAAAATAAAGATTTAACTATTGATTTATCTACAATTACATCAGAAATATTTACAATTCTGGAAGAATCAGACTGTGAAAAATTTTCTATCTGAGAAACAAAAGTATTTACAGAAAAAGGTGATTGAGGAGCTTTGAAATTTCCAAGAAATGATTCAACAGAATAACCTCCAAGAATATTGTTGTTGAATGCCACAGGTTCATTAGGCTGTTCAAATTCAGTGACAGTGTGCGTCATATGTTTTTCTCGTTCAATTTTGATTTGATTTGGTTTCCCTTTATAAGGAAGCCACATGTGTGAATAATCAGTCGAGATATAACCATTAAGTTTCGCAGACCAGTCCCTACTCAAGATTAATCCATAAAATTCAGGGATATCAGCAATCAAAATATCAATTCTTTGGACAATTCTAGGATGTGAGGCTAATCTGATAGTAATTGAATTGATTTCTCCTACCACTTGAACTTTAGAGCGATCCAACTGAACGATATGAACTGCTGATTTCTGTGGTTCAATATTTAATTTAGCACAGACAGAAGTAGGCATAATATTGGAGGAAGCTCCAAAATCAATCAAACAATTGTGTAGATTTTTATTGTACATCTCATAAGTCAAAAGAAAAGGAGGAGTTTGAGAATTTGACTTTTCCCCAATGAGCACAGTATCAGTAGCATCTACCTTATCTGGTGGCTTACCAGTTCCTCTCGTTGCTTTTGCAACTACACCGCTTGGTACAGGAGCAATTGGTGTAGCGCTAAGGTCTTTTAATAACAACTTTTGTTGGTGTTTTAGTTTGCTGAGTTCATGTAAGGAAACGTTAGCTTTGATATTTTTCATGTCCTCAACAATGTTGTATTCCATGGGTTCTGACACTACCAAAGTCTTTGCTGCTGATGTGAGAGGATTAGAAGAGGATGGTTGATTTTGAGTAGGCAGTGAAGAAGTTTTCTTCACAATGGGTTTGTCTTTGGTACTTAGAGTTGCAATTTTCTTTTTAGGAACTGCTTGCACTGTTTCTGCTGTAGATTTACTCCTAGTACTTACAGGCATAGCTTCTTCACTATCAGAATTCGGGAGAATAAAATCCCACATTCCATTTAATTCGGCTATCTCTTCATTTTCGTCTTCTTGGTCTGATACTACGGATGTATCTTCTTCTTCTTCCTCTTCTTCTGATTTTGCATTTGAAATTGTATTAGGAGGTTTAGATTCAACTTGGTTCCTTCTGAAATTTCAGAATGGTTTCTTGGTAGAAGTTTCAGCTACTTGTTTTTTTATTTCAACCATTTCATTTGACATGGTTTTAAGAACTTTCTGTAAACCTTCCATGTCATATGGATCTTTGGCCTTTTTCTGTGAATCATCTCTGAAGCTGACCTTCTTTGATTTCCTTTCTTCAAGAGCATTTTTTTTTTCTAGAGAAGTGATATGTTTTTCTACTGCAATAGCTTCTTTCATATTCTCAGCTAATGTAGGTTTTGCAGCTCTGTCCACGAAAATTGCTATGTTTGAGGGTAAGGCTATTATGTGCCATTCAATTCTGACATGTTCACTGGGATGTGAATCTACGTGAATTTTGTTCAAGAGTTTGTTGAATCTAGCGTTGAATTATTTAATGGGTTCCTTGGGTTCTATTTTCAAATTTGAGAGATCATTGAGTAAAGTTGCAATTGATTGGTCATCTCCAAATTTGGTTAAAAAATGATCTGCAAAAATGTCCCAACTTGTTATAGATCCTGATGGTAATGAAAAATACCATGATCCTGCTGTTCCTTGAAGAGTATAGGGGAATAGTCTAACTACAACATCTTCCTGTGTGACTCCATTCAAATTAATAGCCAGCATAAAGTTATTGATATGTTCTTCAGCTTGAATGTTAAGATCTGGGCTAAACTTTGGAAGCCATTTTCTAGGATTGTCTGGTAAATCGTGTAAAGGTGCAGCCATGTTGACTGCTCCTGGAGTAGACCATGGTCTCTGTGCCATTATTGGGATGACTATTGGAGGGATAGTAGAAACTGGTGGTGTTTGAATAGAAGTTGTTGGAATGGATGATGTTGAGACTGATGAGGATTGAGGAAAGGATGTTTGTGGAGATGATATGGAAACGAATGTACTTTTTTGAGAAGGAATTTCGGAAACAGGTATTTGGATATTAGAGGTTGAACTTGCTGATTCCGATTGGGTTTTTCTTGTCTTGACTCTACTAGGTAAAGGGAATTCTTTGGGATAAATACCAAGTTTTTCACTTTGAAGCCTAGTAAGGGGTTTGGAAGAAACAAATTTTGAAGTTACACTACCTTCAGATATTTCAGACTCTTCAAGAGATAATGAGAATCCTTTCAATTTATGAATTAGATCTTAAACTTCAGGAGACTCAGGATGTTGATCGTCTAAATGTTTTGAGATTTTGGTAGTGGGTGTCTGAATATTTTCTGCAATTTCTTCTCTAGGATTTTGAATTTCAGAAGAAATTGAAGAAGTTAATAAGGGTGTTTTGCTCTCAAAATGGCTTGTGGATAAAGATTTACTTGCCATTCATAGCTCAGGCCCTCCTTCTAGCGCCAAAAATGTTGAAGCCTAGAAAATCTCTGCTTCAAACATCGGGGAAAACCACCCGGTCGGGACCTTAAGGCAGCTCCTTTTCTGTTTGGTATGGTGGCTCCGACTGGATTTAAAGGACCAGTTTCCTTGTAACTAAATGGATTAGATTGGATGGGTGGAAATGAGACTAAACTAACTGAAATAAAACTATCTAATTTAAGATAAATGCTGATTAAAGAAATTCTAACATTAACCCGGGTAGCTATATGTGGATACAACTTAAGATTGTTCCAATTCAA